>OZ035831.1:35062787-35380287 GCA_964034765.1 Knipowitschia caucasica
ATCATAGAGTCATAAAACCTCTTCTCGGCATGTTTAAGTTGTTGATAACTATTTCCATAATTGATTATTTGTGATTTGTAAATTGTTATGAACCTAATTCATTCTAACACGGCCATATTGAATGAATATTTGCAAAGAGAACAAGAAAGTTATCACCTATTTCATGCTACCGCTTTGACACATGTTAATTTTGTGTTATCCTTTATTTAGCAGACAAACTCAAAAAATAAATATTGACTAAATCAGGTTCTGTTGTGAAAAAAACTTCACAGATCTATTTTAAAACATGTAAACTGACTTAAATGACTGGTTAAGGTTAAGGTTTAGGGGAAGGTGCACTTAAAATATTTGTCCTCTGCATTTGACCCACACCGCAATGCCGGAACCCAGCTCCAGATGTTGATGCTCAGCTTGGTCAGGACATGCACACTCCACCCAGAAAGGACACTTGTTTGGAGGTTCACAGACAAAGCATTTTAGCCCCAAGAAAACTAAATTGGTCCAGTTAAAGTAAACCAGACCAACCAGTGTGAACGGATCCATAGGTCTGCAACTTTCACCTGAGAGCCTGCATTCTATCGCTGATATTAGATGGCACCAGTTTGCTCCCCTGACCATGAGTGCAGCTGACGGGATGTGTGCAGTGTGCAGTGTGCAGTGTGTTGTGTGTTGTGGTGCTCAGTTGCAGCCGTGGAGCTGTGGGGCATGGCCGTCACATGTGCCTTCATAACCCTGCGTAAGCCGTGCTGACATATTGTGACAGTGGTCAGTGCTGGCCAGCTGCCACTTGACATTTTGTTATGAGACTTTATCGATGAACACACCGTTACTTACACCAGGACAAGGTGCACAACAGGAGCTCATACGGAAACTTAATAAAAGAAGGAAACAGGATTACATAAAGTGGAATAAGATCACGGCCCATTGCAATTGTCACTTTACACTTCTGCCTCCATGGTCTCATAACTCTGGACCCTACCTGATAATCTGTGTATTTATATATAGAATATAGAATTGTATTAAGATTATGCAAGCATTTAAAGCTATATTTTATTGTTTATAACTTGAATGCATTATATACCAAAACAAATTTGTAGTTTGTGACTTCCTGTGGCAATACAAATCATTTTGATTTGATTCTGATTCTGATATCATGTTTTATGATTCTGTGATCCTGCTGGAACCTCTTTATAGACAAGATGACTGATATTTCATAAATCAGTTCAAGCTAAAATGACAACAATAATCATTTTCAATTATTGTATATATCGTTTGTTTTTGGACGGGTTTATATGAGCTCATGGTTGAATAAAAAAACATCCCAACATCGAGGGGGAAAAAGGTGATGCCCCTTTAGTTACAGGTACAATGTGTGGAGGATCAAAGATTTATTTTCAACAAGAAAAAAAAGCAATAACCTACACAAAGACAGTATAGAGCAGCTGTTTTTTTTTAGTTGTGGCTGATAAGATTTTAAACTAAAACTGTTAAAAACAACACTTATATGTAACTATTTTGACTCTGTTTTTCACTACACAAAACTTTGTTCATCTAATCCTTTTATCCTGAGGTATAGAATGCTTTCTGTATTTGTTTTCTAAAGAAATGTTCTCAAACCTGACTTTAGTTCAGTCTCTTTTCCTCCGTCTCGCAGCACTGAGAAAGTTATGGAGGAAGTTCACTCAACTCTTGTGGCTTGGGTGGCTTTTTAAGTCGTCTTTATTCATGTGTTATTTGTTTATGCAGATCAATAATTAAAAATTTGGTGCATTTTTACAAAGGTTTGAGTGTGCGGATAATGATTCCTCTCCATTCTCTCCCGATGGGTTGTGTTTGTAATTTTC
This sequence comes from Knipowitschia caucasica, assembly GCA_964034765.1. Taxonomy (NCBI): domain Eukaryota; kingdom Metazoa; phylum Chordata; class Actinopteri; order Gobiiformes; family Gobiidae; genus Knipowitschia; species Knipowitschia caucasica. The sequence continues at coordinate 35,064,632 of OZ035831.1, forward strand.
TTGAATATAAAAGTTGCATAATTCATGGGTATCGGCGGGCCACATCTATTAATTATGTCAGTCTTTTAGGTGCTTGCGTCTTTACCACTTCATCTATTCTTCCACTCGCTTCCGCCTTGATTCGAAACACTAATCACCGAATACTTTTTCAACATTTCCCCACGCTCTCCTCTCGTCTGACTGAGTTCACAGGGTCAAATGGACGGTGGCCAAGTTGAAGCCCAAATAAAAACATGAAAGGCAACAGCGGAAAGGAAAAGTAAAAAGTTTTTTGCGGCGCTGTGATGTAAATGCCCTTATTTAGTAATTTATAGAAGAGGGAATTGAGCACAACTCAGTGGAGATTCATAAACTATTGATGTGTCTAATCTTTCAGATCCTGCCAACACGATGATCATGATCTGTGTTAGCTGCGCCTCATCTCTGCGCCCCCCTCCACCCTCCCGTACCCCGTCCCGCTCAGAGCCCCTCCCTCTGAGACGCATCCTGTCACTAAATCATTCTCCGCTCTCCTGTCTGTTGATTCTTTGTTCACGTACATAAACTTCCACGTCTTCCATACGCGCCACACAACTTTATCGCTGCGTGACTTTTAGGGTGATTCTGATTAGTATTTCCTTTGGTGAGCTGGAGTCTCCCGGGTTAGTATTTATCAAAGCTGAATGAGCTAATGGTATTGGAAAAGTTTCAAAATGTAAGTTGTTAGTATGATTCTGTCCACCTCTTTCATTCACAAGTAGTATTCTCACAATCCTGGAACAGTTTATGAAAAGACACACACATTGTTACATATTCAACAAAATAGAAATGTTGTCTTTGCACTTATCAATTCTTAACAATTGTGAAGGTTTTGTCCTGTGTGTTTCTTACCTGACTGACAAGTAGGTAAACAAATAATCTAGAAACTACTGCTGTTTGTGGCCGCAGTCTCTTTTTTTTCAAAGTAAAAACGGTGCAAAGATTATGAGTCAGATTTTAAATATAATTAATTCAATTCAATTTATTTTTGTACATAGTCCCAGTCGTCTTGAAGGACTTTATAAAGTTGTTGATTCACCAACAACAGATCAGATAATTAAACAGTTGAATATGTAAAATATAACTATATATAACCAATGTATTTATTAAAGTGCCCAAACAAAGATGGTTTAGAATAACTTTTTAGGCTTTAAAAATGCATAATTATCATACTTTGGAACAACACTATACAATTCTCAGAGATAAGAAAAGGATAGAACCTCAAATGTATCTACATATTGCATAGCTCTACAAAAAGCTGATTATTTTCCAATAATAATCTGTGTGAGGAGGAGGTTATTCCAAAGGATCAAAATTTCATACAACTCAGATCAATACATCACAATAACAAGAGATAGTACAACTCAAAATGTAGTCAAAAAATTAGATTTTAACTACTTTTTCTTCTCCACTTCACCTGCAGTCAAACATATTTACCTGCACTGTTCCGGATTATGTAAGAATGCACTTAACCATGTCCAACAGAGAAATACCTGACTTTGTTCTCAGTGGGCAATGGATGGATCATGAGATTGAGGAATAGCTGAAAGGTTTCTGTTATCTTTTGTAAATTGCGTGAAAGTTTCAAACTGTGCGTAGACGCCTGACCCGATCCTGCTCCATCTATTCGCCCTGATGCTTCTTTAATTTCATCTTTTGTGTGTTTTGTACAATATCTTTTGCAAATGTCATTTTTCAACAATCCTTTTCTCTTATTATCTTGCTCAAGGGTTAGGTTTAGCTGTGTGATATTTTAAGCCACATTTTTATTATATAAGGGAGTTGAATGGGTGCACACACTTGCATTTAAACGTATTTGTATTTGTTTTTTTGCATTCCCAATAGTTCACATGGTCTTTTGAGAAACTGAACACAAAAGTAACAGCAGGACCGGTCGGTAAATCTGTGCACGTGTAAATAATACAGCCAATATTGTTAGCCAAAAACGTCCCAGGCTCCTCTCCTTCCCTCGGGCCGCCCCCTCCGGCTGATTTGTATACAAAACAAACCTAATGTATGCTTTCAACACATATTTAACATATGCCACTCACTCATTAATATTGCAGCTAAAGCACTCTCAATTTTTAATCCTTAGTGTTTCTTCTGCCTAATAAGAAATGAGCAAACGCGACGGGAACAATGGGTCCGAAGAGAGTGGCGCAGATATTTGGTTGATGCTAATGTAACGTAATGGTGATGTAAAAGTACGTTAATGTGCCGAGAGAGAAGCAGGGAGAAAAGGCACTCTTTATATGAGATTACAGCTGACGGCGTGGTCACATTTACTGTCGGAAAAAAATACAGGGAATGTGCATGTTTTCTCAATGCCATTATATATTTTTTAACTTGATAATTTATTTGTTTTTTATCTAATGGATTTGAATAAGTGTGTTGTGACGTGCCAGATTATTCCCATAACCGCACTGCAGCAGGACTTTATAATTCAAGCTTCATGTCAAAGCTAAAAACAAAACAAACACAGACATTTGACATTTGACACTATGATGTACTGATGTAGTCCAGGCAGGATCCAGGCCCCTCTGATCCCCTGTTAGACCCACTGGTCAGAGGCAGAGAGAATAGAAGGGATTTTCTTATAATTGCTTTTTTCATTATGATGGTATATTTTGACATGACTTTTATGTGACACAAGTTTTGCTATTATTTTCTGATTGATTTTTAGGAAATCAAAATTTGTTTGTGGTTTAGATTTAACCACAACTGGACCCAATATAGGCAAGGCAAGGCAAGTTTATTTGTATAGCACAATTCAAGGCAACTCAAAGTGCTGAACAAGACAAGATAGCATTAAAATCATAAATAATCACAGTACATTAAAAAGAAAGATAAAAATGGAAAATCCATCAGTTGTATGCACAGCTAAACATAACTGTTTTTAACCTGGTTTTAAACATTGTCAGAGAGGAGGCCTGTCTCACATCTTCAGAAAGACTGTTCCAGATTTTAGCAGCATGAATCTGAAACAAATATATAGTTAAACACACTGTTTTATATGAATCTATTTGACTTCTAATAATGTTTGGGTTGAAATTTTAGAATAAATTAGATTTGGTTATTTCCTGAGAAACCAGACTATGTCATCTTCACACCCAGAAGATTCATACTGTCTCTTAGATAATATTTAGATAATAATTTTAAATATTTACAGAAATGTTTAATTTCATTAATATGAACTTTCCCTGAAATATACAAATGAAAGTGTCTTGCCTGAGTCAGTTTTGTAAGAGTCTGTTGTCCCACTGCATGTGACACGTGATAGCAGTGGTCCCCCGATTTAGTCTTTTTGGTTTATTTGGATGTGAGTGTGTATTAATAAACAGCATATATTGGAAATACACTGGATTGTAGCTTTGGCCTAATTTCTATACGTTTGGCCAAGATCAGGCTTTAAATGAAAGGCAAAAAACAATACAAAAAAAATAAAAAATAAAACATCTTCATTACACCTGGACCTTTCTTTTTACTTTATTTTATCAACTTGTGCACTCTGCAATCTGCTGCACAGAACTGGTTACCACTCAGTAAATCAGAGGTCAGCTTAACAAATTTACAAAAAACACACATTTGTCATTTTCCAAAGGAAACGTACTCCATCGTAACTGCATGGGACATTTCCTGAAAATATACTTTAAACAAAAGAAATTAAAATGGTACTCTCAATAATTGCAATCCAGCCTCTTTGTGAAGCTCACTCCACAGAGGAACATGCAGGAGCCAGAGACCCAGATGTGGAGCTAACGCGTGAACTCACCCAGAAGTCGACCCTTTGAAGGTTAGACATGTTCAGAAGGTGCACATATGATTCACAGAGCAGCCATGCAAATCAGCAGCACAAACGTGTGGCCATATTACACACTGCGTAAAAGCTAAGGACAATAAAAGGTTGTTTCAGTCAAGCACGCTCTTGCATTTCAATGTATATGTGTGATTGTAAGATCTGTGCTCTTCATAATGCCATTGTCTTTGCCACTGGCGTGTTTACTCACACTTCACACTCAATATAGTGCTCAGACCGATGTGTGCGTGCGATTGTGAGTGCGGCTGTGTGTGTAAAGTGTGTTTGTGAGGGGGGTGTTTGTGAGTGAAGAGAGTTTGGGGCATTGCTCAGGGAGGCACACATGATGTCACCTCGCTCTCACTGCTGTATGTTGAGCATGTTTTATATCCGGGAAAAGGACGCAGACCAAACATAATTAGTGTTTTATATTTGGATGTCTTTAGAGAGTATACAGTTTACCACATAAGATCCTGTTTGAGGCGTGAATCAGCGTGACCGGAGTGTTGCTTTCAAGGTTTTTGAAAACCACGATGCAAATATCACTGCAGTTATTTGTATTAATTTAATTATTTTCCCAGACCAGGGTCACATAAAGATAGAGTTGTGCAAAAATACATTTTGTATCTTAGTTGAGATTCAAAGATGGCAAACATGACATATAATTCAATAGAAATATTGTACAGTTTTTTTCATACCTGTTGTTTTGTTTTGTTACGTTTTTTCGATAAATATGATTCAGTCCTAAATTAGAGTATGGAAGCAGCACTGCCACACAGACTCTCTGACCAATCTTGTACCACAGTCATACCTATCACATACGTACATGATTTTACTGCAGTGACGTGCGGCCAGGGGAGGCAGGTACGAAAATGGAAACAATAATACTTGGTCACTATATCAAGTGATTTGTGCTTTTGTATTATTTCAATGTAACTTTGCTTTATTTCATATATTTTCATCTCACGGCCATTTTGAAAAAGCCAAATAGAAGCCAAAAGTGGTGGCAAATTAGTTTGAACGGCAGAGATAGAGGTAACTACGTCCGTATTTGTAGTCTATGGCTGCGACGTAAAAGCCGGTGGTTCACTGTGGGAGAAGCCCGTGCGCTGCTATCGAACTGTTTTATCTGTTTATCACGGTTTACAAAGTTCAAACATTTTTCCTTTACAATCAACATATCTGCAGTTTAGCGGGTGGGTCATATCCATGTTCTAATGTTGTTCCATCACCACAAACACAGGCTCACCTTGGTTGTTTTTTTCTGTCATAATCAAGTAACACACGCCACCAAAATGTTATGTCCAGTGCTAAACATTCAAAGACATAGCACAGAAGGCTGCTGATCCAATTCCATCAGAAAACGTCCTTTCTTATTCTTACAGGTTTGGCTAAAATACATATAACACATTTTAAGATGAAAAAGCCATTTAAGGTAATGTTATGCTTTCAATGAAGATAGGAATGATAATGGAAGACAGGTGAAGAGTAAGAAGCTTGACTTCGGATGCACCGAGAGTCGGCAATGGTTTGTACCCGTTTTGTTTTACTTTTTAAAACTCATTGGACTTATTTCCAAATGGAGGATTACATACGCTCTATTATCGCGCTGCCCAAGAATTAAACATACTTTTCCTGTAAGGTGAGAGCGCAAAGGCTTCTTAGAAAATATCCTCATAGATGCCCAGTATAACATTATAAAATTCACTTTCTGAATTGGAACAATAGAACACCAGCGTAACAAGCGCATATAACTGTCATCAAGGATCTTTATGACTTCATATCATTCCAACAAGACCACCGGAATACCCAAACGTGAAGAGTGATTTTGTCGCCCTATGTCCCAAAGCTAACAATCAGACCCATCCACTGTGGCTGCAGATCAACACGATAGACATGTGCAGACAAAGCCATTATCTCACCCGTGTGCACCGTCACCTCTGCCGCTTTTGTTCATATTACACTCCATCAATTCATCATCCCCTGCTCTCAGTGCACTAACTGTTTGTCAGTCCTCTCCATGTTCCTCTGTGTCTGTGCCTGCTCTCCTCTCAGTGGTAAGAATAAGGAGCCGTGCTGCTATTCAAACCGGTAATTACGTTTCTGTCTCTTTGTTGGAGCAGAGTGTTATTTTCCATTAATGGTCGCTCATATTATATAAGAGTGTCTTTATGGGGTTCATAATGGTTGGCGACAGAGGAGACATGGGCCTCAGCATTGGTCTTTTTAACACAGGGGCCATGGTGCTTCATGAAAGCCCCCATATTATTCTAAAATGACATTTTTCTGATTTTATCCATGTTCTAATGTTGTTCCATCACCACAAACACAGGCTCACCTTGGTTGTTTTTTTCTGTTATAATCAAGTAACACACGCCACCAAAATGTTATGTCCAGTGCTAAGCATTCAAAGACATAGCACAGAAGGCTGCTGATCCCAAATGATCTCATGCATGTCATTTGGGCTTTCTTGTCCTTGCTGTTGACGTTAAAATGCCAGCCAGTATACTATATTAGGGCTGAGCAACATGGCCAAGAATGAATATCACAGGGCCCCCCTCAAAAAAGAGATAAACCATCTCAATAGTAGCCTGGCCTTAGCCATCCGTACACACACCCACGGAAGGCGGGTGTTGTAGGTCAGTGCCGGTGACGTCAAGAGTTTGTGTCGAAAGGGCAGGTTCTAGTTTGGCAATGGCGAAGAATGCGACAGTAAAGTAATCCGGTCTGGTTCTATCATGAAATTGAAGCAGGAGCAAGAGGAATATTTAGCAAATGTAATCGCTGGACAAGATTGTGGCGCTACTGCCCACGGGCTCTGTTAGCCGCAAAGGAGATGGCTAGGCTAAATGCTAACAACACACTCGGGCGCATTACATACGTCACGGTAAACTCAGATCCAATCGTTTCAATCTGCAAAAGGAGTTAACCCCTCCCACCTGTTCACGGATCTCAATGGAGCCAATCCAGACCTTAGAATGAAATGAAATTTGTACTAAGGTGTGGTACGGCCAGGCTATCTCAATAGGACTGTCCTTAAATAAATAAATAAATGTGCCACATACATAGATTAAGTAAGAAATCTATTTGTGTTACGCTCTATGTATTAGTGTGAAACCTGCTTTCTCCAAAGGGTATTTATTAAAGGTGCTATACCCGTTTCTGCAAGGTTTGAATGTTTAGCACCGCCCCCCAACTCGCTCACAGGCTTCTCATTTCCCCTACGCTCTCATTCCACGGAGCCATCTAGTTTTATTTAGTTTTTTAGTTTTTTTACTCATCTCGTTTTCAAGAGGGTCCTCAAAAGAATTACAAGAAAGCAAAAACACAAGACAGAAACAGCAGTACAGGCTCAGAACCAAAAACAAGAAAAGAAAAAAAAATTACAGGAAGAAACAAAAAATACAAATCATAACTAAACTGTACTAAATTGTACTAAACTGTACTAAACAAACTAAATTGTTATTAAAGCGGTTTAATAACAATTGTAAACCGCTTTGTGACTCTGGTTTGTGAAAGGCGGTATATAAATAAATAAAGATTAAACATAAACCTTTTCACACTTACTTTCAAACAAGCGACAACACACACTCACACAACTCTGCAGTAAACAAAATCAGTTACAGTGGGACATCGTAGAAGACACATTTCAAAAACAATTACAAGGCGTTTGTAGATATGACAAAAGGGCATTTTTATACATATTATAGGAGGTTATAGAGCGGATAGAGGCAGGGAGATTATTCCAGTCAAAAGGTGCTTTGTGGTGGAATGAAAATTTGCCAATTTCTTTTCGAATTCTGGGAACAACAAAAAAGAATTGATTTGCATGTCTTAAATTGTAAGAACTAAATTGTGTAAAATATTGTTTCAAATAATCAGGATAACTTAGATTAATACATTTAAATATAAATAATAGCCAGTGAAATTGTCGTCTGGAGGATGGAGTGAGCCAAGAGAGACGTTCATACAGCTGACAATGATGACAAACCAAACCCCGGCGATCCAAGATGGCGCCCTATTCAAATGAATGGTTGTGCTCAGTGGCGCTTTGTGACGGCATGGGGGCTGAAAGATTAGCGGAAGTCGCCTGGAACTTGCAAAGATCTATGAGAAACTCGCAAAGATCAATGGGAAACTCGCAAAGACCTATGGGAAACTCGCCTGTATTTGGGCATCGTCTGGTCCTCCCGGTTCTGCGCAGTGGATGATCTCCCATAATGCGTTGCGCCAAACACGCGTGTGTGGGTCTCACACCGGGTCTCACGCACGTGCACAGAGGGGCTCGACTGCGCACTGACCAATCAGAGCAGTTCATCAGAGCGGGAGTTAGAGCGAGAGCCAGACGAGCAGAGTTTGTGGCACTAAAGTGTGGATTTAAGAATAAAAAAAGTTCAGGATGAAAAGGGACACTAAAATCGCCACAAAATTCGATCTTTATTAAAGCTGTAGGTTCTCTGTCAGCTGAGGTTGAGCTGTTTTAATATGTTCTATGGGGAAAATTTCTGGGTAGCCCACGTGAATTTAGTCTGGTTCAGTCTGCAGTACCGAGAGAATCCCCTGAGCACATGAGTTATTCAGCTACAAGCTAGTAATACCCTATCCAGTTATTATAATAGATCCATGGGACAAACCTACAAAGACTATTATAAATAACATTAAGCGGCTGAAGATTTGTAACAGAGGTGTTTTGATAAACAATATTGCAATAATCAAGAATGGGAAGTAAAATTTGAGTGACAATCCTCTTTCTCACAGAGAAACTAAAGCAATTAATAGATTGATAAAGTAATTTCAAACGATCAGTGATTTTATTGGCAATAGAATGTATGTGACAATTAAAAGAAAAGTTGGAATCAAGCCATGAACCCAAATATTTGAACGTCTCGACAGGTGGGATTGGAAGTCCAACCAAAGACACAAAATGTAGTGCACAGTTGTTGTACTTTGGTTTTAACGTAAAATAACATTGAATGTGATTTGGTTTTATTGAGAAGTAGCTTGTTTTCTTGAAGCCAATGCTGTACATTATCAAAGTCAAATTGGAGAAAGTTTTGAATATCAATGATGTTAGGTTTTGAACTGTAAATAATAGTATCGTCTGCATAAAGTTGAATATTGCAATCTCTGCAGGGGAAGGGAAGATCATTGATAAAAATTGAGAATAAAAGAGGTCCAAGTGATGAACCCTCTATCAATGGTTTTAAAATCAGAGGAAAAAAAAATACCTTCAAAAAGAAACGCATTGTTGGTGAAAATGAAGATAAGAGTTAAACCATAAACTCTTATGGTTTAACTATTTATATAAATGGCTTCAAACTCCACACCAGAGGTAACTTTTCACTACTCTATTACACCATCAAATCATAGCATATTTACAGAAATGGTTAGATGACCAAAAGAGCTTCATGTGATTTAATCAGATCATAAACCTGCATAATGTTTAGGTAGAGTATGGTTCATTTCAGCATGTACCAGTGGGGCAAAAAAGTATTTAGTCAGCCACCAATTGTGCAAGTTCTCCCACTTAAAATAATGACAGAGGTCTGTAATTTTCATCATAGGTACACTTCAACTGTGAGAGACAGAATGTGAAAAAAAATCTAGGAATTCACATTGTAGGATTTTTAGAATTGAGGAATTTATTTGTAAATTATGGTGGAAAATAAGTATTTGGTCAATAACAAAAATTCAACGCAATACTTGGTAAAATAACCTTTGTTGGCAATAACAGAGGTCAAATGATTACTATAGGTCTTTACCAGGTTTGCACACACAGTAGCTGGTATTTTGGCCCATTCCTCCATGCAGATCTTCTCGAGATGTTCAGTGATGTTTTGGGGCTGTCGCCGAGCAAGCAAATGCTTCTTACGGAGCCACTCCTTCGTTGCCCGGGCGGTGTGTTTGGGATCATTGTCGTGCTGGAAGACCCAGCCACGTTTCATCTTCAAAGCTCTCACTGATGGAAGGAGGTTTTGGCTCAAAATCTCACGATACATGGCCCCATTCATTCTTTCCTTAACACGGTCCCCTTAGCAGAAAAACAGCCCCAAAGCATGATGTTTCCACCCCCATGCTTCACAGTAGGTATGGTGTTCTTGGGATGCAACTCGGTATTCTTCTTCCTCCAAACACAACGAGTTGAGTTTATACCAAACAGTTCTACTTTGGTTTAATCTGACCTCATGACATTCTCCCAATCCTCTGCTGTATCATCCATGTGCTCTCTGGAAAACTTCAGACGGGCCTGGACATGCACTGGCTTCAGCAGGGGGACACGTCTGGCACTGCAGGATTTGATTCCCTGTCGTCGTAGTGTGTTACTGATGGTAACTTTTGTTACTTTAGTCCGAGCTCTCTGCAGGTCATTCACCAGGTCCCCCCGTGTGGTTCTGGGATTTTTGATCACCGTTCTCATGATCATTTTGACCCCACGGGATGAGATTTTGCGATCGAGGGAGATTATCAGTGGTCTTGTATGTCTTCCATTTTCTGATAATTGTTCCCACAGTTGATTTGTTCACACCAAGCTGCTTGCCTATTGTAGATTTACTCTTCCCAGTCTGGTACAAGTCAACAATTCTATTCCTGGTGTCGTTCGACAGCTCTTTGGTCTTGGCCATAGTGGAGTTTGGAGTCTGACTGTTTACCTTACAGAGCTCAAACAGGTGCCATTAATACAGGTAACAAGTGGAGGATAGAAGAGCTTCTTAAAGAATAAGTTACAAGTCTGTGAGAGCCAGAGATCCTCCTTGTTTGAAGTGACAAAATACTTATTTTTCCACCATAATTTACAAATAAATTCTTTAAAAATCCTACAATGTAAATTCCTGGATTTTTTTTTCACATTCTGTCTCTCACAGTTGAAGTGTACCTATGATGAAAATTACAGACCTCTTTCATTGTTTTAAGTGGGAGAACTTGCACAATTGGTGGCTGACTAAATACTTTTTTGCTCCACTGTATATGTTAATCATTGAGATAGGCTCTGAAATATAGGGCAATGGTGAGATGCTGATGCAGAGGTTATGCCCACTTTCAAGGTATGTTTTATTCATCTGTTGTTTGCAAAATGCTGTATGAAATATACATGGTCTGAGTCCTGTGTTAATGTTTCATAGCAGCATGACGGTGGGAGCAGAAGGCCAGCTAACATAGCATCTTCTCCAAGTTTAATCACTCCACAAATGAATGGGCCAGCAATTGCACTTGAACATAATGCTTGGTGGCTCCCAGAACACTTAATAATATATGTAATTTAATAACACTCATGTACTCTCGCCTTCGAACACCAATTGGAAAGAGCAAAGTCTGAAGTGGATTTTGGTGTTAATACAGTGGAGGGAATTGGGAACATTATGTGGATATTTAAAAGATACAGAAAGACAACATAAGAGAAGACGGGGTTACTTGTCTGAAATAACAGGAATAATATACAATCTATATCCAAGCTATACCCAATGCTATGTAACCCATTAGAACATTTGACAGAATATAATCCCATCGCCATCTAAAAACAAAGTCAGAATATGATCTGATGGCCATTTAATGCATGTATCTTTTTTCTTCTTCTTCAAAAAAAAAAAGATAATGTAGTCCCCTCTGTGGTGTTCTCTCATAAGTTTCACTGCGTTTTTGCAGTTATTTTATTTTACAGAATGACCACATACAATAGACTATGTACAACCTTGTATATACTGTACACATTTTCCAGTGTTACTCAAGTTATCAATTAGGTCTTCGGAGAACTCTTTTGAGCATGGTTCTCATCAGACAATACTGCTACAGTATGTCCAACAGAAAACACACACCAATCATTCAGGCAACTTCTGATTGTCTCTTGGAGTCGCAATATTACATTTAGGTTTTTTGGCGTTTGAGCGGGAGTTTTACTTTTACTATCCTATTTCCATTACGGAAAGAAAAAAAACAGTAAGTAAGTCAAATGTTTTTTACACATGAACCCTACTTTCCTGGTTTTCATAAAAAAACAAAAAACATGTATCATTCCCTTTACTTGTCTGTTACTTTATTGTGGTCTTTCGGGCTAAATACAATGTTTTTGTTTGTGCTTGTTACATGAGGAAATGTCCACAAGTTCAAAGCATTGTATACATATTTATTGTTATATTGTTATATTATATGTGTGTTAATCACTGCTGAGGTGTCCATATGGATGAGCAGTTGACGTTTATGGTTGAATTGAAATTGACCATCATTGATTATAACTGCAGCTGTGGTTTTCCCCATGAGGTTGTGTGTTCAGGGATCAATGTGCGGTGGTTAAAAACTGCACCAAAAGCCCACTTCCATTGTACTGTGTTTTCACTATTATACACACCACTACACAGGACCCAGTCGTCCAACATGATTCAAATGAGGAGGAAAAACATGTTTGTTTTAGGAGGTTATTGTTAAGTGACGGTAATGAAATATGTCTGAAACACCTTTTTACTTTCACTTGGCCATGAAAACGAATACCAAATGTAAATAAACTATGATAATGTGGGGTTTCAGCCGCACACAGGCAGGATAAACATACACACCAATGCATCATAAAGCCATGTAGTCACTTTTTCAGCTAGAGCAAAGCATGATGGGAAGTGACAGTGGAGCCCAAGGCAACGTGGGAGAAGACAAGAGATGGAAGAGGCTTGAGAGTAGAGGCTGAGCTGTACTGTTACATCAATGTATGTAGTAAATACAGGCGGACCATCCTCCATCCGGGAATGGGGTTAAAAGGACGCAGTGTCACAGACTCTTATTGGGAGACAATTGTACAGAAAATTAGAAAATAAAACAAAAAAGTTCACAAATCAGATTAACTAGCTGACAAGAATTAAGAAAATGCTACTAAATTCTTTATTGAAACAATCCACTTTAGCAGCCTGAGCCTTAGCTTGTGAGTGCAAGTGTGTAAAGAAATGTCCAGACTTATATGGTTATACGATTGTATGATTTACTGAGTCTACTGATCAACAAACCACACAATGAAGCACCAAAAACAAAGCAGTGTGGTCAAAAACTCTGGGCCTTGAAACCCAGGCTAGCTCCAATACCTGAAGAGTTACAGCAGTTATATCCAAACAAAGACATCTCATTTCAGACCAATAAAATAAAATAACATAGTATTTAAACGAGTCATTTAGCAGGTAGAATGAAGACTGAGCTAACCGAATGATTGCACAATATCCTTACAAACTATGACAGCCTTTCTCATTTCTATGAGATGTTGAAAATGAAGCTTTTTTAGACAAATTACCATCAGACCCCTCTACACCTGATCTTTTAGCCCTAAGGATGTTGCCTGATGCTGTATTTTTAAGATTTTTGGTCCAAGACAAAATGTTATTGACCTTGCCTCAATGTTCCTTATTAGCACTCCAGCACAAATAAGAAAAAGTCTAATTCTGCGCGGTGAAAGTCAAGATGTTTGTTCTCGTGTGGGTGATTAAAGAGTGTATGGAGAAGGATCTAACATGGCATCCTTCATCTCCACTGTTATTACATCTGCCGTGGAGCCAAGTCGAGATTGTAATCACAACAACACAGCGTTGAATCAAATAAAGCTACGTTATTAGATCCACAGATACAAGAGCTTTGATTCAGCCCTGATCAGACTGAAGCTCATGGCTCCTGGCGCAGGAAGCTTCTTCAAAAGGAGATGCAAAACTGTGGTGGTGTTTTCGCATCAAGGTGATAAGAGATAACAGCAGGAGAGAGAATCGCACAAACGCATGGACGAGTATGTGACAGTGTACAGTAAAGGAATAAGGATGAAATAATAGGCTCTTCCAAACAAGCAATTATTGAATATGTAATCATTGTACAGAGAAAACCCTTGTACATAATAATTAAACCTCTGACGTATTAGGTCTTTGTGGCTGATGTGCTGTTTACATAAGGACGCTGCGATAGTAAAACATTAGAGTTGCTTACCCACTAATGCTAACGTGTGCTTTGAGCGCTAGAGAGAGGGGAATTCTACTCCTTCGTCCGTCCAAATGAAACCACGCAAAGATGTAGTTTCGGTTTCCATTTTTGCAGCTGCTGTTAAATGCAGAATTAGGTTGGTGCATTCTTTCACGTCTTTGCCGTGGCCTGAGGAGGATGTTGTTGAGGAAGTGAATATACTGCTGGGGGTCATGTGTGTTGTGTTGTAAATGTTAGGGTAGGTGAGAGGACCTCAGGGCAGACACCAAAAGGGCAGTAAAAAATATTTATTAACAAAAAGTGCAGCAGGCTTGGCTGAAAGGAAACAGGGCAAGGCTTGGTCCAGTGGGGGGCTCCGAGCAGGCAGTGGAACTAGGAACATAAAAGTCAAAAATAAGAAAATGAGTCACAAAGTAAAATCCTCATATCTAAGGTAAAACAGTCTAGTTACCACGGTGGAAGACGGAACAATCTGACGATGAGTGGAGATCAGCTTGGAGACTTGGAGTACTGTGGTGATGAGGGAACTGAAGACAGCTGTGCCTGCTCGAAGACCACACCCAACAGGAGCCATGCCTGAAACAAAACACAAAACCACACAGGGAAGCCAAACCGCAACAGTAAAGTCCCACTGACCACTACTGGGGGGCAAAAAATCGTTTTCCGTCGTTGTGTAGTGCACTGCAAAAAAAGGAGCCTGGTTGTTTTTGCTAATTGCTTTGCAGCGTCTACGCAGCGTCTAATTCCAGAGCGTTAAGATCAAGCTCATGTGAATAATCATGGTAGGGTTGCAGATTGTCTTGTCTACATAATGATTGTTAGTTCAGTGCCAGAGTTCTTTGGAGGGTGGGGGCCACTCCTAGGAACCTCTGGACTGTGATGACACCAGACTTCCTCTACGAAGAACAGCATCACAGAGAGGGACAGAAAAAGGTCATCAGGAAGTCTACCTCTGACCTGGTTTGCACCCTGGAGAGTGAGACCTTAACAAACTAACATCTGAGAGCAGCTTCAGTGACAGACTGAACCACAATAGATAAATCCTCCAGCTCTGGTAGTCCTGGCCAAGCAGAGCATCAACATCTGGAGAACTGTTCCCAGGCGCTGTTCCCAGGCGCTGTTCCCAGGCGCTGTTCCCAGGCGCTGTTCTACGATGACCACTGCTCCTGACAGCGGTCCTAGTGGCATTTGGTCAAATGCAGAGGACAAAGTTCCCTATACGGAGATATATAAAGTGCACATTTAATTGTTAATTGTACCTCTGTCAGATGGTACAATGAACAACAAACACTGCTGATATGTGCCGCTAAACAGTAGTAATAATGTGAAATACTGCAGTAATGTTCAATATGGACATCCATTGTGTCTAGTGTCAATGGTCACCCACCACAGCACTGAGACTGCTTTTGTCAAGGTTACAAACTATATCCGGCTGAACACTGACGCAGGCAAAGTCTCAATCTTAATCCTGTTAGATCTGAGTGCTGCCTTTGACACTGTCGACCATGAGATCCTCTTACAGAGACTGGAGGACTGGGTTGGCGTCGCTGGCACCGCCCTAAGTTGGTTTAGGTCTTACCTTGAAGACAGGGAGTACTTTGTGAAGATTGGAAACTGTGTCTCAGATCATATGGCCCTGACCTGTGGAGTACCACAGGGGTCGATCCTGGGACCTCTTCTGTTCAATCTCTACATGCTGCCGTTAGGTCAGTTAATACGCAGAAACGAAGTGTCCTATCATAACTATGCAGACGACACTCAGATCTATGTCTCACTGACTGCAGGAGAACATGGACCAGTGGACTCACTCCTTCACTGTATCCAACAGATCAGTGAGTGGATGAAAAACAACTTCCTTCAGCTAAATGCAAACAAAACTGAAATGATTGTTTTTGGTCCCCAGAAACAAAGAGAGAGTGTCATCTGTCACCTACAGTCTCTCTCCCTAAAACCTTCAAACCAGGTCAGAAATCTAGGGGTAATACTGGACTCAGACTTAAATTTTAATAGCCACATCAAATCAGTAACATCAGCAGCTTTTTACCATCTAAAAAACATTGCCAGGATCAAAAACATAGTGTCTAAAGCAGACCTGGGGATTCGTATCCATTCTTTTGTCTCCAGTAGGTTACACTACTGCAAAGGCCTGCTCACAGGTCTGTCCAAACAGGCTGTAAAACAGCTGCAGTACATTCAAAATGCAGCAGCTCGAGTCCTGACTAGAACCAGGAAGTACGACCACATTAGTCCAGTCCTCAGGTCTCTGCACTGGCTTCCTGTGGCTCAGAGAATAGACTTTAAAACAGCTCTGCTTGTGTACAAGTCTCTCCATGGCCTCGCACCAAAATATATTAGTGACATGTTAGTCCCATATGAACCAGCCCGGACTCTGAGGAGCACAGGGACTGGACTCCTGTTAGTGCCCAGAGTCAGAACTAAACATGGGGAGGCTGCTTTTCAGATTCATGCTGCTAAAATCTGGAACAATCTTCTTGAAGATTTGAGACAGGCCTCCTCTCTGACAATGTTTAAAACCAGGTTAAAAACAGTTCTGTTCAGCTGTGCATACAACTATGGGATTTTATATTTTTATCTTTCCTTTTAATGTTCTGTGATTATTTATGAGTTGCCTTGTGTATGAATTGTGCTATACAAATAAACTTGCCTTGCCTTGCCTTGCCAATGTGTTTCTACTATTTGTCCACTTCTACTTTCCTTAGTGCTTATTTCATTACAACTGTTCTTTGATATGCACAGCAACACTGGAATCTCCAGACTGCAGGACTAATAAAGGTTTCCTTATCTTATTTCATAAAATAATTATGATTTAATCCAACCAGATTAAAACATTTCTAAATGTTTCTAATTATACATGTGGTAAATAAAGCAGCATTTTGTCTATACATTCAATGTTTGGTTTAATATTTTGTTGTTTAATTACATACACTATAGTGAAATTCTTCTCGACAAAATACATCACTTACTATGAAGATGTTATTCAGAATGTTATTTTCACCCTTTAATTCAGACAGAATCTTTTACAGAAAAGTATTTGTGCGTGATTGATTTAATCTACTTTAGTTTACTTTAGTGTTTACGTACAATATGTTAGCCTGTATTTGTCATCTGAGGTGAGAGTTGAAGTTGCCAGCAGGTTTTCTCATTAGTGATAAAGGAATATGTCTCTTTTATGGTGTTCACCCAGGAGACGGTGCAGATAAAGGCTGGAAGATGTGATGACAGACAGGAGCTGCGAGGGGAATCCGGGAAAACAGGCAATGATTGAGTCTTTCTGTGATTTAATAAGTTTGCAGAGTAAAATTTAAGAAATGACAAGTGCTGTGAGAGTGAAGCGGATATGAAAGCTGGTCTAGAGGCAGAGCTCAGCAGACACAATATTATTTATGGGATGGGAGTAACATGAACCTAAATCACAGATAGCATGTCCTCTTGTACACTTTCTCCCACTACAGGACTCTCAAAGCACTCTTACACACCTCCAATCCTCACATCAATATTTCACCATGATAGAGATGGGTCCTCTGTGTTACTAGGCAGATTACTGTTACAAACAATTATTTCAAACAAATCGTCGAGGGAAAAATATACATATACTAGATTAAGCTACCTGGGATTAATGGACAGTGGCCTGGAATGCTTTGTCTCACATCATTTAGTGTTATATAATATTTTCATAGACAAATCAAATGTGCTGATAATATTTGCTCTATTATTGATGGTAAAAAAACTAGAAAAAATGTATTGTTTACTGAAATGTGTAAGCAAGTAGAAATGTGAAATCAAAAGAAGCACTTTTTAGATTATATTATGGGAGATGTTATCTCAATCAATCAATGAATCAACCTTAATTTGTAGTGCGCTTTTCCGACACAGGGTAACACAAAGTACTTCACAGCCCATATCACGGCATAAATCATGACATAACACATAAACTTTAAAATCACCATTCACCATTTTTACTACACTGCTATTTATTTAAAATGACTTTTCCCTCCCATGAGTGGAAAAGTCATGGGAGGGAAAGTGTGTGTGTGTGTGTGTGGCAAAACATGATGAGACATATTGAACTTGAATGAATGCAACCTCCATACAGTATAAAATTGTGTCTTTAAATATCAATACCCGAATTGCTTGTGTTTACAAGTGCAGCTTACACAGTGCAGAAACAGATGCATACAAACAGATACACACAAACAGATGCACACAAACAGATGCACACAAACAAACTAACAGTACCTAATTTTTATCACTGAGCTAAACATGTACTGCTCTGCTCTCTGACTGTTTTGGCCTTGGCCCGGGACATGGCTGGCAGACTGGGACAGGACTGGGCTGGGGCTGGGGCTGGGGGAGTGCACCAGTATCCAGGGAGAAACAGGGGGATCACATCTGGACCACCACAGACCGAGGGGGGAGGAGAGGCAGACCACTGAATGAATCATAACCCATGTACTCAGTCCCCTACCCCACAGCGAGGTGCACCCTCCTCTGACACAGCTGCTAAGGTTTGTAGTCATACAGAGGAAATACACAGTACACTGTTTAAATGGCTTCAACATTATTAACCTGTGTCTACATAATAAACTGATGGATTTAAGTTTTAAAAGGCATCATTTTGTCTTTTTGATCATGAACTTCCTAGATCTGATGTGTAAAAGCGCATCATCATATTTGTCAAACTATACGATGCAATCTTTAGTATTGTCACATATATTTTACATTTATAAATGCTTCTTTTGGACAATACATGTTAATTACACATGTTCTTCAGTTATAGTTCAAACTAATGTAAATATCCAATTTTTTATTTTGTAATGTGTTAATTGCACAAAGTAGTATCTAGTTTCAATTACTGCTTTAGTACAGTTCTAGCAATGGTAGATGAATGGAAAGGTTCTTTATCATCCCAGTTCTCTGAATTTGACCCATTCTTCACTGCTATCACAAAAACGAGCAGTGGTCAGTACGGTGCAGCACGCAAGGTCTCGGCTAGGTCTACCTTTGCTGGAGGTAGATGCATATCCAATCATATTATACATTTTGTACTTTATCATGAGCCTAATGGCCAGGCCTGCAAACGAATGAATCACCATCATCACCATAAGAACTATGCGAAATTATTATGCAAATCACTGTTTGCTAGGAGGCAGATGGTTTGCTGTTGTAATCCAAGTAGCAGATATATTTTGTGGCAAAACATTTTCAAAGTGAAAGCTATAGATTTCTGTCGCAAATGTTATAAAAAGAAAATACAAATATATTTAAAAAATGCAGCATATCAATTAAACAGTAGCCCCTGGACATGCTTGCCCTGTTGCAAATATCATCTCCACTCTGCTGGCATTTAGTGACATTTGCCTCATCCTGTATATTGCCATTGACGCTACTTTGTGAAACCCCCAAAACAACTTCTCTTTCGCCCTTAGTGCTATTTTCCTGGTGTGTTTTCTTGACAGTGGCAGACAGTCAATGGCGCTTTAGTGCTGTTGCTGCTGTAGCTGTGATTGTGCTGGTCAATGTGCTCCGCTCGCTGCCTGCATGCCCCCAAGACTGAGCGCGAGTCTAGACACGAGTCAGCCAAGCCGCCCTGCTGACCTATATCCTACAGTTACACTATGTGAGAGCCATAGAGAGAGCAGAGAGGGAAGAGAGATAGGCATTGGGGGGCAGAATGCGGTGAAAAGGCTTCCCGTGCTCGGAGTAAGGAAGCAAATTGATAGATGGTAAAAGGGAAGATGGATAGCCCTGCACGCAGACGGGAAAGGGTGGAAGGATGCAGCAGCTATGGATAATTCAAGACGAGTTAAAAGGGGGAAGGGATAGGGAGGAGAGGAGAGATTGGAAGTGGCAGCCGCTAAAGCCGAGACGGGCACAGATACAGGAAAAGTAAAAGCACTGGATACATCCCAAGAGGAGCAGCGCAGACATATTAAATTATGGTCATCATTTTAGATCATCATAGAGAAGCAATAAGTGGGTTTAGATCATGGTTTAGTATCGAGCTGTCGCTTCTCATATTCATCAGCAGAATTTGTTGGACTGTATGAGTGTTTTATTTTTAGATCATGTACACCACTAATTACATTACCAAGTTAGCGTTTGTATAGGCATTAATGTGTCTTATATAATGTTCTCAACCTCTCTCCTTCTAAGGCAGGGGCCAAACTTTTCAGGCAAGTGTTAATGCTGTTTCAACTACAACTTAAACAACATTCAAATGACACAAGAAATATACTTGCAAGACCCATGTGTATATAATTTAATGTTTTATTTATTTGATCGTGCTAAATGCATTTTAATGTGGTGTATTTGAGTGATTCATGATGCTATTTGATCTCTTAAAAAGAAGGTACATGATAAAAAATGTATTCTGGAAATCTCTCACAATCTCCAGCCACTGTCACGTGACCCCTATTTTGGGACCCACTAGCCAAAAGGAAGAAATAACATATGTTTTCTATCCATGTTGTGATGTCCCATGCAAGATTTTATTTCAGTTTTGCCCAGTGTTGTGTGTAACAAAATTACAGTTTTGAGTAATGAAGTAGTTTAACGGGCTATTAAGAAAATATGTGTGTACAGTTGCTACCGATCACGTTGAGCACATGAACGAGATTGTTTGTTTTGTTTTACCGGTGGAGATATGCTCACTATTTGAACTCAGTATCAGCCGAAGAATAAAAACGCTGTTGTGGACTACAAGCTCTGTGCGGGCAGTAAGCGTTTGTCCTGGCCAGTATAGTCATTTATGTCAATTTTAATGTTATGCCTTTTGAGACAGTTTTGAACTTATTTGCTGTTGACATTTATTTAAATCATTTTAATAAAGCAAACTTGATTCTGTTCTCTTTTTTGTGACACAAAGTAATACAAAAGTAATGTAACTAATTTCTTTTTTTCTCCAGAAGTGACTAGTAATTTGTAACCGATTACATTTTCAAAGTAACTTACCCAACACTGGTTGTCCCCAAACGTTATTAATCTCATATATGATGGACATGCCCTTCAATAACTGTTTATATCAAGTTAAGTTATAGCTATTATTGTATACTTATTTTGTAATGAAATAGAATCTTTGGTTTAAACTCAATATCAGACAATACTTGTGGAAGTAGTGGTTATGCCAAAGGGATTAAACTTTGAAATGTATAGTATTTTTTAATTATGACCACATATCTTTAGTTACATGACATGTCAATACATGCCAGACTCTAAAGCGTACTCAACCAAAGAGTAATTGTTGAAATGCTCACCACAATAAGCACTTGTATCGGACCTTTTACACACATCTCTATGGGGGTAACCTGTCGAAACAGATTACGACCCCGTCTGCCCTGATGCCCTTATGTCTCCTGTACTCCTCAAGACTTGAATATGACCATCAATGGGGCTGACTCTATTCTTCCTCCTGCTAGAACCCATCCTTTTGTCATAGCTTGTATACAATCTTCCTTAAAGTAAAATTTGAACCATAAAGCCCCAATGGACAAATCATCATGTGTGTCTTTCTGATTCCCTTGGTCCCATTGCCCTTGCTCATGTATGGGAGAGTGAATGGCCCCAGACAGCCCATGTAGACAAAGACTTAACATGTTTTCCTCTCTTTTTTCTTCTGTGTATTGAGAGGATGAGCTGGACTGTACTAATAGTCTTTGTGTGTGTCAATGGGACAGAGGGCTTTTTGTGTGTGAGCCCCAGACAGCGGCGCATAAGGCAGGACTTAAGTAGATGTTCGCCAAAGCGTACGTAATGCCAGGGAAATATCAACTAATCCCTTACACTCTTCTACCCATGTGCACCGCCCCCACTGTTGCCCCTGCTTCCTACACTGTCCATTCTCTTGCACATACGAGCCAACCATAGCATGTCGCATTACCGTGACCATCTTGCATGTTTGAGAGAGAGGGGGGGCGGGAAGAAATCAGGAAGATATTATATTTCTGCCATCGTTTGCACACACTCTCTCTGGCTCAATCCACCGGGGTATTGTTGTTGTTTCCTAATCCGCGTTGGATTAACAGACTAACAGACTCATTTTACCTCAGCCCAAACAAAGACCCGTGTCAAATCACCGTCCCAGTGCTAAAGGTGATGATCGTATTAACGTGATGAAGCCTCCGCACTTATCAATGTGTTTGTGTGTTATGGGGAGTCATTTTTTTGAGAGGTGATCTTGAGGCCGAGTGATGGGGAGTAAAGAGGATCATATGCAAAATGTTGGGACGCGGCACCTGTTGTCTGCAATGATATCGAAGTCGTTAATTCAATGTTTGTTTTTAATATGTCTGCCATCTGTCAACACGGTGAAGTTTCAAATGAAATGAGTGCTGCTTTCATGATATGCAAAACCTGAACATTTTTTGGGGAGAAAACAGTTAAGCCTGCCATACAAACTGATTGAGCAGAAAAAATGGAAATGTGGCATTAATGAAACTGTATGACAGGGATGCTTAGTACAGGGAAAAATGGGGAAAAAAAGTGTACTTGGTTGCCATATCTCAAAATATTCAGCCAATGGGAGGTTTAAACATAAATCTGTGTTGTTTTCAGCCAAGGCTTTTCTGGTCTATTCATGTTGTCTTGAACATGAAATGTCTTTTACCAGCACATTGTGGCAAAAAAACAAATATTCCTTTACTCTCTAATGGAATACTTGTACAGGGGAAACATAATCAGAAGACTATTTTTATTAACTGTATTCGTGATACATTACTTTTTAAACTGTGTT
Source organism: Knipowitschia caucasica (assembly GCA_964034765.1). NCBI lineage: Eukaryota > Metazoa > Chordata > Actinopteri > Gobiiformes > Gobiidae > Knipowitschia > Knipowitschia caucasica. The sequence goes on from OZ035831.1 coordinate 35,087,128, forward strand.
CAGAATACACTTGGAATACAGTTCTCAAAAAGTATGCATTGTACATTATAATATTGTGCAAATGAGGAGGAAAGTAGTATTCTAAATAGTTATTGGACTATGTAAAGGAACACACATCAAAATACATATTCATGCACGTATTCTGTGACTACATTTATTTTTCAAAGTATTCTCCCCAACAGAAAGTCCTGCCTCCTTGAAAAAGTCCTAGTTATATTTTGTTCTTAAGTCCTATACCTTTTCTGAGCGGTCTTTGCTTTTTCTGCTCTTCCATTTTTGCCAAAAAACAGTGTTAGCTGCAAACCGCCTTCATAAACAATCAACTTTGCACGTGCCTCTGGAAAAGGGGATGTATAATCTTTGTAGGAGAAATTCAAACATCAATTCAAAAAGATACTAACAATCGTTAAAAAAAAAAGTGCAAATATTTTGCTCAGACAGATTTGTTGTAAAGTCTCATTCGATGGCACGAAGGATTGTGGTGAGCATAATGAATGACAGAAAGGTAGTGAGGAAGACCAATCACTGGGCGGACATAGTACATTTTTATTGGTTCATGTGCAACAGTAGAACCTGAAAGAAACTTAGATTATTCCATGACTCAGAACCGTGGACGCCCGGTAACCTCCGAAGTAAATAAAGGAACAGATTTTACATAACATTTATAATACAAGCTGAAGTTCAATCACAGCGTGTCTTTCAGCAACACCAAAACAGCATTGGGCATACATCTAAACAACTCCCTGCAGCGATCAACAATATTTACATAAGTCTACATCATTAACAGCAGTCCTTGATTGCATAGGATGTCATTAGCCAATATGCTAACTCCAATATTCTCACAGAACGCAGAGGGTAAACTGCTTAAGGACGTAATCTTATATATGCGCTGTCGGAAGCTTGGCGCGGTGTCAAACAGTGGTGCTGCGGACAGTCCAATAATCCACTTGCTAGACTTCAGATTAACAGGAGGGACATGGGGATGCATCAGGAGTGGGAGGGGTTAAAAACACTCCGCCCCAACCCCCCATTGAGCATCAACATCATCATCAGCACTCAATCTCACCCCTCCCTCCAGATTACAGCGCTTAGAGCCGCATCTCTGTGCCCTATAAGAGGATCTCTGGGTGACTTCCCCCAGGCTTCTGTTATTGGACCACAAATACTCCCCTGGACCAAACACCTATAGACGGATACGAGAGAGATCAGAGGTCATGGGTGATCCGGTACAAAGGATCTAAGAATAGGTCATAGACAATATTGTGCATCTGTCTATGTACTTTAGATCAGGGGTATTGACCATGCAGGAAGGGGGATAAATCAGGCCAAACTCCCTGATTTAAATAACCCATTGTCAATGCATTGTCTTCTTTTAAATCATCTACTGTAGTTTATTTGGTTAAATATTGGAGTAATCCTGCTTTTTTGCTGGTTTGGACTCGGGTATTGTTCCATTCTGGTTTCTAGAGGTTTGATAGAGTTGCTACTCATCTAGTTTTAGTTTGATCCTTTTCTGTGCAGAGCAATGTTTATTAAGAGTTTTACATTTTAATCTGACAACATTATTGATGATAAAGATTTGATGTTGTTGGAATACGTTGTGCAACACCAAATACCAGAGCACAAGCAGTCCATGAAAACCCAGCCCTTGCTAACATGTTGCCCATATGTCGCAAAACCAAGGTACATACAGTATAACAAAAAACTAATTTTGAAGGGGGATAACACAAAGCTTTTAACCACGTTTCTCTTGTTATTCACCAACTCACCGCTATTTTTTAGAGGGCCTACTGAGCCCTTCAACTCCAAGGGCTGCGTCTTGATTTCAATCATTTACAACTGTCCATTAGCGTAAAACATTATAGATTACATTACAGACATTATAGAACACTGTACATTTCTCCATTGTGAGATCAATAAAGCTTATCTTATCTTATCTTTTTTTGGAAATTGAAGTTAGAGGTTTACCCTGCTTCAATTGATAAATAAAAATAGAATTGCACCAACATATTTGAGAATTACTGCCAGTTTGACTTGTCTTTCACATCCTCACAGTGACCAAAATCACAAAGAACCAGTTCCGGCTATAAACAGACTCTGAAAAGGGACGTATGATTGACATTATTTTCATACACATTACATTTTTAATTGGTACTTTTCCCTAAATACCTTTAAGTCAATTAAAAGCTGAAAAAACAATTTACATGATTGCCCCCTGAGCAGTAATTTTTGCTCGAAGGAAGAAGAAGAAAAAAGAGCGGTGCCTTTGACATGATCACACGCTGTCTGGACCCTTTTATAACGTCATAATGTACTAAATATGTAAAAATGAGCCACAGATGTCAAAGATTATCATATATATACAGAAGATTGTTAGGGCTTCAACTTTTGCGGAGTTATATCTTTATATGGAAAAAAACAATAACATGTTTAATCAAATTATGCTCTTAAACTACTCTAAAAAAAAATAGTTTGAATCAGTGTAATGTTTGAGACCATAAATCTGCCAGCACTGTATTGATTTGTTATTTTTGACAACAAACCAGTTTTAAACCATCCATGTCTAAGTATTAACTGCAGATGGTGATTTGCTTGGCTGTTGCTCTATTCTCCGTTGGCCTTATATCATTACAAACCACTTCAGTAAAAATCAACAGAACTATCAAGGACCCTGAACATGAAAGCCTCACACAGTCCCAAGTCTGCAATTTCCTCCCCATTTCAGCATCGACGTTTATTAAGCTCTCCCGCAGAAATCAACGACTAAATTATTTTGAGAGAGAGCCCGAGGCTACAGAAGCATATTCGACATGCCTAGCAAAGAAATATATTTATATATATTTATGAATACAATGCATTAACAGGAGCCGGAGACAGAGGGGAAAGGGGAAAATGACTGACTGCAAGTAAAAATACATCTAAAATCTTAATGGCTTTGTGTGAAAAAAACAGATAATAGAGAACTCCAATTAAAATCGTATGATTGGCACTGTGAGGTAGAGACATGAGACTGTTTGTCACTACTTCTATAAAAAGATTGATTAGATGATGCTAAAGTCCAAATCAGACTAAAGCAAAACGTCTTTGGACAATCGTGTTCAAGAGACAAAGATCAGTGTTGTTAAAATAACAATACAAAAAAGTATTTTGGGGTACAGGACAGTTTTGTTTGGATAAAAGTGTCAATACTAAAACTTGTTGATCATTATAGAACAATATGTAACAAGTCTCATGAGAGTCATTTCAAACACCTCTGCTTTGCTCTGAAGAACACTAATAGTCCAATATAAAACATGACAGAATGGCTCAGACACAGAAGACCAGAGTTTGTGTGTGTGCGTGTGTGTGTGTGAGAGGTCTGAGTGAGGTGTGTAAGCACTTCCTCTAATACCTCTCAAGGTGACTTGGCCTTCCTCCTTCAGGGCTTTCCTTTCCAATTCTTCTTGGGATTGAAATTATGATGAAGTAATTTTTCTACAGAAATTGCCTATGTCACTTGTGGTATCTCTCCACAAATTTCTCAAGTGTATTTCCAATCTGTCCCTCTCCCTCGCTCTCATCTCTGCCTCTTTGGCTTTTCTTCCTTTCTCTTTTTTCCACCACTGAGCTCTCACTTGACATGTCAATGTGTCAATGTCAAATTACATGAAGGCAATATTGTACCTGAAACAATTTAGCCCTGCAGTTCAACAACCAATCACGTTTTCCACACTGACAAAACAGGCTGTCGTTGACACACTGACACTCCCACTAAACACTGGAGAAATGTATACACATACACATATATACACACACACACACACACACACACCGACACACACACACACACACACACACACACACACACACACACACACACACACACCATGCAATGTATGACCCAATAGACATAAACTAGTGAGTGAAAAATCACCTGCTTGTTTCGGGGGAAAATAAGAAGCCGTGTGGAACATGTCGTCAGATGGAGACGCAGATCCCTCAGAGACTGCTGGCCTCATTTCTTATTTTCAAGAGGAAACTTATCTAATTATATATAAGTTAACTTTGTAGTGGTCGATTCAAGGGCAACACTGACTGGTATAAATGAACCGACTGGGTAGAATCAGGGCTACTGCTTGCTGTGCTCCTTAGGCCAGATGTTTGGTCCTCTGTTGACCACAAAACTGGAGATTTATGAGAGAAGAGTGTGGCTATGGGGAAACCAGGACAGCACACTTTGCATAACCCAAATATCCATGTTGAACTAAGTGTATATTTTTGTGGCAAAGCATGGACCCTAAATCAAGATGAAATGCACAAGTGAATTATTCATTTAGTAGACGGGTAAAACTGCTTTAATTCTCAATTGTTTTGATAATTTGGGAGTGTGAGAAACCTTAATTTTAACTCAGCCATATTCTTGATTAAGCGAATGTACTATATTTGACAAGTATAAATACAATGCAAATCTACTTTTAGAGAAATACTGAAACATATGTTGCATCTTCTCGAAAAAGAGCACGGTGCTTTTAATCAGTAGTTGTCTCTGCAAGGGGTGAATTTTCGAAACGTCTATCATTTTGGTGGCTGAGTGGATAGCACACTCGCTTCTCAGCAAGAAGGTCCTGGGTTCAAATCCTGGACGGAACAGGGCCTTTCTGAGTGGAGTTTGCATGTTCTCCCTGTGACTGCGTAGGTTTCCTCTGGGTGCTCCATTTTCCCCTACCACTAAAAACATGTACAATAGGTCAGGGAGTTCTACAAGATGACTGCATTATGCATCGATTCATTCAAGTTTGTCTTGTGTGTGTGTGTGCTCCAATCCCCACTATCTCTGACTTCTGTACGGCTTTAGAGCCAGACAGAAGGTGAGTGCTGAAGGGTTTTGTCCTCTCTTAAGTGGTGTCTCAATCAGTTGTGCCGGTCCTCAAGAAAAACATATGAAAAGCAAAGCAACAAGAAATTCGGAGGCACTTTGACCAAATGTCTTTTTTTAATCTTTGATGGTAGATGAGAGTTCATTATCCAAATAAGCTAGCAAACAATGCTAACAGCCAACATAGTTTCTTGTGTGTATTGTAAAACAGACTGATGAAAATACTGATTTGCATTTGGTGAAGCTGAAGCTGAAGAGTGATGATTGTTTATTGTCTCCACATGATCCAGGAATGTGGATTCTAAAAGCTCTAACGATAAGGGAATGTATAACTTCCAATGACTGATAAAAATCTGCAAAATTATCAAAATATAGTGAGACTTCAAAATGTAGCTGTTGCCTAAAAAGATGATTCCCAGTTACAAATGAGTTTGAATAGTTATTGTTTCAAATATTATCTACCTATCTATCTATCTGTATAAATACTTGCCTCATACTTGACATACTTCAATGTCCTCACTGTGGGACGATGGGATCTCTTACTCTTATTATACCTCTCTAACAGCATCCTTCACTCAAACAAGCAGGTAGATAAACAGATGGAGACAGACACTGCATCCTATTGTGTGTCCAATAGGAGCAGACATTAAGACAGAAGGACCTATCCCTTCTTGGTACAAAGCGCTCTCTCCTTTTCCAAGTGCAGCCCTGAGGCATGGCCCGGTCTACTACTCCAGCTCCCTTCCTCCTCCTGACACCATATGGACTGATCAGCCTTGGTTACTGCACTCTTCCCATAAACCTCTACCACTCAATCTCTTCTTCTTCATTCTTGCTCAATAGACATTGTATCTGAAGTCTGCGCTATCTAAGCTTGCTGCCTTGGGAGAATTCTTGGCATAGAGGGGTAATCCTTCTTAATGGAGTCCCCAGCCCTCCGATGGATTGGAGTCCGGGCTCCACACAGATCATATAAGGACATGTTTTATGGCTTTGTCAAAGAGAGATGAGAAGGCCATTGTTTTCAAGTGTTTAAAAAGCGTCACAATACACGACAAACTCATTGTTATGGGCACGTTGGAAAATCTATTATCTTAAATGTAGAAAGATTTTATGGTCATCCAAGTTAAGAGGAGAGAAGTCTTCTAACTCCAATCAAGTTATGACTGAAATATAAGTGAAAGTATATAATAGTGGTATTCAGTTTTCTCGTTCCCAGGGAGAAATGTTTCTATAGCAACAATCTTTTAGCCACAAAAATAAAATTAACTCACCTCACTAATTCCTTGCTCTCAAAACCGTTTGTCGTCCGTCACATATTTAGATCCGCATTTTCATCAAACAGAAATGTCAAAAGGAGAGGACTACCCTCCGGCCCAAAGCACCACAGAGTGACTCACAGGGCACGCAAAATGTTGTATGTTAATTAGATAAAGAGAGTGTGTTAGAGTCTGTTAGATCACAACATGTTTCTTTCTGTTTGTACACATTTTCTTTTATTATTTATTGAAAAACAAAAATGGTGACTGCCAGGTTAGCGACACATCTGCCCCTGTTATGGCGCAAATCTAAACACGTCGGAACAACTCAATGCCCACATGAGAAATTGTCACTAGCTTATGTTCAAATCGGCTTCTTCCACATTCTGCAAACACTTGGTCAGCCCTTCCCTATTCTACAGTCTGTGGTCTAGTCTTGAAATTATCCATCGAATAGACACAGTGTGAGGCTTTGATGCATTTTGTTGAAGCATTTATCAAATTAATTGGGCTAAAATGTGTCCTCAATGACTTGTTATGTGTTAATTATACCTTTTTTCATGTATTGTGTTATGTTTTTTAAAGCGCTGCCCTTCTGACCAGTCTGGGTTGCTATCACGCTTGCTTTGGTCATTACATCACAATTATAGAGCTGTTAGTACCGAAGAAAAAAGTGATGAACAAATGGAAGTGGAAAAAGGCGACAGATGAAATGTAGGTCAGTGGAGATGTGCTGTGGGCAGTATACTCTCTCTCCAACTCTGCCTAAACCTCGCTCTCTCCCGCTCTCTGGGCTAAAGCTAAAGAGGCTAAAGAGACCTGGGGTGAAAGTGCCTTTTAGCTACACCTGCCTGTGTTTTATACGGGCCAGAACCTCCCGCAAGTGCCCGCCTCGCCAACTCCACAAACTTTTTACTATTTCAACTCTTTCTTTTTTCCTCTACATCAGGCTGCTCTACATGAAATAATGTATATACAGTATAATGTATAGATCGCATATATTTGACTGTCTAAGGCGCTAGAGTATATTCAGAAATGTGATAGTGGAACCCTGGAGAGAGATAGGGAACAGCTAAAACAGAGAACACAAATAAAATGAGTATGATTATTATAAATATGACTTATGAAGTGCTTTTAATGACACATAAAAACATATTTATAATTTGCTCTAAAAAAGTGTGAAAAAACCTACGAAAAGTAATGGCGTAGGGTAGCCTTGGTGCCTAAAGGGTTAAGGGCCTTGATTATCGTCGTTTTTCCTTCCAGTTGATTCACTCTGAAGTTGTATTTATTTGGGGATGTTTGTGCATTCACCCTTTGCAAGTTGGCATTGCCCATTTTCATCACAAATCACTTTGTTAAAAGGGTCTGCAATATATGGAGGATTCAGCAGTATGTGTGTGGTGAACTGCTGCTTTGCCGGCACTTTGTACTGTATTTCAGTAAAGAAAGAAACTCAAATCAAAAGTTATCATTATTGAAGTCAGTCAGTTGACTTATTCCTAATCAATATTGAGATCTACACTTCTATATCTTTTTATACTATAAATTCATAATTTTATCACCCAAAATCACAATAGCAGGGCATCACAGAATTGTGGAAGAATCAAGAATCAAGAACACATACGAAATACAACATTAAACACAGTGATGCATGGACAGTTATGAACATTCATAGACATTGGTCATCCCATAACGGACCAATTGCTCATATGTGTTTCAAATATGTTAGCCTGGTGCACCACACCATAGTACAAATTACATGCAGGGAAATGATTATTGAGTGAAGTGTACGGATGGCTAAGGCCAGACTACAAATATGTTATTGTCAAATCAACAATATTGTAAGGTCCTCTAAAATTACTGCTGTCATGAATAAGGGATAAAAGAAAATTAAATTTACTAAAAGTAATTTGTCAATAACCAAAATGATTGTCCATCAATGTCCCAGTGTAAGAAACGTCATAGATTGAATTAGAGCAAAGCACATTATCCACTGACTTCAGGACCATTACAACCTCTTTGTTAATCTTTCAAAGGTTGTACCTCAAAAGGTCAGAAGGTGTTCAACTTTGGTCCAACAAAACCACTGTTGTGCTGTTGTAATGTCTCTGGGGTGTTGCATCGTCATAAACGTGTGTGCATTGGCCCACATAACGCTGAAGGATGACATACTGAACTGACAGACTTAAGTCACTCGTAAAATATGTAAGCAAAATATATTCATACTTCTTCCAATGTCATAGTTCTTCTCCCATCTACTGAGTCCAAAAATGCCATTGATCGGACCATTCCTATTTAGTGTAAGAGATTACGGTTAGAATCTGTGATACATGATTAAAGATGATTTAGAAACATTACACAAGCTTTTTGACTCCAAAGAAAATAAAATAACCACTGCTCAGAAGTATAATATTTAACTCCATGAGTTGCTCGTTCAGGTGACCATGTTACAGTGCTGATTATAAGAAAGACATGTAGAGAAGATTATAAACACAGACAAAAGCAGAATATTTTCCATCCAGGAGATGTTTTTGTTTGTATGAAGATGTTATTTGTATGTTGCAAATTAAGACATCAGTCTAAAAACAAATCCTGCATCAGTCTATAATCAACTCTTTGTTGCAAACCCAGAGGCAATATTTGCATATACAGTAACAACACCAACCAATGCACAAGAATATACCTCCCAATGAAAGGCTCAAATGTGGAATAGCAAACTTCCAACAGTCGCACAGTTGGATGAGCACATTATTGTGATAACAATGCTCTTCACGATGCTACAGCTGCGGCAGGAGAAAGATGCACTCTGTCTATCGGGGCATCAGTGCGGATGCCGGCCCTCTGTGATCGGCACGGTAATGTGGAGCTATTCTTTCATTTTCCAGGTCAGTATTTGAGTGTTTCTCAGAGGAAGGACCCCACCCTGAAAGTCACCCTCGCGACACCTGAGACGCGCTGTCACCAGACCCAGGCTCTCACACATTAGATCTACTGTATGTATACCCTCCATAGGACTCCTCTGACCCCAGCATCTTTGTATTAAACACAAACAAACTCTTATGCAACGCACTGTGATTTGGAATGTCTTTTGTTAAAGAAACAAACAGGAGTTAATGGATAGTAATGGGATCGTTTGATTTATTGCCTAATGATTCAGTGTCAAGTTTTGGAGATCAGAGTTGAAGTTAGTTCAAACTGAACCATGTTCCTGGGTTCAAAATCAGTAACAATGCAGTGTATATAAAGTTACATTTATTCAATAGATTTGTTGATGCTTCAGATTTTAAAAAACTTTCTGGAGGTGGAGCTGTTTCCAACCTCCTGAACAAGACGCTCATGATGCAAACTGGCATCATCAAGATGTTATTAAAGCATTTTATTTATTTACTGTAAAAGGGTATATTACTACTCTTGCATAACTACTCTCCCATTATTTCACATTCATTTGAGAAAAAGACAATGACAGAATAATGAAATACAACTTGTAATTTGACATTACAGTAACAAAAAGTACCTACTAGTTTAAATGATTTGAATATTGTACAAATATATCAGTGTCATCCCTACTTTTACACAATAAATTACAATCCTACCGGAGGGTTTCCACAACGGCCTCAGCCTGAGTTCAATTATTTGCTGAAATGAGAGACCGTTTAATCCACAATGATGTTGTTGTTCATTGTAATTCAATAACACAGACATAGAGTAATCTTACCCGTTTTGCCCTATAGATATGTTGATACTCAGAAATACAAAAAGTGGATTGGTGCTCAGTATAAAAAGTTAGAGAACTACCAGACTATCACCCCTGAGCAATAGACAAGCTGGAAAAATATTGCATTTGAGCCTAACACTGTAGATGAACCATCTCGATAAAGCGAAAGAAAAAGAAAGCTTGTTTTCTCCCTGTGCGTTGAAAGAAATATCAGAAGAGCACGGGCACCAGTCAAAGAGAGTGCAATAATATGAGCTGTGTTATTTTTTTCAAAGAGGGACATTTTATACAGTTAGGCTACAGTTGCAATGCTCTTGAAATATGGTCTGAGTTTACATGAGATTTATATTAGTACAGAGTTGATTTTGTTTTTTTAAAGCCTTGACATATGCAACATAGAGTCCAGACCATAACACAAAAATAAACAATGAAAGAAATACAGAAATATCTAGAACAATGTTGTGCTTATGAGGAAAAGATTGTGCATCAGAATAAAACCAAAACTATAGTACTATGTTTTTGTTGATTGAAGAATTAATTTTATATTCATAATAAATCATGTTGGACTACAATCTATATTAATCCATTTCTGTTAACATTTGAAAACTCTATTCTCAAAACAATTATTATCCGTATATTCCCCATAATAAACCAGTAAGGAGCGCGCGGAGGCAGAGCAGGCGAAAGTGGGCGGAGCAGGCAGCGCTCCTGTCCAATCGGAGCGTGCGTCCACAGCCTCGTGCGTGTGTGCGCTCCCGCCCCGCCCTCCCCGCTCAGAAAACAGTGAAACCCTCCCACAGAGGTGAGAGCGCAGATGTCAAGAGAAGCGCGAGCACAGCACACACGCAGCTCAGCGACCCCAGCCCGCCGCCTCCCCACGCTCCGCTCTGGGATGCTTTTAGCGCACACACACGTCTCCTCTCAAGGCAGCCGGTGGACGCGCAACGACGCCAGCACTTTTCCGTCTAATATAGGCTGTATATTTTTTTATTTCAAGGATCGTTCTCCCACCTTTTCTGACAGCAACAATAACCCCCTCCCCCTTTAAGTGTTTATGTTTATTTCTTCATGACTGCTGTTTTGGGAAGCGACTCTCAGCCCCAGCCACGCCAACAACATGCGAGGTGAGTACATTCACAGCGCGCACGCACCACGCTTAAAAGCCTGGCATTACATCCCATGCGTCCCTCCAAACTTTGACCAGGACGATTCACTTTCCCCAACTCCTGTCTTCCACGTGCAAGTCTCTCAGGCACAGTAAAGTTCAAACAGTTCTGTGAGTTGGCTGCTTTTAGTCAAATCGATTTGATTTGGTGAAATGGGCCTAATGTAAATTATTTGAGTCAGTCGCTGCATTAAACACAGGCCACCTACGGCATTACATTTCACTTTAATTATTAAGTCAGCACCAGTGGAAATTGCACATCAGATTACGCACTTGCCCTATGTTCATTTCCTGCCGCTTCTTTGTAGAACTTTATCGAATTCTTCAAGAGTACTTTTCACCCGCTCCATTAACCCATTTTCTCCAACACTGCGTGCTTCGGGACGCTCAAATCCAACGTCAATGTCGTTAGGAGCGCGCACATCCTCAAACGCGGGCCTGCTCGTTCCGAAACACGCACAAGCAGCGCGCGTCTCTGTCTGCTGCGTGGGAATATAAGTGGAGCAGGCCACGTGGGTGATGCCGACTTATGGGGATGGCTTTATTTACTGTTGTAAATGTAGCAATTAAACGTGATGTCAAGTTGCAACACTCCTCCCATACGGACTACGTTTTTGAAGTTTAATTAATACCCAAATGTTCTTCCTCTAGTATTGACCTTTGAACAATTTAGGAATGTGAAAATAACTTGTTTGGAAGAACAAGGAGCCGAGAATGTATATAATGTATTAATAATGTTAGTGAAAGAAATATAGCCTCTTCTTAGAAGTTGTCATTATCTTAAAGCTTGTCATTATCTTAAACCTTTGTAAGTTACTTACTTACTTACAAAGGCTAACTTTTTGTATGTATCAATTTACATTATTATATCATTCCCAATGGAATATTTACATCTATGGATTTTTTGAATAAAGTAATCTCTGTTTAAAGAGTTACAAAGTTTGTCTATTTACATAATAAACATAAGTTTTACTATTATCATTATTATAGAACCTGTATTTTCCTTTATAAACAATAATGTGTTTGTTCTTGTTGCTTTTAGGCTCTATCATTATTCAAGTCAGAGGCCATAAGATATTCATTCTAAGTTTACATTCCATACTTCCACATACACATGTCCATGTCTTCCTTGTCTGTGGATTAGAGGCCAGTAGAAGCATGGAGGCCTCTCTTTCTGCAGTCTGTCTGCTACTGAGGCCCACTGCTCTGTGCACCTTGTATCTCTCCACTTTCGGATGGGCCGTGCGTCTGCTCTCGTGCAGGCATGTTTGGTCCAGGGGGTCTCTGGGGTGGGGGGCAATCCAAAAGCAGCAGAAGCAGCTCTCACTCTAAAGCGCTGGACGTCCGATGAGGCCCCTGAAGCGTCTCTCTGCTGCATGTGTGTGTCTATGCTCCTCTCCCCATCTTTCTCTCTCTCTCTCTCTGCCTGCCTCTGCACGCCCCAAAGGGTTTTGTCAGATAGAATTAAATCAGAGTGGGCTACGCGCCGGCCCCCACTCCCGACCTGTGTATAAAGATGTGTGTGTGTGCAGGGAAATGCGCTCACTGCCACAAGGTTATAAAAAATACAGGCCTCTCATAAGCTGTGGTAATTATCATTTAACAATAGCCACTGCTCCTGAAGCTAGTTGACTGAAAATGATGTCACCCCATCGACCGGACGGGACAAAAACAGGCAAATGTAATATCACCAGGCCTTTTCTACATGTCGCAAAATGGAGCTAGTGTTTTGCAGTGTGTCACTGATGTGTAGGTTGTAAACAGGATTAATTTTCTAATTTCAATGGCAGCATGATGATGATGAGGAGCAAACAGGTTTTTTTGAAGCGAGAGGAAGAGCACTGGCAGAGTAAAATAGATTTGACAGTATGTGGAGATGTGAGTCACCAAAGAGGAGTCACTAAGTTTGAGAGTACAAATACATTCAGAAGGGTTTTAGTTTTTACTTTATCTTTGCCCAGCTCTTGCATAGCTCCTGGGGCTTTATGATATAAGTGCATACGAATATATATATTTAGCTGTGCATGTAATTATAGTTCATTGTATCAGACTACTTTAGTTTAAATATCTAGTTCTAATTCTGTGAAAAATATATACCTACAATACCCATATATGCAGATACATTGCACTACATTTAATACAGTCTGAATATGCCTCTGAAAAACTAAAGATTGCATTCAAACATACATTCAAGCAGACTAGTGCCAGAACATGCTTTAAAGACTGCAAATAATTATATTCAAGCAGACATGAAACTATGCCGAAATATCATCCTAAAGTATCGGAGTAGGTGGTTGAATGCATGCAGTCCAGTGTACGCCGTATATTTCGTACGGTCAATAGTTTCCTTGTTTCTCCTGGCTGTGATCCTTGAGTATAATCAAGCCCGCTACCCCTGTTAAGCCCCCTTTCTGAACCTTCACGCCACCCATACATGAAGAAGGCAGACAGGTCACAGAGTTCAGCCGTATACAGGGAGTTTAGGTGGAGGAGGGCAGACTTCATGATACGTGTCAATCAGCATCTACCGTACTTTACCGCCACTTTGTCCTGGGAACAAGAGTGGGATGCAAGGAAGAAAAGTTTGTAGTAATCAAGGACTGCTGATAGTGACTTATTAACAATGAATTCAATATGTTTTTGTAGCTATGCGTTATTAGTCAATTCAAATACTACACTGGTTTATCATAGAGGATAACCCCTGAGTTAGATTATGTTTTCAAATGTAAAAGTTCCTCGACTCCTCTTTCTCAAATGTGGCTTTAATTCACATGACAGCAATCTTTCAAAATGTCTCGATAAATACATTCACTGTGAGTCAATTAGAGCACGCTTGACGGCCTCTTGCTAATAGAATTATATAGAATTATTCCCTTCCTGGTTTACTCTGGCCGTTATTGATTCGCCCAATCCCGCTGCATCCCAGATCAATGCTCATCCAAAACTAACGGAAGTCTACTGTTTAGAAGAAATCCATGCATCCGACATCAGTGGCATGATTTCCAATTGTCAACCCAAGCCAGACATTGTTCACTCAATATCCAGGTGTTGTTTATGCAAGGTACATTATTATACAATTATGTGACGAAAAAAGGGAACGTGGACGAGTTACAAAATGACTGTAACAATAGAAGCTGGGCTAAAGAGACAGCAGGACGTAGCATTTTTCCACAACATGCTCTTCATTATGGCATCCAACATAGTGTTATAATGGGACACCTGCAAGTGCGATGTGGAGCAGAGATTGTGCGTACCATGTTGTTGTTGATTGCGTTGTTTATTGTGTTGCCTATTGTGTGTTTGTGCTGACTAATGGCCAGTGTTATGTAAGAAGAGTGGAGAGAGATTACCCCGAGCTCCATGCAGGCCACACTGCTAATCCGTCAAACTCAAGCCCTAGTGAACTGACTGAAACCACTGTTCTACTGTAGCAGCATTGCAAAACGCTGCTGGACCACTGTAACACAAATGTGGCAAATCAAGTATTCCATCGCACTAGCAGCAACAGCTTAAAAACATTTTGATATTATTTTTACTTCCATAAATCCATTCATTTCAGAGTCCATTCATTTCAGGGTTGTCACACAGTCCTTCAAGCAAGCATCAACACTAAAGAAAATACACAAAAACAGGACATAATTGGATTTTCTGAGTGGTTTTAGAAAGATTATGATCAATATTAGAACTAGTGGCCTTGAGGGGAGTAACATGAATTGTACTATCATTGTGTGTTGAAAAAAGTCCAAAAAAGTGCATTTCGAAATAATCACAGTGACATCGAAATGAGTATGCAGTATCAGTACTAATTAACACGTATAACCACGGCAACAGGAGGTATTGTATGTGTCTGTCTCTCTGTGTGTGTCTTGTTTGTCTGTAGGCAGGATTGCACAGAAACTACTAGACGGATTGATCTGAAATTTGATGTGTCGATGGGATGCGATGGTAGAAAGATGACCTTTGGTGTTGGTGGGGTATTCGCTTTCCAATTGCAGTTAGTATGAAAATGTAAACTTCTTTTCAAAATTCCTTAAAAGAATATTAGGTCATGTAAAAGTTGCATAGAGTTGAAGAAAAAACTATTTCCAACTATAGGCTATCAAGCAAGGCTATCAAAAGCTTAAAATCAAGCTTATGTTCAAGTTATTGCCATGGATTTCTCAAAATGAATAAAACATTCAAATATCGTGGGTAAATTCAACAAAAAATTTTAAGTTTTGAGGATCTATTATTCGTTTTCTAATTACAGCATGCTTTCCCTATTTTCATTCATGCCCACTGTGCCCCTGTCTCAATAGTGTCCAACCTTTAGCCACGCGGCCGGCACTAAAACTTCCCAGCATGCCGTGTGTGTGTGGCCTGGATTGTCCCACTGCGCTGCTATCATAGTCTGTTTGTTTAACTTGAGCTCCATGTTGGTTTTGTCCCTTTATGCGCCGCTTGTCTGGGGAAAACTGTTTCTGTCCCTTTTCTTTCCCCCAAGTTGAATCCTCTGCCTCTCCTAATCTTTACACATACAAAGCGTGGGCTATACTTTTGGTTTACGTCTCTCCACTTTAAAATCTTAGCTGCGAGGGATTCCGACTCGAACCACTCGGAAAGTCTAAATCTGCCTCCCAGTCACATAGTCGTCTTCTTCGTTGTGTGTTTTGTCACTTTAAGTCATCCATAAAGGCAGCGTGTCTCTGCGGAGGTACAATGATATTCAATACTGGCATTCTCGGATTCTTCTGATTTATATTGAAGAGAATAAGCCGAGGATCGAGGCGAGAGCTTGTTAAATGTAGAAATCGAATATTATTTAAAGATGAAGCCATCACTAGAGAGACTGTTCCAAGTAGTTCCGACATAAAATAAAGATAAAAAAATATGTATTTAACAGATATGTGCCTCGAATTCTATGTTTGCTTAGCATTCAGACAAACTCACGACTATTTTACTTGTGTTGGCAAAACTTTGATCCTATATATTTTCTCTTATAAGAAGAGATAATCAGAAATCATCAACAAATAATATCAATCATTTATGCGTGTTTTTGCTGTTAAGTTAAAGTTAATTTATAATTTGTCAACATTGGTTTTGGAAAAAAGGAGAGTCTGAATTAATAAGTGAGAGAGATAGAGACACTTAAGTATTATATAACAGTGCAACAGAGCTCTGTCTGTTTATACTAAATAGTGAACACACAGTCAGTAAAAAAAAAAGAAAAAACTATAAAATAAAAAATGAGAAAAGATTGTCTGAGAGCTGCTTCTTTTTACCCCTAAATGGTATTTTAGGGGTAGAAAAATTATGCAGCCATAAAACTCTTAGACTGGAGCTCCCTTCAGCAATGACTAACGGCTGAACCCACACCAGTCCAATCCAAAGTCCATGGCTGCCTCAGACTTTAGCTTACACTAAAGGAGATTACAGGCTACACTGCAGGCCCACTGACCAAGAAAGGCATTTAAAATCATATATGCAATTATTGAATCATGCATTCAAGTTTGCATATATGAGTGCATGTTCTGTAGTTTCATTATCCTCCATTAGAAGTACAGTTGGAAACAGAAAGTGAGTGGTGTGAATGAGTGAGACATTGTCAATATTCTCTGTACAGTCGCTTTAAGTTGTGAATGGGTGCAGTCAGGTGCTCTGCTCAGTGGCACAATAAGCCTATAATTTGACTTAGCCTAGAGTGGCATCTTTTCTTAATGGCAAAGATTAGGCTGTTTTAGTGCTTGTAATCTCATTGAACAGACTCTCTTTAGGTCTTTCTCAGTGCAAACACGTCCAACACCTCCTCCCCATCATCCCCTTGTACACAACACTACGTCAACAAACCTCACTTAGCCGCTTAGTGAAGTAAGATGAAGTAATACAACTGTGATGTCATAAGAAAGGGGTGGCTAAGTTTGAAATTATTTATTTGCTCGAGTACATTTTAAATAGGTGGAAATTTAGAACTAATGTATGGTATAGACTCATTACATGCAGTGACTTACTGTATGCCAAGCCTTTGTTATAATTCTACTTAGAAGAAGAAGAAGGTCCTTTATTCGTTCCACAAAGGGGACATTTCAGTTTGATGCATACACACTTACTGTCCATAGTTTGGGGTTTTTATAAGCTGTGAGCCAATTATCAACATTATGACATGTAAAAGGATTGATGTATCTCACTTTGTATTTGAATTTGTCATATAATTCACATTGTAAGTTTAAGTTCAGAAGTGACTTTTCAATAATTTTCTAGTTCACCATCCATCTAGTTCACCATCCTGAGTTATAATAATGACTTTACTACTGCACCATGCCTGTATTCATTTTGGCTTTTCTTTTTTTCAAAATACAGTACATTTTGTTGTGTGAACATCTACTTGCGGCACGTTATCTTTGTCACTGATGCAATGTTGCGTTAACCCCACAAAGTGCACGGGGACAGTGTGGAGCAGGTGAGGACAGAGTTTACTGTTGCCTTTTGCTGATACTCTTTGTGATCAATCTGTGAGAGATGCCCCTGGGGCCACTTTGGGGAGAACCTTGTTAGGCTGAGTTAAATTGTTGCCTGAGGCGAGCTATTAGCGGCCATCCCTGAGAGAGGACGCACACATCCCCTCACACACTGCATGGCTCGGGCACGCTGCAACGCACATACATCCAAATCCTTTCACATCACATAACGGAAACTAAAGCTGCACCACACAGCCGCCACATGCCTTTCACAACAGAGACTTTGTTAGATTCATAGTTGAGATGATATTCATTAATTACACAAATCACACACTTTTATGATTCTTTTAAACTTATATTTTTTGTATTAATTTTTGGAAGAACATTAGTATTCTGTCTGCTCTAGCTGGCATGTTTTTACATAATTGCATACATAAATGTAGGGTTTTGAATTAAATCCTTTACAAAAACCACACAGTAATCCACACAATGTCAACTCAGAAATTGGGATTCAATACTTCAACGGATGAGACAATGTCAGACTGACCCGCATCTATGGTTGTTAATAAATGTATTCTAAAAACTATCAAAACTGTGTTCTTATCTTAGCATGTATCTATATCGAACGAATAACATAAACTGAACAAAATTGGACATTTTCTCAACCTTTCTTAAAAAGGTTGTGATCTATATAAAAACCAGTACAAAATTCTGCTGCTATAAAAGGCAATATTGCTTTGTGTTTGAAATGACTTTCTATCTGCAGTTTAGAGTACTTCATAACTCTCGGCCCTTTTCATTCATCACTCAACATTCAACTCATTCATTCTGTCCCTTTTTACTTATACCGTCTCTAAATAATATCATACCTCTGGAGCTGCACTGCTAAACGTTCTATGTGTATTTACATATTAGTATTTTTTAAAGATTTTTTTAATATTGATTTTTTAATGAACCTTTTTATGACATGTTTGCACTATACACCAATGCACGTTCCTGGATTAGGACATCCTGATCCTTGCAATGGCATTAAAAATAATTTTGATTTAAGTTGGACATTTTAGAATCCCGACAACACAAGGTGCATCAGTCTCTCAACGCATATTTAAAAATCAAACTATATTTTGTGTCTCTTTGCTGTCCTCTGGGATAGCCACCTCTCCACTCCCTTCCCCCTCATAGACACACACATAGACACACACACACAGACTGTCATCTGCAATTAAGCTCAACAGAAACACACCATAGGAGGAGGAGCGTCAGCAAGAGCAAGATGAGGACAGGGCCAGAGCAACACTATTTTCTCACTTTGGGAATGAAACAGCAGGACAGTGTATTCAACAAATAGATAAACTATGAATGCGTGCGGCTTCAACAAAGAGGCTTCTGGCCATTTTAGAGAAGGGCATTGTTCCAACTAGTTTAAGAAGAAGAAGATCATGAATATAGAACAAAAAGATCACGAGGAGCGTTCTTTTTTACTTAAATTTTGTTAAACCTTAAAATGTAGACAGCACTGTTTAAAAAAATATTATAATTTTTTTCACTTGATTTTTGGTAAGGTATAACATGACCAAAAAAACGTGTCCCCTATCATTAGATGTTGGTAGATTTCTGAACAGTTTCTGAATAATCACCAATGTTAAAATACCGTAACTATTTACATGCATCGAGATTGTAAGACACAGTTTTTCCAATGTGATTTTACTGCAAATGGCAAATAAATGAATCTGAATCTGAATCATAGTTTTAATGTTTTTTCTACTTTTTTCCAAATCCTAATTAGACATGACAAATTGTACAGAACACCACAACAATACAGTTTGTGTGAAAGCGTCACATGTTTGCTGTGGCGGCGGCTCACGGACGATAATGACCAGATGCAGGACCTCTCACACTCAGACTCATTGCTTCCACCTCGCTGGACGTTGTCAGTCCTTAAGTAAAGGTCAGGGGTTGTGGGGGTCTTACAGGTCACCTAGGGGGCTGAGGTGATGGCGAGTGCCCGTGTAAATTGTGCGTACAGTGGCCATGAGAGGCAGATCAGAACGGGCAGATGGGCGCGATGTGTTTGGGGGTGTACGAGTATAAATGCAGGCGGGACTTAGCTTAATACCCTGTGGAGTTTTTCCCACATTCTCCACATCCATCTGAGGACACATATTGCAGTGCATGTGTGTGTGTGTGTGTGTGTGTGTATGTCATGAAAGCAGGCATAGAAATTATTCTGTAACATTTCAAAAAACAGTAATGCACGCACTGAAGCATATAAAAAATGTCTGTCCAAACATGGATGTGTGTGTGCGAGTGTGTGTGTGTGTGTGTGTGTATCGATGCATTGGGCAACAGCCAGTGGCCCCCTTCTGTTGCCTCACCGTGGCGTCCAATCACGTCACTGCGTTCTATTCTGTGAGCAAACTGCAGCTGATCCTAGACCTGCTAGCTGAGCAATTACCCAGAGTGCTTTTGGGCCCTCATGGCAGACTGGACAAGCTTGTGCCCTATGACACAGCGCAGGGGGGAGGGTGGAAGAAGCTTTTTTTTTCACAACTGTTTCTGGCACTGGAAAAATGTATAGAACGAGGGTAGAGGTGACTAACGTGTCCATGTAGTGTCTATTGGAGTGGACAAAGGCGGCGTGAGCAGCATGGGATTTGAATGGGGGAGGGGGTCCTATGATTATTTCTATATCCCACAATACACATAAGAGTCCACTGTTCGGGCGAGGAAAGAGGATTGAGGGATGGAATATAGTTTCTAATTCTTCAAGTTCACAAATCAGTTGCTGTGCCATCGTCATCACTTCACTAATGAACTTCAACCCCATTCTAATGGCTCCAATGGAAAACTAAATAATGTTGAATAAAGTGCTCCCAGAGAAATTCAAGATCTTCGAAAACTTCTGTCATAAACTATTTGCTGTAGCCCAGAGATGGTAATACACTTTTACCACTTAATACATCAATACGAAAAGCTAGAAACAAAATCACAAATTAAACCGGGAGTTGGTGCAAAGATTACAGACTCGATACTGTCACAAAATAAACAAAATGCTTAAAATATTAAAATGTGAAGACAAAAACAGTGTTTACGAGTCTCTATATATAAGTCCATGTGAAACCTTTTTATCGGCTGCATTTTATTGATTTAATAGAACAGTATGAAGTGAAAATATGACAGTGGGCTCAAGGGAACACATCCCAAGCCTCGCTGCTATTTGCTATTCCCAGCTGTGTGCGCTAATCCACTTTGGTGATCACTCCATCCCAAGTTCTCCTATTGTTTTTCATCATTGACTCAATGGGGGAAAAAAGAAAAGAAAAACATGTATTCCTCTAAGCTTGCGTGAGTAGAGAGAGTTAACGCCGGAAGATGGAAATAGATCATGAAAAAGTCAAATGATTTCCTAGTCACAGAGCCACTTACAAACAGAATAGAGAGGATATGGAGAATTGTGATAGCATAATTCACAGTGTATAGACTTCAGAAGCCAGTGCTGGAGTTGTTGAAATTTAACAAGAAATGTGGTGGGGGTAAAATGCTGATCTCCGACTTTTTCCCCAGAAGAGCTAGTTAACTGGGAAGATTTTTAATGAGAAATGGAGAAAAAACCCACCCACATTCATCCCCAACAAATCAACCCCTGGGACTACAGTAGGAGTCGTGTTTGCATTTCACAAAGTGTCTTGCAAAGGGGAAAAAGTTAAGGTAGAAAAGTGATTTGAATTTAATAACAGGACGGTGATTGTACAGCCCGTTGTCACCACAAATGTATTGTGCTGCTGTGGCTGAGTTGCTTCACTTTGACCTCTTTCTGTATAATGTTCGGGAAAATCCGGGTGAATTATCAATAGTAATGTATGTCCTTATCTAAAAGCATTAGGCTTAAAAATGTACATTACAGTGAATTGTGACTATTTAGTCTTATAATAGATACATTATTTTTTTACTGTATCCATCCAATTACTTATCCAACAGTTGGTCGCAATAACGAGCCAGTTTAGAATTGGAAAATTACAACAAAATTAAATAAATAGCAAAAGGGACTGAACAGAATTTAAGTACACCTAACTTATTACAAAATGGGTCCAATTGTCTTATTCAAAACTTATGACATTGTGGGTGAATATCATCTCAGAAATCAGACAAATTATCATCTTAACCTATATAATTTAACCAATAATCTATAAAAAAAAATATTCCCTGCCTGGATTGATTACGATGTGCAATACCAGTAACTGAATGTGAATCTATGAGAAAAAAATTACAGATCAAGGACGGCCTCACTGCATGGGGCAAGCGAATATATAATATTACACTTATACAGCAATAAAGGTCACAAAAAGTGCTTCAAACATAATCCCAGAATAAGTCCACAACAATGTATTTAGATTTATAAGACTGTCTAAGACGCCAATGAATGATATGGAAAGGGCCAATATACACAATAGTGGTACAGTGATGGGAAAAAATATCTAGCATCACCTAGTGGCCCTAATTCGCTCCTACATATTATTCCCGGATACTGCCCAGCACATACACTCTTCATTATCACCTTTAGTACCTTACAAAAGCCACGGCTGAAAAAGTGTTGCTCTGATATTAGTGTTGCTGCTGCAGCGCTATGTAGATGGATAATTAGTGTCTATTTAGAGAGAGGGCAGCCTAAGTAATGCACAAGGGATTTTTACTTCATTAAAAATCAATTATGATAACACACGTGCCAGTGCAACACAACCCTCGTGGACAGAATTACTCGCACGCTCACATGGGCAAAGTCTTGTGGTATTTCTAACCATCTTTACAATTTCAAAATATATGCTGTGAGATGTTCGAATTGATCGTTTTCGTTCTTACGCTTACCAGAGATTGTCCTGATCCCTCTCTTAGCTGAGGAAGTGCAGGCCTTGCAGTATTACATAAATACCGCTGTCACTCACACAGACCATACTGGGACAAATAAGGTTTTCCAAAACAACCACTATTTATTCTAGATATTACATAATTTTCCACATTTGAATTTCACAACCTGTGCTACAAGGACCAATTGAAACACACTGCCCAAGGTCGTCTGGGTTTGTTAAAAAAGGAATAGTATAAAAAATGTATTATTGGGCTGTCATTATTTTTCAATGCCACAAAATTTGACATATTGTCCCATGTTTACAGAAATTCAAATTTGTGTGCATGTTTAGATAGGAGAATACCATTATAAGTTACCAAAAAACACAAAAATAACCAACATGCCTTGGTGCTTTCCCATAATCCTTTTCTGCAGCTAAATATTAATTTCTGCTGCCAGCGTGTATTGTCAAGTGCACGGGGAAGTGGGAGTCGGACAATCCATAAGCCTATGACATCACTTCCTGCGAGCGTGTGACAGCTTAGCACATCATTGCCGTGGCAGGAGACGATATTCTCGAGTGGGTGGTCGCCCTGGCAACCTCAATGCTGTCATGACCGTCTTCTTATATCCCACCTGACAGTCCCCATCGGCAAAAAGGCACCGTGCACACGCCTAACAATGCACAAAACAGCGCCCACACACGCATACAGTAGCATAAATTCACATTTCGCTCACATTTTTATTTCTGTACTTACTCTATAGCTGGGAGTTTATAATGACGGGGAGATGCTTGCTCGAATCATAAAAAAGAAAGGAAGAACAATAAAACAATCTATGCTTACATGCTGGACTGCTTCAGGCTTGGTAATGCCATGCAAAGACCAACACAATAACCAGCAAACAAAACATAGCCAAAAATTTACCGTAATCACTCAAACTAGAAAACAAATGTTCAAACCACTTTAAATAATTAGCATGCATATTCATAGCACTGTAGCAGGTGTGGGGTGGATTTATTTAGCCCTGATTCAGTTCCTCCTGGAATTTTAGAAATGCACATAACTTCAGACAGTACTGAATAACGTTAACCGCATTTCCTGCTTATGGAGAGTATTGATAGTTTAGCATCACATCCAGCCTGAAACTGACCTGTTTTTACTGACTATAAATAGTCCGATACAGGCCCCATTCATTGACAGCACAGTGTGTGCGTAGTCCCGTCCCAGTCCAGTGGTCTGACCCAGTTTGGAGCTGGTAGGGTAGAAATCACCAGAACTGGGTCACGTCTTCACCAAACCATAAATCACCAAATACATAGCAAGGACACTTTAAGAAGAAGTAGTGGAACGGTAATATATGGGTATTGGGTACATGGGTATTACGTATATACAATATAACATGTATATTGTAATGTCATGTAATGGATTATGTAATGAAATAAAACCTGCAGTTCCCTAGAAGTTTTATATTAGTACTTAGGGCGATGTGTAGACAGAAAACTGGACTGACGGGTTGCATATTATGTATTTTACATCATTGTCTGTGCTGTTTCACGGGTAACCCCCTTAAACAGGCAACTATCAACCACTGCATTTTACAGACCAAACTGTCTCTATTTATTCTGATACAGGATTATCCAATTAAACTAATTTCACACTCAATATTCCAATGAGTCAAATCATTTATAAGTTTTGTTGACTATATATATTTACAGCAGATGAAATTTCTAACGTACCTCTACAATGAGATTACAAGTGAATGGCTATTTCAGATGTAGCTAAGGCCGGGCTCAGCGGAGGTAGTGCAATGGGAAATAATTTAGGATTAGAAAGGCTGCCTAATCTCTTTATAGACAGTGTGCCATCTCAGCAGACATACCTGACTACCTCTCAACACACCAGCTGCACTCCTCATTTATCAACATTATGGACAATTAAAGACAACTGTGACCGATACGTGCTTCTTTGCATTAGTTTATGTTTTGTGCCTTTGTCATTGACTGTACATGGATCTACCTATACACAGTAAGTATGGATTTGTGTAAGAAGTGAAATTGTAGAAGTAGCGAAAAACAGGAAAGGAATTGAGAGAGCCTTTGTGAAAGAGATCTACAATATTTACTTATTTCATCGCGACGATTGCAACTGGTAGTAGTAATTTGTTTGTACATATTTCACACCTATCAGCGGTGCTTGCTGTTGGTTTGGGTCTGGAGATAATGATTTGTCCCATGTAACTTTCTTTACACTGCTGAACCCTTGCGCCACAGATTATTAAAAGTAGAAGAAAAACAGCCTAGATTAGGGTCTGAAAGGGTCTAAATGACACAAGGCTGGCCAAGTTAGGAAAAGTCATCAAAATTCAGCAAACAACAAAAATTGGGTATTCTTAAATCCCTGTGCAGGGTCAATTTTTCCCGAGGATAGCACAAGGGTTAAAGTTTAAAGAATAAAAAAAACATAGAATTATTCATTTGAGAAGTTGTTGTAAAATGGCATTTTATAATTCAAGAAGACTTTGAATTTGTGTGACAAAGTCGGGAGTAAAACGTGAAATAACCATTTTCTCATTATAAGCATAACCTTTATAACCTGTAAGGGCCGGTTCTCCAGCTCTGACACTTAGAATGACACTTAGAAAGCCACTCAGACAATTACAGCCGCCTTTCGCTGTCTGTGGTGTGGCACTCGCACAAAGGCACAGACCCAGGGCCCGGGTCATTCTGCCCTTGTGAAGTCTTTCCTCGAGCGACACTCACAGCGCTGTTACTACATCCAACCAGGTCATGTGTTTGTCCCATCTTTTAACCTGAAATTGGTGTGAGCAGCTGTGAGCAACGAGGAAGAAAAAAACCCCAGCAGACTCACACTCATAAATTTGTTGCACTTTTGAGAAATGTTAAAATTGTCTTCTTTTTTTGCAGCCCAAATCGAAGTTATACCATGCAAAATCTGCGGAGACAAATCATCAGGCATTCACTACGGGGTCATCACATGTGAAGGATGCAAGGTATAACAGCTTTCTCCAACTCAAATCTCTGTTTTAACTTGTCAGCATTCACCGTGTCTTTGGCTTTTTGGCGAAGCATTTCTCTAACCTTTAACAATCGTGTTCATTGTGAATTTTTAACCAGGGCTTCTTCAGACGTAGTCAGCAGAACAACGCATCATACTCCTGCCCTCGCCAGCGAAACTGCCTCATCGACAGAACGAACCGAAACCGCTGCCAGCACTGCCGCCTGCAAAAATGTCTCGCCCTAGGAATGTCCAGAGATGGTGAGAAATTAACCAAATGCAAATTGAAATGTACTGTAGTTCAAACTTATCTGTACGTTTCGACTAGGACTTGGTAAGAGTGTGATAAAATACTATAATTTATTAAGCCTGATTTATAATTCTCACATTACTACTGAGAATACATGGCAATAAACAATAATATTGAAACTAACACTGTCACCTTAACTCCAATGCAGAATATAAATGAGCCGTTTAGGTACCAGAGTATTTCCTGAAACGTGAGGAGGAAAAGCAAAAGGTGGAGCCTTGAAACTTTTTAAGGGATAGAGGACAAATAATATCAAAAACAGATATGAATAAAATATATGTGTGTCTTGGTTCTGTTTCAATGGTTAAACTAAATCAGCATTATTATTTAGACACAATCTGCTAAAAAGCAAATGCTGTAAAAACCTTTCTGCAAAAGAAAACTCACAATAAATTAATATAATGTACAACCAAT
Organism: Knipowitschia caucasica; assembly: GCA_964034765.1. Taxonomy (NCBI): domain Eukaryota; kingdom Metazoa; phylum Chordata; class Actinopteri; order Gobiiformes; family Gobiidae; genus Knipowitschia; species Knipowitschia caucasica. The sequence continues at coordinate 35,113,143 of OZ035831.1, forward strand.
GATTCAACTAATATTGCAATTTAGGTCTGACAAAGAGGGTGAGATTGAACACAGGCAAATCAAGGGGAGAAGGCTTATAAATGATAGCTGATAGATGATTCGAAGGCTAACTTGTTTTTCGTTTTATTTCCTCCATACAGCTGTAAAATTTGGTCGTATGTCCAAAAAGCAGCGTGACAGTCTGTACGCAGAGGTCCAGAAGCACCAGGCGCGACTGCAGGAACAGCGGCAGCAGCAGACCGGGGAGGCGGAAGCTTTAGCACGCGTTTACTCCACCAGTCTAACCAACGGACTGTCCACCCTTAACCATGAGATTGGGGGCACGTACGCCAACGGTCATGTCATAGAGCTACCCAAGGGCGGCCATGGAAACGGAGGGGTCCCAGGATACTATGGCATTGACTCCACTCAGGCCTCGCCCGACCAATCAGGACTGGACATGTCAGGCATGAAGCACATCAAACAGGAGCCTGTGTATGACCTCACGCCGGTCCCAAACTTGTTCAGCTATGGAGGCTACCAGGAGACTCAACTGGGACCCAATAATGTTAGCATGGGAGAGCTAGGTAAGAATATTATCAGCAGAATATTGAGAAGTCTGAATGGACGAGATACAGAAGATAATCTGAGAGATCAGGCCAGCTTACGCTCATACCTGATTGATATTGATTAGGAAAGGAAAATAAGATTACATCTGAAGTACCTAACGTTGAAACCACAAAGAATTGTAATAAAATCCATGTTACTAGTTCCTAGGTAAAAAACTGTATGGTGCTACCAGCCAATCAGCTCTCAGTATGTAAAGGATGTTTTCTAATAAGATCAAGACACCATCTTGCAGTCTGAACATGACTGTAGGGCCCAAGCAAATCTTTTGATGAAAAGTATAAGCAGTCACTCCAGTAAAAAAAAAAAAAACAAACAAAAAATGTTGCGTGTTTGCCTACTGTTATTTTTAATGTTAATACATACATCACTCAAACTGAATGGGTGTAGAAATCAGCTGTTCCATGCATATGCTCCTAAAAGTGAATTGCATTCAATTCTATTTGTCAAAAGATGGATAAAAGTGCTACAATAGTTAGAAATAACTCGTCCACTGGATCAAAGCATACATTTGTTGATAACCTGAATATGTGTTACAGACCGTATTGCTCAGAATATCATAAAGTCCCACTTGGAGACATGTCAGTACACGGCAGATGAGCTGCAGCAGTTAGCGTGGCAGACACACTCCTACGAGGAAGTCAAGATGTACCAGAGCAAGGTGAGGATTTGGGTTTAAATTTAGTATTTGACTTTTTCTTTTGGCTTTTCCATTTGGATCATTTAATTTGCTGCAATAATGTAGAAGTAACCTTGCCAGAATCCCTTTCTGACCTCTCAAATGGTCAAAGCTTGAAGCTAGCACAAAGAATATCCCTTTTCAAAATAGGAAATGGTGCATGGTGGTGTATTTCTATAAAAATATCTCTTTATAATAAGGACATATTTTTCCTCTAGCCTCGGGACGTTCTGTGGCAGCAGTGTGCCATCCAAATCACCCATGCAATTCAGTATGTAGTGGAGTTCGCCAAGCGCATCTCAGGGTTCATGGAACTGTGCCAGAACGATCAGATCCTGCTCCTGAAGTCAGGTGAGAACTATTAATGGACCAAAGATATATTCTCTGAAAATGATGAGAAATAAATAATAATGCTTTTTTTGCCTTAGGCTGTTTGGAGGTGGTCCTGGTCAGGATGTGCCGAGCTTTCAACCCTCTTAACAACACTGTTCTGTTTGAAGGGAAGTACGGCGGCATGCAGATGTTCAAAGCACTAGGTAAGACTTCCAGGACATTACCGCTGTCCAAATGAAGGCAAAATGCCCTTGGTTAATTTTAGATCTTTTTGCTCAAAAGACATGGCTCTAAAAAGAATAATGACATTCTCCTTTCTGTGTGCCCTTCACTGCCGTCTTCCTCCAAGGTTGTGACGACTTAGTGAGTGCGGTGTTTGACTTTGCCAAGAGTTTGTGCTCGCTGCAGCTCACCGAGGAAGAGATCGCTCTGTTTTCAGCTGCTGTACTCATTTCCACAGGTCAGTGCGCAGACTCCACATATTTTGGGAACATAAAAAGAACTGCTCTAAAACCAAACCTGTAATGAATCATGGTCTAACTGTAAACATGTTTATGTCTTAGATCGACCGTGGCTGATGGAACCCAGGAAGGTTCAGAAGCTACAAGAAAAGATATATTTTGCCTTGCAGCACATAATGCAGAAGAACCACATGGATGAAGATGCATTGGCAAAGGTAATTCATTCATTTATAGCACACAGTTCAGTACAAGCCATTACAAAACAAATAAATAGAATGAAAATAAAAGCCTTAGAGTTGAGCAATACTGAAACATGATATATTGTAGAGCTATTCACTATTTACTATTCCAGAGCCTAAAATATTTACAACATATCTTGTTTTTTATTTTGGTCATGGGATGCTCTTCTGATAATATATTTCTGAACTACAGCCAGAACTTTATAATCAATTTCTATAATGAGTAATAGGGAAATCATTAAATGTTGCATATTAAGTGGGGAAATTTCAGTGTTGCCTCACCAGTTACAGAACATTAGGAGTGAGAAGCACACAGCACAACATAACTCTATACTGAATAAAATAAGATACAAAATCTCTTTCTGCCAAGTATAAAATCCCTATCTTTAGCATAATGAGTACAAAAAACTCTGACTTTATAAAGGATAGATCTATTATATATGTATTGATAATTATTAATTAATTTGTTTTCCCTGTGTGCAGCTGATCAGCCGGGTCCCCACACTGTCTGCCCTGTGCACGCTTCACACAGAAGAACTGCAGGCCTTTCAGCAGCTCCACCCCGAAACAGTCAACGTCCTGTTCCCTCCGCTTTACAAAGAACTATTCAACCCGGACCCAAACTCCACAATGACCATGCCCAAGTGACTACCTGCGGCCCCACTGCTGCACACACAGCCAGCAGAGGGCCACCAAGAGCAACAATACAAGACTCCTGCCACCTCAGGCAAGACGGACAGTGACTTCAGGTCATTTGGGCTGCATACGTTAGAAGGGAGAGAGGAGGACACATCACCTGCCAGAGACTTACAGCCAACTACTATAGGAATGTCCAGCACTTACTCCATCTTGTTCACCGATACAGTCTGAAGAATGTATATATAATGAAGTAAATGAATCAAAGCCCCCAAAGCCACACAATACAAAATATGGGGGGCTGGCTCATGAACTGAACTGACCAGAAATGTACAGACGTTTAAAAAAAGAAAAAAAATTAGGAACCATTTTAAGCTTAATTAAAAAAATGTTAAGTTAATTTCTTTTAACTTTGAAAAAAATATTTGTTTGACTTTGTTTTATGGAAGGAAGAGGCCGGACTGGGAAGGGAAATGTGGATTTAGAAAAAGCGACTGTAGATATATTCTTCTAGAGCAGAGAGTGGATTCCAGTATTACTTCTGTTAAAAATAACTTAGTCCTAATTTAAATATGCAGCAGCCAATTGTGGCTGGTGATACCATGTCAATGTGTTTTATTTTATTTGATAGTTACTTGTGTACAGAATTTGTAAAGACTTGTAAAAGAATATTGGGTAAAAACCGGGAATTGATTCAGGTTTGTTGATATATAGAGAAGCCTTGTCTGGATTTTGTTCATTATATAAAAAGAAGGCACTATACCCTTCAAATAAGAACATATAGACTTGTAAAGAGAGAAAATATGAAGGATTTTAAAACATGACTTTTCAAGGTAAAAGATGTATACAGAAATATTCTATTTTGCAAAAGTATATGGCACGATTGCCACCGTATCAATCTTATTCACACTGCAATAATGCTAAAGCTGGACTGCTTTAGAACAATCATTGAATACAATCAAACCGTGACCAAACAGGACCTCAGTAAACGATACTAGAGATAACCTTCATCCAGAGACAAAGCAGATAAAAAATGGCCCAGGATACAGTTTATGACGTTGTGTTCTGTTTCTATGACCTTAATAATTTCACTTTTGCACAATTTTGTCCTTGGATGTCAATCACTCCGGGCTTTGAAAATGAAGGACTCTTTTATTTCTATTTTGTTTTGTTTTTGAAAAAGCAATAACATTTCTCACTGCCTTTCTGACCTTCTACTCCTATCCTGCTTCAAGTTGTAGCTTATAATGACAATGCACTATCTCTAGCACCATCAATGATCTCTTTAAAAAGAGTTTGTTTTTTAATTTGATCTGGGGTTAGCACACAACACTAAGCACTCTTTTCAAAATGTGAAGACCGGCTGTCAAAAGCTGGCTGCAATATTACATGTCGAGTTAGCAAACTGTGAAAGACAATCACCACCGCGCTGTAGCATTCCTCATATGAAGCACTTATTGCATCATCTTTTTCTATTTTGACCACTGTGTAATTTGCTGCTAAATTAACTAATTAATATTCAAACTTCTAATCACCAATTACTTTACTTTTTTCCTTTTGTTTATTGTGCTGTTTGCATTACTTTTGAAATGCTGTATGTATAGGAATATCCAAAGGCATTGCTCAAAAAAAGCAAAATGTACAAAATTCTATCTTGTTTTCCGTGACTTATTTAGCACAATCCATTTTAAATACTTTGAAGGACTGGTCCATAATGTTTCAAATATTCGTATTACACAGTGGCCAAACATTCAACTTGCTTTGAAAATATGCAATTAGTTTTCCTTTTCTTTGATTAAAATCAAAACAATTACAATCGTTTTACCCATTTACAGACATTGTAAATCTCATTTTAATTTGCCCCGTCGCCCCAGATCAGAGGCCAGTGACTCTGAAAGACAATCACTTGCTCGAAAAAAGCTTGATGCACTACTCAGCATCTCTCAGGGAGCAGCTCTTTTTCACACTTTGCATGAAGACAGGGTTAAATATTTTTGCAAATTTACATGGAAAAAAATATTATAAATGAAGTAATTTTTGTGGAGAAATGTGGCGTACGGCACCAACATTGGAATATGCCCAGACAAGGCTTTGACAAGTGCGTGAGTGTATGTCTGTAGCAAGCTGGAATTCACTGTTCATGATTATCATTGGCTCAAAGCACAGATGTAACGACCATAAAACCACATTTTCAACTCTACATCATTGACTGTGTATTTTGCTGCTCTTGGGACAAAAGGAGACGTCCAGTAGTTAGCTGTGACTCATACAAGCACGGGGACAGTGAATTCCTGCTCCGAATATAATGTTTTTGTGTATGTTTTGTTTTCTTTTCTTGTTAGACTGTGAATCAAAGGGGTGGGTTGGGGTTGAGACAGGAAGTGCTGGCAACGAGTGGCAACATAACACTGTAAGTAAGATACTGTAGCAATAAGAAATGGAGGCATTTACTACTGTCATGTTTGCATTGTAAGATTATTTTTTATTTTATTACTATTTACTATTATTATTGTTCTTATTATGACTACTATTCTTCTATTACTATTAGCCTATTGTTGTTCTGTTCTATTTGCATGACGTTTCATTGCTATGAAACATTTGGGGCTTTTTGTGATTTCTCTTCTCATGATATTGGGGAGGACGGGATTGCTGACTGGGTGGGCCACGGGTTTAGGGCCATTTCCAGATCGAGTCATTCAGTTCAAAGCAAACATTTTTTCACAAGCTGAAAGCTGAAACCTTTTTTTAAATAAAACGCTCTTATTTATACACAATTTCACATTTTTTTGCTCAATTTCAATGGTGAATTTTCTCTTGAACCCTTTGAATGTGTGAGTTGTGATTTGCCCTGTCTGAACTGGCCTTACTGAACCAGATTATAGACCCAGATCCTTTCGTGGGGCGGGGATTGTTCACATTTGAATGTTAAGGAGCTTCATTGTGAGGGCTGAACATAATCATGCTTTTACTTTCCGTAAACACATAACGCGCACAACAAATGCAGTCATTGATACGATCTGTGGCTAAAAACACATTTTCATACTCTTTACAATACTGTTCCCACTCACTACTTCAGGCCCGCTCCACCCAGGTGATTCTCTTTCCGACCCTGAGAAAAGGTGTGAATGGGTGTGCGAGATGATGTATGACTTTACCAGTGCTTTGTACCTTTCTTTAAGCATTACACAGGCGTGCAACTGGAGTAGTGTTGAGAAGTGTTAAGTTATTGTTTCGAATGTCTTTGCGTCAAAGTGAGAGCAAATAAAACAAAATGTAGCAATCTGTAACAAGAACCTGTGAGGTGCTAAAGTTACAGAAGATCTTTTACACAAAAACAAAAGAAACAATAAAAACAAAACATATGTTGTTTTCAAAGTGCCATAGTTCGAGAGGAAAGGACGACTGGAGTGACGATGCTTTACTGTGTGCATTACTTGAAAAACAATTTTTAAAAAGGGGAAATCCATCAAAATGGTGTATTAGAAATACACCTAACATTTTTTTATTTATTTCTTTACATTTTTATTTTTATTTTATGCTATTTCATTCAAGGGACTGTGATGGACTCTGAACTATAACTATCTAAAAATAACTCTTTATTTATGCATCAATCTGTGTCTGTGTGTGATGCAAGAGTCAAAAGTCAAAGTCCGAAGCTATGCGGATCCCTGAGGGATCCTCCTTTGAGATATAAATACAATGTGAAGAACTGAAGTGATTTTTGTTAAATTCTATATTTTATCGCTTTTGTAGACATTTTGTTGTGGGGAAAAAACAATAAAAAACTTTTAAGGGTGCAGATGTGAGTCATTTTTAAGTATTATGCATGTTTTTTTATTTTTTTATTTCTTAACAAAAAAATCAAGGGATTTACATAAAACATATGTCTTAATATGTAAAGTGATAGCCAGTCATTTTGGAGTGTACTTTCCAAATAAACAATTCAACTTTTGAGAATAAGAATCTTACGCCTTCAAATAGCTGGTCAAAGGCCTGATGACCAGCTAAAGATCCTCTGTTGATCCATCACTGCTGTTCTCTTCATCTGCTGATGTCGACTCTGCGCTCTCGCTGCGGCCCGTGGAGTGCCTCCTTAAATCTGAACAACAGAAACATCAGTTAGCTACATGTCGCTCCAATAACACAATCATTACCACAAGAAAGAGAGTTCTGACAGGCCTGGGAGGAAGTCCGTGCATCTGGCATGAATAATTTGGTTTGATTTGTTGGATAAATCTTGGAGAGGACACAAGAAGAGGAAGAGGAAACAACGCACCTTTGAAATATCAAAACAACTGAGTCTGCATGTTTGCGTTAGTGGGTTTGTTTGCGAAGCCTGTTTGTTTTTGAGCACACTTTCTTTCGGAGCGTTTATCCTCTAGATGCCGGTACCGTGTCTACCCAGAGACGTTAATTAATAGCTAATCAAAGCTAATGTCTCAGCAGCACATTGCCAGCACAAAGACATGATTAATATCTAATCAAAGGCCATGGAGCACAACGCACAAAACAGGGCCCACCCCCAAGCCCCCAACACCACTGTTGTTATAGGAAAAAATGAACATTGGCGGCTTAATTAGTCGGCTGCTGGTGCGTGCCTTTTGCATTTGAAGTTCTTTGGGAATTATCTCCAATATTTTCAGAGCCAACACAGCTCTCCCAAGTGACAACACAGAAGCGACATTTCAGCACACAAAAAAGCCTTAATGTTAACGATGAACAGGGAGTTGTTTAATGCAGCATGAGGTTTAGAGAATGTACTCAAGCAAAATACTGTGGAAGCTTTATCTAAACATTTTGCTGTCATTTTCACATTTGGGATATTTAACAAAACATATTCATTAAGAGGAAAACACACTGTGCACTGAATTTTGTTTTTTGTTTTGTCTTCTAGATACTAAATGTAATATTTTGATGCAGATATTACTGACATAGTGGCAGATAGGAGCTTTCCCTTGTGTGAAAATCAGCAGTCCTCAAATTACATTTTCTTTAGTCCATCAGAGAATAAACATACGTTTTCTGCTGACAAAGAATGCATCATTAATGCTTCAAAAGATGACTTCTTTGGAAATTAGTATTTCATTTTCATCAGGGATGGTCATAAAATTACCCCCAACTTACTTTCAAACCACAGTATGTAATCAAATCCATCAAAGTCAAAAAAGAGGACTACTCTTCCAGCCAATCAGCTCTCAGACCAATATATCAAATAGTGCAAGCTATGTAGATATTATGGTCTGATTTTTAGTTTACTTTTACAAGACACTTTCTGGATGTATTATTTGTGGACAAAATTTGGAACCCCAGCTTTAACAAAACATGTTTTATCATACAGGTAAAACATCTGCCTTTGATCCTCTATCATTGATCCTAGAAAGTCTACATGCCGAGTACCTTAATTCTGAAACATGGAGATCTTTCACTCAGTACCCACCAGTCAAGCCCAGTCGGCGACAGCATGCATTACAGACGTGTTTGCGAAGGAAGACGCTGATGGCTGCTTCCCCAAGGTTATCTGCACCAAACAGCATTCCATCTCTGCCATCACTGCAAGGGCATCACAGAGAACAAATAACTTCAGAGAAACGCCATTAAGGTGATGGTCAGGCATGACATATGTTTCACCTGTGGTTATCTGCCATGATGACTGTTGGATCTGTCAGGGCTTCACCTACTCCTGTCAGGCAAAAACAAATAGGGGTACAAACAATCAATCATACTGCAAAACACATTAAATATAGACATACAGACAGTGCCCTCAGATCTGAAGCACTGCTTGACCAAAGTGCTTAGTGTTCTTAATCTATTACTAATAAATTGGTGTTTATAGAATGATCAAACATTCATTTCCAGAAAGCCTCCATGATGATGTAATATGAGCGTAGAAATGTGTGAATAATATCAGTGGAGCATCCAGTGTTGTTATGCACCTTGTATATCGAGCACGAGCATTTCCCTGCCAGAGTATTCGAACGTCCAATGGGAAAAGGCCAAGAGCATTTCTTCTAATGGACTGCAAGAAGCAATCTCTTCTCCGGTGTTGTGGTTAAACTTCCTGAAGTCACCTGGTATGTTTCTCTCAATAGTGAGCCACTGTCCATTTGAATGCCAGAGTACAAGCATAACATCTAAAAAACTAAATGGAAAAAAGGGAAACATGGTTTGCCAAAAATGAACAATAGAAATAAAGAATGTTAAAGCTAGAGTATCAAACTTTGAAATCACAAAACATTAACTATGTCATAAAACCTATTTTAAATTGTACGTTCTCCAGTTTAAACAAAAAATCTCAAAATACACACTGTGGTGAATACGGCATATGGTCTTCAGGTTTAATCTGGTTGAACACCTTCATCATCCTTTGAGCTGCTCTTTGTTGCTGGATTTCCTTAAAACCAAATCAAGAAAAAAACATGAAAAATTACCTTTTTAATTACAATTCAGTGCTGCCTCCACACTCACTCTTAAACAAAGTTGCAGAGCAGTGCTGCCATGGAAGTATCTTTGCCAGGCCCGGACTACTTCTTGGTAAAATGCTTTAACCACGTACACTTCTCCAGGCATTAAGATGTCTCGCTCTGCCCAGGTACAGAGCACCCTGCAGCCCTGACGAAGACCCCCATACAGAGACCCTTCTTCACTGGTCAGCGGCTGCAAGATGGCGGAAAGGCCTTGTGATGACCAGGAGGCAGCACACTCAGAGGGATCCTCATCCAGAGTGTAAATGCTCACCTCCTCGCCCCCTGAAAACACATACCAGGCCTAAGTGTGGCTAAAATACAGACAAACATAACTTAAAACAAATACATATTAAAGACCTCACCCATGAGAGACACTGGAGTGAAAAGGACATCATGAGCCAGTCGCATCAGGTTGTTTCTCTCCATAGCTGTTAGAATTAAAAAAAGGACCCTTATATGCACATATAAATACACATAGATATGATACAAATAAGTATTATATAATTTGAAGCAAAACAAACGTAATGATCATAACCTGAATAATGTGGGTACAAGTTTTCACTCGACTGAAATGAAGAAGTCCTGACTGCATCAAAAGGAGGAATTAAGTCAATACATTTACAACATTAAAATTAAGTAGATAATACAAAACCTTCACTGGTAGGGACACTCTGAACACTGAAAACAAGATCAAATATGTTGGATATTTAAGCAAGTGACCATTGTCTGTTGTCAATACTACCAACTTACGAAGATCTTCTGACCGATTTGGACCAACTGTTCCAGGCCGAATGAGTAGGGCTCCATAAGTCCTGTATGCAAAGTTAGAGGCTGTAATCTTACTATAAAAAGGTGTCTTTAAATCGAGTTTACTAATACGCTATAATTACCATTTGCCTCTGCAACAAATCCGTTGGTTCAGGGTCTGAAAAATACATGTCAAGTGTATTTAATGTGTTATACGAGTGCATAAAGTGTGCCTACAATTATCATACTGAGTTGGCTGAGGCTCGCAGAAGCAGACCAACGTCTGCTTTCTCCTTTAAATCTTTGTGGTCTTCTCCAGCACGCCTCTGATAATTCGGATTGCAGGGACTATTAAATTCAAAAAGTGTGGTAAGAACAAGTATTTGATGCATTTTGTGCCACACATTGCAACTGCCATATTACGGTGCGGGGGAGGTTCTCTTGTATCTTGACCGTCTTCTTATAGTGTGATTGTTCCTCACTGTCTTTGTCCTCAGCAAAATCAGATGACTTTGACCACTCTGTAATACAATATCTAAAAATTGATTTGTGTAACCAGTTATCCTAACACAAAAGGATCAAAAATGGCTCACTTCTGTCCCTTGTGGATTGTAGCTTTCTGCTTTTGGAAAGAGTGCCTTTCATCATTGGTTCATTGGTATAAAAGACTGCTCTATTTGGATTCTGAGGTTTTCCTGAGAAAGTGATGTTCTCCACACTTGAAGAGAGAGACCTGCAGTACTCATAGGGGTGGTCCCGGGACAGCCGAGACCATCCTGGGTGCTTGGCAGGAGACTTCCACTGGCTCATGAGTCTAGAGTGAGGCCTTGGCTGACTAGTGTCAGAGCAGTATACTGGATGTATTAAACAATCTGAAGTACTTTTAGGTTCAGACAATTCAGACGAGATCTTGCTGACAGGCCGTTCAAGAAAATCAAGATGATCTTGTGTTTTATCCTTTTTTTGGTTTAATTTTGACTCCTGAGTCCAGCATTTCTCACATCCTGTGTCACAAACGTTGGTTGAAAGTGGGGAAAAACCCCTGTGATCTGTATGATGATTAAGACTTGTTAAGACACATTTAAGACCGTTCACTTCCTGCAAGACAAAAAAGCAAAAACAATATAATTAGGTAACAAAAGATTCACTTGAATAAAAATAGCTGGAAATAAGGATGTACTGATGAAGCTTTTCCAATTGATGCCTTAACTTTAGATCTGTCTTATTACCAAAACCAGTGAAACTGGTGATTATTGAACTATTCATTCAATAACTACCAGTATTAAATAATGAATACTTTGATCACTGGAGTTAAAGGTTATCGGTTATATTCCTACTACTATTGGATAACAAACATTCACACCGTATACAAGTCAAATATACGGGAACAATTGATTGTTCGCATATATTTGGGACCGATACGCTGCGTATTTTTACGTATCAACCAAACAACAGTTCCTCCGAGAATCAGTCCATCTCTTATCTTCAATGAAATGTATTATTCAACAGGATATACTGTATTAGTGTGTCCTCTTGTGCCTCCTCTTGCGCCGCCATGACACTCTTGTCTACCAGTCACAGCAGCACAGTCCTTTTGCAGTGGGGGTGGTGTGCAGTAGGTCCGGCTGAGGGGTGCAACATGGTGGGACGATGTGAGGGACTGACATTGCTCTAAGCGCGCCTCCTCCTGGTGCATGCTGCTGGTGGCAGAGAGTAACGTCAGAGCGTCTACGGCCAGAGCAGACAGGTCCTGCAGCAGTCCCAGCTGGACGTCCAAATCTGACAAACTGTCCTGGATGTTGGTGACCTTATCAGAGACATCCCCAACCACCGTGAACATTTCCTCTGCTCTAGAAGGCATAATAAAACAACATATTTAAAGTAATCTTTTGAAGAATATTGACTCAGATCTGCTTCCTGAAATTTTCGCTTATATATGTAGTATTGCTTTGCCTTAAATTTTCCACAAATCTTAGCAGTGCTCTTATGTAGCCTACAACTGTTCAAAATGGAAAGACCTTAAACAAAATCGTTTCCCTTGTTGTTTTGTGCCATTTCGATCTTGCAAGATCTCAACCCAACCCCAATATTAAGGTACACCAGTAATTAACTAAATAATGAAGCAAAATCAGAAAATCAAAAAATCACATAGTGCCGCAAGAAATAATGTTGTATTCTAAATAATCTAAAAATATCTATCAAAATCTGACAATTTGTTCACTTCATGAAGATGGATTTATTGCACAAACCTGTCTGCTGTGACCTTGATTGCATTTATTTGATCCTCGAGGTCTGGCTTTTTCTCATAAAAATAGGCCTCAACACATTTCTCTTCAAATTCATGCAGCTTCTTTCTATCTTCAAACCCCAAGTAGAGCTCTAAAAATGAGAGGCAAACAAATGAGTATGACGATAATTTACCAACACATTGAGTCAATGTAATACGTTTGGAAATTAGGACTCACTCAGTCCAGAGCCTCTATCCTCTCTCTCTACAGCTCCACTCAGTCTTCGATAGAATATTTTCAACACCAGAGCCAAGTGACTGAGAAAAATAAGCGGCGGAGGAAGCCACGGTCTGTCTTGATATGTCATTATGTAGCGGTAACGATTGTACCTCCATAGTTTGTTTGAGGATGAAGCCATATCAAAATAGATGTTGCTACAATGCAATACATTAGTTCATTTGGAATACTGATAGAATAGTATTGGAAAAGAAAACATACTTGAAAAAAGCAATGAGGATGTTGACCATGATGATGTATTGGACAAACATGTAGACAGCCTGGAGGAACGGGGTAAGAAAAGAGGCAGGGGCACATGGCTTACCATCATCACACGCTAAGGACACATCACACACATGTTACATCATACTTTTTGTTATGTTAACCACTGAGATATTTATTTCCTGACAGAAACTTTTGTCTCTGTACCGCATTCATATTGCTTTGGACAGAATAACTTACCATCTATCTCTGAAGCATAGACCTCACCATAGATCATCCAGTATGGCTGGAACACAACATCCTGGAATAGGCTCCAGGACGGTTCCTCATTTGGGGACAAAATGGATTTTCTGGAAACTCCAAAACTCAGCAGTACGATAGCCATCATCACCACAATAAAGAACATGTTTCTTGTCTACAAAGAAAAGGAGCTGAATCATAATTTACAGCTCAATAACAAATATCAACATGAATGCTATTAATTCAATTTGTATACCATTTTAGTGATCATGGTGAGGTAAGGGCCAGCATGTTGATTTACTGCCAGGAGATCCAACAGACGGATGAACCAGAAGATGATGTCCAGGCAGTAGCAAAAGCGGCCCACTGTTCGATAAGGCTCAGAGTACCAGCGCATCAAAAAACCTAACATGAAAAGAATGATGGCAACAAAGTCTGATATGTTCCAGTACTCAGAAAACCAAATCTTCAGCTTCTGACGCAGCTTCCTTGGCTCAGACATGAAAACCTAAAACGAGACATTTGGAATCACAAGAAAACTCAATACCGGTATACACTCAGTACAACCTTCTTACCTCTCGGATTTTCTCCAATCCAATAGAAAACACAAAGGCGATCACCAACCACTCCTGAAAACTGGGTTGGTCCCCCATTTTGACAAGGACAGTGTAAGAGAACAACATCACAAATGACAAATAGGATATCTACAGAAGGAAGAACAAGACATGTTTGCACAAGTCTGAAGAAGTGTAATCTTATATTGGAGTGAAATCCTTACAGTGTGAAACCAGAACTTGACAACAGGAGCGGAGTAAAATTTGTAAATCCGAGTGTCCCAAGACAAACACTGGTGGGACAGTGAGGAGACGGTTTCAGAAAGTGGACCAAGACATCTGTCATGGAAAGATACAGCCCTCTCTGCATCGTCACTGCCCTGAAAAACATAACAGGGTGATAACTGCAGCCAGGATACAGAGGCCTAACTAAAGCATTTTACCATGTGATTCGCTACCATGTTTTTCTCCACTGAATCCACAGAGTCGTGCCCAAACAATATGGCCTCGTGGGACTGTGGCACGTGGCACATTTCAGCTTTGCTTTTAAACTCCAGCATCAAGATGAAAGGTGGCAGAAGAAGGCTCAGTATAATCTGGAAAATAAAATTGAACTATGCTAATCTAATAAATGGACAAAAGATTTGGTAGTATACAATATTTATCAATGGTAATAGAGGGTGTGGCATTTGTGATATGTTTTCTCAAGAAAAAAGTATTGGCCCCTACTAAAACAATCAAAACAAGAATATTCTCTGTCATACATAGCCTGCGCATCATTATATTGGCAGAAATAACAATATATATTTATTTTGTCTTTTCATGTGAATAATGCACGATGTATTGATTGAGATGCTGATCACTTTTGCACACTTGATAAACAGATCCCTTTGTACCTTGAGGAAAGAGTTCTTGCTCATGTTGAGAGATCCAGTCCAGAGGTCAGTGAGGAGGGTCTGGGTGCAGGAGTGCGACACAAACGGCCGGTGTCCAGACGAGACGGCCATTTGAAGACAGGTGAAGTGGCTCCACGCGTCCATCTCTGACGTCAGCAGCTTCATGGCCATCTGCTCATTCTGACGAAACGCACAGTCCAACATGTCCACTGCCAGCTGACCAAACTCCCTGAGCAGCCAACACAGGAACAAGAACTTGTACTGTGTACACACATATATATATATATATATATATATATATATATCTACATTTTAAAATTATATATATTAGCATCATTATTGTGGGCAGTGTATCAATAGATACCATTAATTTATAATTTAAATTATGTTGATGCCTGTTTAGGTCTCCTGTGAAGACCCCACTGAAAGATCAAGGCTATGCTCACAGTCAGAGGGCAGCCGTTCTCCTGTGGACTCACCACCTGCAGAGGGTCAGTGAGGGGCTGGTGCTATGAGACTTGGGTGGCATCTCTGACTGCCACCCCCCTGACCCAGAAATGGATTAAAGGGTAGAAAATGGATGGATGGATGGATGATGCCTGTTTATACTATGCATATAGTAGACAGAGACAAGTTTTTTTATTTTTTTATTATTATAATATTTTTTTTAATACATATTTCTGTGTTTTTTTTATCCATTTATTTTTCTCGCTGTCTGTTCAGCACTTTGGTAAGCCTAGGTTGTTTTAAATGTGCTCTACAAATAAAGATTTGATTGATTGATTGATTGATGCATATTGTGACATAATTCATATGAAGTGTGTGCAGGAAGTGATTTATGGGCAAAATATAATTGGATTATATATCAAAGGCATTTCTCCGAATGTTGCTCATATTTGTGATTTGCCATCGCAAAAACATTTCCCAGTTTAGCAGATTATTATTAGAAATACTTAATTGTTGATAACTCTAAATGAACCCCATATTGTGAATCTGATCTATTTTCTATCTTTGAACTCCTGTGAAGCTCACAGAGAATAGGCCTTGAACTGCTCAGAGATGTTGTCATCCATGCAGCTCTGCCTGGCCTCAAAGGCCATGGAGCGGTACAGTTTGCAGGCTACTGTTGCTCGCGCGAGAGCCTCTTCACCGTGTTGCCAAAGAAACAGCGCCATCTGCTGTCGCTGCTGAAGCACTGCCCACACAAAAAGGTCATTGAAATTAAAAGAAAGAAATGGAGGGCTGTCATCAAAAGTGGAATGAAGAGCCCTTTCTTTACTGGTTCCTGGGGAAGCATCAGAACCCTGAATATTACAAAATAAAAATAAAAATTCAGTACTTTTTAAGAGCAATATTAGATTCATGTACTTAAAGTAACCAACTTACCTTGTGTTTATATGGCTGTGCAGTCCTAAAAAAAAAGTTTTGAGAAGTTCTTGTTTGTATTGAAAACAGTGAGGATGAGCTGTCGCCTTGAGCAGCCTTTAAATTTCAAACCAAAGTTATATAAAGTCAAATTCTCTTTTTTTTTTTTTTTAAAGAATCTAACCTTGTTCTGGAGGTGGTTGTACGCAGCTCTGAACTGTTTACGTGTATATGAGCTGCGATACGCACCACCAATTAAATACTCAATAACTAGGCCCATGTCGATGATGGAGAGGTGGTAGTTCAACGGCAAAGAGGTCTACAGTTTGTATAAAAAGTAGTGGACACACAGTAATATAAATATACACAAGTACTGTCTTTATAAATGAAACAATGTAATCCTACTTGTTTCACATCTTCTATGAGATGATGGAAAAAACTTTTCATATGCCCTTGGGAGTGCTGCAAAAGAAAAAATAGACAGTAATAACAAAATTATGCCGTGAGCTGAACTGGTTTGTACGAACTGTGTTGTAGAGCTTCTCGAGTCGATCGATGGTGAGGAAGTGGGTCATTGTCATCCCATTATCAATCAGGAGTTTGACAAAACTGACACGGTCCATCACCAGTGCATCTAGCATACTCTGCTCCAATGACCCCACCTTAACAAGTCATACATTTATGTGTAGTTATGTGGTTATAATTCAAATGAAATAATAATCCTCACCTGCCAATGCTGCCCACAAACCAAGACATCCTTCTGAGCAATGTCAGCCCTGTCCCAGGCCAGGGCCAAGCTCAGCTGCTCAGCAGGACTGGCCTTGATACCTTTAGGGAGTATTTAAGAGTCAAATAAAGAGTGAGGGAAAACAACACATCTTAAAATTATTATCTTCTCTCTTCTGAGAGAAAACGGGTACCTTTCAGTGTGGCCGTCAAAATGGCAGCGTCTGGACAAACTTGGTCCTCAGATTCAGAGTCATAAATTGTTATCTAAGTGTGGAGTAACAGTGAAAAGTGAATGAGGAATTTCAGGGGAATACTGGTGCAATAGATCATGTTAAATGTACAAACATAATAAATAAAGTGTGGCTTACACACGGCCTATGATCCATGCATTGCAGAAGCAGTGAGTAAAGGCGAGAGGCCTCAGATCGATCAACTTCAAACACCTGGCCAATCTTAATGAGGAAGTCATCTTTTAAATCAGCTTCCAGTTCACTAAAACACAACCCATTTTAAAAATAATGTTTCAGTTTATGAAGCTAATGGTGAGTGAGTACTTGTTTGTAGCCGTCTGCTTGTGCAAGAAGGCGAGCAGGTCAGCAGCACGACCTGATCCTTCAAACACAAACACTGGGACAGGAGGGACACTGCTCACATAGTCCAACACTGTGGAGACTACAGCGGGACCACCCTCCAGCACGACACACACCACAGGCACCCCCAGGTTTAGCCCTATAGAGCAACACAGGTAGCGGAATTAATATCAACAATTTGAGACATCTTAACTGTTAAAGGTGAAACTTACTCGGGTGAATCTTTTGTGAATTGATTAGTTTTTCCAGTTTTCTCCTCAGACCTTGTTGGCAGCCATGTTTTCCAAGTGTCCCATCATCAACAAAGAGGAAATGTGAGTGAAAACCATTAAGACAAGCACGTTTACTGAGAGGGTTACCCAGCGACTGATACGGTCTAAATATCTGCACATAATTAAACCAGAAATTAATGCATAATAACAAACATCAAATCTGAAGAATTGTCCACATACATCTCTACCGATGAGATCTGCATTGTTGTCAATCAGTCCCCATGGTGTGACACCAACAGTATTTCTCTTCCTCAAATCGTGGCCTCCATATATTTTCACTGCATCACCAACATACTTGGACACACCTAAAAGAAAGGTTTCAATATTAGAATGTTGATTTATTTTATTTTTTTCCAGAAATCAGTAAGCCAGAATCTACCTCAGTTTTATTGTTGGAAATTATTCCAAAATCTCACAATTTGGTGCTATTGCATCCATGATTCAGCTGTATAGCAATTTATCAATACCCATGACATAGTGGAGCATTTTGTCTTAATTTGTAGTCTTAAAATGCAGTTTTAAATTACGAAAACATGTGCTTGTGTAAGTACAAATAAAAAACTTTTATTTTTTTAGTTGGTTTTGATTTCATAGAGGTAGCAAATAGAAGCATTGTCCGTTTTTTATTGTGGACGTGAGTGACCAAGTGAGTATACAAAAAAACCCATACCTGTATTGATGCCGTTAGTGAGTATCCAGGCCCCTGTGCTCAGAGCTGCAGTCATTAGTCCTTTGCTGAAAGCCTGCTCCACTTTAGAACTGAGGGAGAAGTTTTTGGAGCCTCCCTGGACACTGAGAAGCAGTTTGGGCCTCTCCATCTGCCACTCCTTCATCATGAGCTGAAGTATGGCCTCTGGCTTTGAGTCCACCGCCAAACGGAGATACTGAAGTGTGGATTCTCATTTTAGAACTTCATCTTTTCAATATATTATGAAGCAGAAATTATTTTGAAGCGTGAAATACAACATATTGGGAAAACTACTTTATAAAGAACATGTAGGGGAGGAAGAAAAATCAGTCACTTCAGTCAACATCTGTCTTTTTGAAACGGTCCTTGAGGAGTGTTACAACTGTTTTCATTGAAATATATTTGTAACATGAGTAAGATGCGTGTTTACAGTTAATTAACAGTGAACTTTACTGTATACTTTCAAACTTTTGTAATTTGTATTGTTATGGACCGGGAAAAATAGCATCGTTTATATTGATTTTATTATATTTTTTCTCTGCCCTATAGTTATAATAATAATAAGTATCCCTCTCTGCTGTTTGTAAGATGCAGGGAGGATATTGATCTGTCTCGATAATAAGAACGATAATAAGAAGTACCTTTAGCTTGTGCATGTTTACGTTTACAACAGAAGGCAGGGTGATCTCATATTGATTTATTTAAAATACTTAAACAAAACACACAAAAACAAAACTAACTGAGCATAATATTCAATTCAATCATATGAAATGATGAGAGGAACGAGGACACACGAGTAAGCGAGGTAAACTATAAGACGAGTGACCCAAACTCTTGTTCAATGTGTCTGCCACTTACCTTGGCCCGGCAGACTCTTGTGGCAGTGTCTTCAAAGTCCACTGTCCCATAAGCGTCAGTGGGAGTGGGACAAGTGTGGAGCTCCACACACCAATCCTTGTCTGGATCTGGACCAGGGTTCAAGGATATAGGGGGAGTAAAGTTGTGCGAAGTATGCTCCCCCATCAAGCGACCACAACAGCATCTTTACAACAACAAATAAAATGTAGGTGAACTGAATGAACTATGCAGATATGAAAGACATTCAAATATGATAACGATAAGTACAAAAAGTAATAAAAAAGACACAATGATATGAGCTATTTTGGGTAATAGACATGTAGTTAATGCATACCTTATTAGGTTTAGACATACTTGACACACTGGAACACATCTGCATGAGTAAAGGAAATCACAAAGTATCATAGAACAAACATGTCATGTTAATGTGTTACTGTTTAACTAACAAAAATGTTGGAAGCTCATAAACATAAAATAAAGTAATTACCTATGCAGGTCTCGAGAAGAAGAGATAAACTTTACACACTCCCTCTTGAAGAAGTTGTCCTCAATCCATGATTTTCGAGACTGAAATGATAAAGATGTTGTAACAATAGTAATAAAGCTAGAGGCCTGAGGATCATTTCATATAAAATTTAGCAAATGTAAAAATCATTCAGCAATAATAACATTACTTGAATTTTTAAGCTCATAACAAGAGAAATAGTGATTCTCTGCATAAGCTAAAGCTAGCTTCTCTTCACATGTAAGTCATTGAAGTTCAATTGCACTAGTTTATTTTCCTCAAGCTTCCCTTCCTATACATGTTCCCAAGATAGATGTAACAATGGCCCACTCCAAAAGCATTGTTTATAGAGACCATGCACAGGCCCCTTCCTGAGATTAGCTGAAGATAAATTTGGTGTGCCACTTCCACCTTCTGTCTGTGACTCGAAGTTGGTCAATATAGTTTTGCTATTGCACTTATGAATCAATACAGACACTCAATGGGGCCAATGACGAAAACGAGGCCATTGCCATGTAGCTTGATAATTCTAAACTAAATACAGTGGGGCAAAAAAGTATTTAGTCAGCCACCGATTGTGCAAGTTCTCCCACTTAAAACAATGACAGAGGTCTGTAATTTTCATCATAGGTACACTTCAACTGTGAGAGACAGAATGTGGGGGAAAAAAATCCAGGAATTCACATTGTAGGATTTTTAAAGAATTTATTTGTAAATTATGGTGGAAAATAAGTATTTGGTCACTTCAAACAAGGACGATCTCTGGCTCTCACAGACCTGTAACTTCTTCTTTAAGAAGCTCTTCTGTCCTCCACTCGTTACCTGTATTAATGGCACTTGTTTGAACTGGTTATCTGTATAAAAGACACCTGTCCACATTCTCAAACAGTCAGACTCCAAACTCCACTATGGCCAAGACCAAAGAGCTGTCCAAGGACACCAGGAAAAGAATTGTAGACCTGTACCAGACTGGGAAGAGTGAATCTACAATAGGCAAGCAGCTTGGTGTGAACAAATCAACTGTGGGAGCAATTATCAGAAAATGGAAGACATACAAGACCACTGATAATCTCCCTCGATCGCAAAATCTCATCCCGTGGGGTCAAAATGATCATGAGAACGGTGATCAAAAATCCCAGAACCACACAGGGGGACCTGGTGAATGACCTGCAGAGAGCTGGGACCAAAGTAACAAAGGTTACCATCAGTAACACACTACGACGACAGGGAATCAAATCCTGCAGTGCCAGACGTGTCCCCCTGCTGAAGCTAGTGCATGTCCAGGCCCGTCTGAAGTTTGCCAGAGAGCACATGGATGATACAGCAGAGGATTGGGAGAATGTCATGAGGTCAGATGAAACCAAAGTAGAACTGTTTGGTATAAACTCAACTCGTCGTGTTTGGAGGAAGAAGAATACCGAGTTGCATCCCAAGAACACCATACCTACTGTGAAGCATGGGGGTGGAAACATCATGCTTTGGGGCTGTTTTTCTGCTAAGGGGACAGGATTACTGATTCGTGTTAAGGAAAGAATGAATGGGGCCATGTATCGTGAGATTTTGAGCCAAAACCTCCTTCCATCAGTGAGAGCTTTGAAGATGAAACGTGGCTGGTTCTTCCAACATGACAATGATCCCAAACACACCGCCCGGGCAACGAAGGAGTGGCTCCATAATAATTGATATTACTTTACAACACATTCAACACCTTACAACACATTTAGCACTTTACAACACATTCAACACCTTACAACACATTTAGCACTTTACAACACATTCAACACCTTACAACACATTTAGCACTTTACAACACATTCAACACCTTACAACACATTTTAGCACTTTACAACAAATTCAACACCTTACAACACATTTAGCACCTTACAACAAATTCAACACCTTACAACACATTTAGCACTTTACAACACATTCAACACCTTACAACACATTTAGCACTTTACAACAAATTCAACACCTTAAAACAAATTTAGCACTTTACAACAAATTCAACACCTTACAACACATTCAGCACCTTACAACAAATTCAACACCTTACAACACATTTAGCACTTTACAACACATTCAACACCTTACAACACATTTAGCACTTTACAACACATTCAACACCTTACAACAAATTCAACACCTTACAACACATTTAGCACTTTACAACACATTCAACACCTTACAACAAATTCAACACCTTACAACACATTTAGCACCTTACAACACATTCAACATCTTACAACACATTTAGCACTTTACGCAACACCTTAAAACACATTCAACACCTTAAAACAAATTCAACACCTTACAACACATTCAACACCTTACAACAAATTCAACACCTTACAACACATTTAGCACCTTACAACAAATTCAACATCTTACAACACATTTAGCACTTTACAACACATTCAACACCTTACAACACATTTAGCACTTTAACAAAAATTCAACAAATTTAGCACTTTACAACAAATTCAACACCTTACTACACATTCAGCACCTTACAACAAATTCAATACCTTACAACACATTTAGCACTTTAACACAAATTCAACACCTTACAACACATTTAGCACTTTACAACAAATTCAACACCTTTCAACACATTTAGCACTTTACAACACATGTAGCACTTTACAACACATTCAGCACTTTACAACACATTTAGCACCTTACAACAAATTCAACACCTTACAACACATTTAGCACCTTACAACAAATTCAACACCTTACAACACATTTAGCACTTTACAACACATTCAACACCTTACAACACATTTAGCACTTTACAACACATTCAACACCTTACAACACATTTAGCACTTTACAACACATTCAACACCTTACAACACATTTAGCACTTTACAACACATTCAACACCTTACAACACATTTAGCACTTTACAACAAATTCAACACCTTACAACAAATTCAACACCTTACAACACATTTAGCACTTTACAACAAATTCAACACCTTACAACACATTTAGCACTTTAACACAAATTCAACACCTTACAACACATTTAGCACTTTACAACAAATTCAACACCTTACAACACATTTAACACTTTACAACAAATTCAACACCTTACAACACATTTAGCACTTTACAACACATTCAACACCTTACAACACATTTGGCACTTTACAAAACATTCAATACCTTACAACACATTTAGCACTTTACAACAAATTCAACACCTTACAACACATTTAGCACTTTACAACACATTTAGCACTTTAATACACATTCAGCACTTTACAACACATTTAGCACTTTACAACACATTCAGCACTTTACAACACATTCAACACCTTACAACACATTTAGCACTTTACAACAGATTTAGCACCTTACAACAAATTCAACATCTTACAACACATTTAGCACTTTACAACACATTCAACACCTTACAACACATTTAGCACTTTAACAAAAAATCAACAAATTTAGCACTTTACAACAAATTCAACACCTTACTAAACATTCAGCACCTTACAACAAATTCAATACCTTACAACACATTTAGCACTTTAACACAAATTCAACACCTTACAACACATTTAGCACTTTACAACAAATTCAACACCTTTCAACACATTTAGCACCTTACAACACATGTAGCACTTTACAACACATTCAGCACTTTACAACACATTCAGCACCTTACAACAAATTCAACACCTTACAACACACCTTACAACACATTTAGCACTTTACAACACATTCAACACCTTACAACACATTTAGCACTTTACAACACATTCAACACCTTACAACACATTTAGCACTTTACAACACATTCAACACCTTACAACACATTTAGCACTTTACAACACATTCAACACCTTACAACACATTTAGCACTTTACAACACATTCAACACCTTACAACACATTTAGCACTTTACAACACATTCAACACCTTACAACACATTTAGCACTTTACAACACATTCAACACCTTACAACACATTTAGCACTTTACAACACATTCAACACCTTACAACACATTTAGCACTTTACAACACATTCAACACCTTACAACAAATTCAACACCTTACAACACATTTAACACTTTACAACAACACCAACACATTCACACTTACAACACATTTAGCACTTTACAACACATTCAACACCTTACAACACATTTAGCACTTTACAACACATTTAGCACCTTAACAACACAAATTCACACCTTACAACACATTTAGCACTTTACAACACATTTCAACACCTTACAACACATTTAGCACTTTACAACACATTCACACCTTACAACACATTTAGCACTTTACAACACATTCAACACCTTACAACACATTTAGCACTTTACAACAAATTCAACACCTTACAACACATTCAGCACCTTTACAACAAATTCAACACCTTACAACACATTTAGCACTTTACAACAAATTCAAACCTTACAACACATTCAACACCTTACAACACATTTAGCACTTTACAACACATTCAATACCACCACACATTTAGCACTTTACAACACATTTAGCACTTTACAACACATTCAGCACTTTACAACACATTTAGCACTTTACAACACATTCAGCACTTTACAACACATTTAGCACTTTACAACACATTCAGCACTTTACAACACATTTAGCACTTTACAACACATTCAGCACTTTACAACACATTTAGCACTTTACAACACATTAAGCACTTTACAACAAATGTAGCACTTTACAACACCTTACAACACATTTAGCACTTTACAACACTTTCAGCCCCTTACAACACATTCTTCTTACTTCATCTTCTTCACTTCTTCCTCTTCTTCCCCTTCTTTCTCTTCTTTCTCTTCTTCCTCTTCTTCCCCTTCTTCCTCTTCTTCCCCTTCTTCCCCCTCTTCCCCTTCTTCACCTTCTTCTTCTTCCCCTTCTTCCTCCTTCTTCCCCTTCCTCTTCCTCCCTCCTCCTTCTACCTCATCCTCTTCCTTCTTCTTCTTTCCCCTTCTTCCCTTTTCTTTCTTCTTCTTCTTCCTGCATCTTTCATTTCTTTCAACTTCTTCCTTCTTCATCCCTAACCCTTCCAACATCTATGCAGCCACTCACAATGGCTTCAGCCATTGTACCATTTCTAGTTTACCCTTGATATTTGTTTTTACCATATACTTTCTACTAAAGATTTTAAATCATATTCAAAAACAGGAATGACAGAGCAGAAAGTCTTATTGTAATATTTCTTGTTCAAGGCTGACAGCGAAAGCAGTGGCTGTTCTCCTGCCTATTCTGGGGATCTCCTGGATCTTTGGTGTTCTTGCTGTCAACACACATTCTTTAGTGTTTCTTTACATCTTTGCTATATTCAACTCATTGCAGGTAAGTAGTGACATATTACGCAGGTTAAATAACCTTCTGAACCATCTAAACCTGTATCTTAATGTTCTTAAGGGATTTTTTGTCTTCTTGTTCCACTGTCTTCTTAATTCTGAGGTATATTTTGTTTTTTTATGTTTAAAATTTTGTATTAAAAAGTAAGAGTAATTCAGTGACTTGCCATTTTACAGGTCAGAGCAGCATTCAAGCACAAAACAAAAGTGTGGTCACTAACCAGCAGTTCCATCCGCAACATAAATGTGAAGCCTTTTCACTCCGATATTGTACGTTTTCTGATTTTAACACATACTGTACTAATCATGATATCAATGCCTCTTTTTTCTTTTCTTAGATCAATGGAAATAAAGACTGCGCAATTCCCACTAAGATGAACACATGGGACAAAAGCGACAATTCAGCCAATCGCATTGATCTCTCCGCAGTATAGAATGCTCAATAGGGTTACATGATTCACAGTGGACTCTCCTTTTAAGAAGTAAAGAGAATATACTTCAGTAAATGTACAGACCAACGGACTGGATGTCATGTGACAATACAGTCAGATATGTTTCGAATATTCCATTTTGTCCATAGAGAATTTAGCATTGACAAAAACCATAATAGTTTTTGGCAAATGATTGGTTTTGCAACTTTTTGTCGATACTTAAGTGTTTCCAGTTGATCATAATTGTGTATTTATTTATTATGTGATGTGAAATCATTTCATCATTTCTTTTTGAAAATGTAAGTCCTTATGTAATTATTTTATATAAATTTATTAATATTTTGTTGTACCTCACCCAATTGAAAGCTGCATATTGTTACACCCTGTTCTTGTGGAGAAAGCAGGAGAAAGGTGACTGTGAAGTTTCTGTGGCGATTTAATTTTCCCTTTTAGTCCTATGTAAATAAATATTTTGGTACTTCCTATGACAAGCGTTGTAAGTGTCTTTCATGTACTATTTGCAATATTTTCTCTTGGCACTGTTTTCTTTACTTTCCTGCAGCCATTAAATACTTTTGACTAAAATAATGTTGATGTTTTATTTTAAAGTAGTTATTAGGCCTATCCCATGGGAGACATGTCACCCATTAGGCAGGTTTGGGAGGCTCTGGATCGCCGTATACAACATTATGTCCAATTCCTGCCAATATTCAACAACATGGTGGTCATTGAAGGAGTGAACCAACATTCATTTGATGCCACAATCAACAACCTGATCAACACTGAGAAGGAGATTTGTTGCACTGCATGATGCAATTGGTGTCACACAAAATACTGACTGGTTTTCTGACCCCCCTATATACCCCATATACATAAAACCTGTGCAGTATTCATGCTTCGAATCAGCCTCTTGATATGCCACTTCTGTGAGTTGGGGTACATTGTTTCTGCAAAGAAGTACTACTGAAACATTTTTAAACTGATTTGTGTACAATATCCAATAGACACGCCAATAAACCCTAACCCTAACTCTAAGCCAAAACTACAGGTCCTCGGCTATACAAAGACTTCAGCATTTGTTTCTTCTCCAAAACGGCTCTAGGACAGATTAAGTTTTGGTGTTGCCGATAGTTTTAGAGGAAAAAGGATCGGAGTGACAACGGGTTAAAAATAGAGCTCATGTTTTACCACGTGTCCCTGAACACACCAATAGGAACACCAATGCGCATGTGCAAGCAAACAAATTTATATTTTGGAAAGGTGAGCGGTGTCCAACGTCACTGCAGACTTTTAAAACTGTTTTTTATGTTGAGATGAGCATATATCTGCGGTAGTATACTTGCTAAATATATAAGTAAATTTATTAGAAAGCGGGTATAAGTACGCGAAAGTTGGATCCCATCAGCGACATTGTTTACACTTTTTCGACTGTTGCTGTCGAGAAACTTTTTCCAATGATTGTCGTGAGCATGTTTTCATCTGTGAGATGACATCAGAGGACATTGTACGAGTGTTGTGGGACAGTATCTTTTCCTTTTTTACAAATACAAAACGCTAAAAGTGCTGTAACACATTTTGATCTACGTGTTTGCCATGGAGTCTATTGGGAAGTTTGAGTTCAGTAGAAAAGATCTCATTGGACATGGAGCCTTTGCAGTCGTCTTTAAAGGCAGACACAAACAGGTAAGCAATGAACCGTGACATACTTAGAGACCTTGAATTGCTTCATTAGATCGTTTTTAATCTGCAGAAATGTAACTGGGAAGTTGCCATTAAATGCATTAACAAGAAAAATCTGGCCAAGTCTCAGTCAGTGCTTGGTAAAGAGATCAAAATATTAAAGGTATTGTATTTCCCTTTTATTAAAGATTTGTGTTTGTTTTATATACATTATAAAGTATTTTCCCCTTCTTGTTTTTTTTCATCAGGAACTAAGACATGACAATATAGTTCGTCTACTTGAATATCAGGTAAGGCCCATGTGTTTCCTTGTGCAGATATTTTTTGTTATCAAATTGAATTAGCCACAAAAGTGTAGGGGTAGTCAGCATGTCTCCTTTCTGGCAGCTGCCAAACATGCAGACAGGTGTGAGCTGATACTGCACGTTGCAGACAGGTGACAGCTTGCAGACGACCAAACAACAGCTCATAAAGCACTGAATTTAACACCGGCACTAAAGTGACCCCTGAAGGAGACTGCGTTTGTCTGCTCAGTATCATTGGGCAGCAGTTAAATGACTGAAAAGTTGGTGTTGTGAATAAACATACTGTGGCGAAACTGCCTGTTCAATTTACGTATAGAATGTAATTTGTTGCTTAATAGTCTGGTAATTTTTCAGTGGGACGTGGTGAACTGGTAAATTTAGTACGGGTCATAAAGGACAGACTGGAGTTGGGTTTCAGATCCTAGAAAAACCCTTGCCACTGAGAATCACTAGAAGAGCTGTCAGTAATAATATGTTACCAAGTGAAACTTACTTCAATATAAAGTAAAGATTGACAAATTATCCAATAGTATATGCACAATATGATATTAGTAATTAGTAGTAATTAGTAATATCTTTATTACTTTAGATAAAACTTTATGAGCCCATGATGTACTCTAAATAGCCGAATTGATACATTCTGTACAGCAACCTGGCTTCCTACAGACATGAACCTATATTTATTAACTCTCGTTTTCTCTTTGTAGTTTTGTTCTATCTCTTATAAAGTTTCAGGTGCTCCACCTTCTGTTTCACTTCTAATTCATGAAAAAACTGGCCCCTAAAGTTAAACTGACGTTAGAATAACTCAACTAAATAAACACACAAAAGGTCTTTTTATAAATGTTCTATTTTAATTCATTTTTTGCCTTAATAGGAGATTGGTGGTTGTGTGTATCTAGTTATGGAGGTGAGTTATAAGTCATAAAATAAAAATATCTCACAGCTATGAGTTAATTATTAAAATATTTGGCTCTCTATATTTCCTTTTTCAAAGTACTGTAATGGAGGAGACTTGGCTGAGTATCTCCAGTGTAAGTAAACCATAAGTACACACTAGCCACACATTTCTGAACTGTTTGAAAACATATTCCTTCTCCATTGAATAAGATAACAGTATTGGTAGTACTGGTATTCACAATATTCACTTCACCTTCATTATAATTATTTTTTTTATTATTGTTTTTTTCTAAACCCAATCATCACTTTGTAAAAAATAATCAGATCTTTTTCACAGAAATCCTCAAACCTATCTCAAGCCTTATGGTATTTATTGACATGCTAAATTTGTTTTGTTGATGTCACTGCGCCTCATTTGTATTTTCCTCATACGTTGCCAGCTCCCGTCACTCCATCGTGTTTCATAACTTGTGCCGTGTCCAGGAAGCAACACAACACTTGTCACACTTAGTGAAGTCCAAAGCACCTGCATGGTGTTACACAACTGCTCCCTCCAAGTTGGCATAGCAAGATACAACATTTGGCGTCATAGACTATATTTTTCACACGATATACAGCACTTTCTCTTAATGTTGGGAAACTAGAGTGTAATTGACTTCTTTTGCCATGTAGCCAGGGGCACCCTGAGTGAAGACACTATTCGCACTTTTCTTCAGCAAATCGTTCAAGCCATGAAAGTCCTTCAGGGCCAAGGCATTCTGCACAGAGACCTCAAACCTCAAAACATCTTGTTGAGTCATGGTGAAGGGAGAAGAGCAAGTTCTCTCAACGTGTGCCTCAAAATAGGTACAAAATAGAAAATAAATCTGCCTTTCTACACTGTACCTTAGAGACTGTTGATGATTTTAAGTCCCAACTTAAGTCCTATTTATTTAGACAGGCTTTCTCGCCTCACTGCTCGTAGGCCTCTGTGAACTGTGTTTTTCTGTGTCTTTGTTTTTAAATCTGACTTGTATGTGTATTTTATGTGTTTTATGTGTTTGTTAAGCGCTTTGTGATCCTGGTCTGTGAAATGCGCTATACAAATAAACTTTACTTACTTACTTAACTTCTTCACTGATTTGTGTAACTTGCAGCTGACTTTGGGTTTGCTAGGCATCTCCAGACAAATGCCATGGCTGCCACGTTGTGCGGCTCTCCTATGTACATGGTAAATATGTTTATCTTTAGGTTCTTTTGAGGATAGTAGGCCTGGCGATATGACAACAAGGTTTTATTCGAAGACCACTGGTTCACAAAAGCTCATCACTAGGGATGGCCAATATTAAAAAGACAATATTGTGCTGTGATGTATCTGTGCTATCCAAATTAACTTGCCAAAAGTATTGTACAGACTTAAAAAATTTGAATATATTCCAAGTTCTGCATTATTTGGAAATGTGCAGTTCTTGTGGACTGCCCTTAACATATGTACACTCCCATTGCACGAGTGTAAAAAGCAGAGGAATGAGCATTATGTGTTGAATCAGTTGCGTATTTTTCTGTAACTCCGAGGGCAGAGAACAAGAAATTAAAGAACTAGCACAATTTCCTGAACTTTATTTCACAATTTAACAATGTTGATATTTTTAATGCTTGTTAACAACTTTGTTTGTATGCAGGCCCCTGAAGTCATCATGTCCCAGAACTATGATGCAAAAGCAGATCTCTGGAGTATTGGGACCATCATTTATCAGTGTCTTACAGGAAAGGCCCCATTTTATGTGAGTTTCAAACAAGATACAAATATAACACCAGACAAGCTTCTACTAAGATGAAAAGACAATTAAACTAGAGAAAACTCTTTGGTAAGCCAGAACATGTCTCTTAAATTGGTTTTGTCTCATGTCATACTGAGACGGAGCCTTTTATAGACACACTTGTTTCCCCATCAACATTTCTCAGGAGCACAATGTTGTGTAACTACCGGATCACTATCTGCTGTTCACTTACTTCCCCCATCACACACAATATTCCTAGAGATGTTCTGCTGGTATTTCTTTGAACACTCCCCACTCTAAAGCTGAGCTGATCTCCTTCTGACCAGGCTAATTTCTTTTTATTCCGTGTTGACAGCTGCAGAAGAGCCAAAAATATTATGTTGATCTGACCCTTGCATCAAATGATGTTATATATGAGACTATTTCCGTGAATGTCTATTCCCTGAAAAAGAAAGCAAAGATTTTTTTCTTTTGATGTGATTCTGAAAAGCAAAAATGTTGGAAAGAATGTTTACAAAAACCTATTCCACAGATGGAACATGTTCTGCATGTTATGAACAAATGATACTGATCTGTACTTGTGTTTTTAGGCCAGCACACCACAGGAGCTCCGTCTTTTTTATGAAACCAACCGGACACTCTTGCCCAGGTTGGTGCAATGGTAACATTCGATGCTACACAGTCGGATGTTTGTATTACAAGTAGTATACGTGTGTAAATAGAATCTTCTCAGTTTTCTGATGTTTTGCAATGAACTCACTGACACAAGTAAACAGCAGGTATTAGCTTTGTACTTGATCACGTGTCAAACATGCACACACATGCCAAGGTTTACAGTTAGGTGTAAATAAATAAGCTGCATAAATGTACTTTACTAAGAGAAGATATGTTATCCCACTGGCCTGACCTGCCATAAAATCTATTTAAAAAAATTCTATTCAAACTCACGATACCGGTTAAAAAAAGGTTCAGTTGAATATGATTTAATGCATGATGCTTAGTTGATTATTGACTTGTATATTCACACTTAAACTTTTTTATATGCCAATAGTTCTTCTTAAAACACCAGTCCTATGATGTTTAAAATGGACCTGGCTGGAGTTCAAAGCACAGAAGCACAGATTGTTTGATGTTGTATTGAAGCTCTCTGCACTTACTGCTCCGGCCAGGACTTATCTTTGGAAGTGATAAAGTCTGTTTTATTCTCCTGTTGTCCATGTGCGACCTCCCTAGACCGTTGTTTCCTAATCATTTCTATAAATATCGCTTGTGGACTGCCTGGTAGGGGTCAGCGCGGCTATCATTTTCCACATGGCCCACATAACTAGTCCACTCAGACATAAACATGCATGAATTGTTGCAAATACTTTTGTGATGTTGCCATAATTGTTGATACCAAATTCTAGATAGGTCCATCCATCCATTTTCTTCCCCTTAACCATTTCTGAGTCGGGGGGTTGGCAGTCAGAGCTGCACCCAGTACACATAGCACTAGCTAAAAATTAATAAATTATGAATGTAATTTTTTCCTAGCATACCAAAACTGACCTCCAGTAACTTAAGACATCTATTGTTGGGACTGTTGCAAAGAAACCCTAAAGACCGGATGACTTTTGGTAAGTTCTGAGTCCTGACTGAAGAGTCCTGTTGACCAGGTCTTTCGCAATAAAATTCTTAACTTTTACAGAGGAGTTATTTCACCATCCTTTCATAAATGTGGACTCGACAGCAAAAAAATGTAGGTGGAGATTACTATGATTATTATACCATATTTATTTTTACATCAATCAATTTCAGAGATTCCTTTCTCAGCAGGTGCAATGACTACAGTGCTACACCCAAGCAGTGGCTCTTCTAGTTGTGGTTCTTCTCATCCTGCTCACTCTCCAGTTAGTTTCGAACACATTTTTTCTTACGGTAAATATGTTGGATTTACAAAAATGTCTTGAATCAAAATTAGCAGGTCCCTTTAGGATTTCCATTGACACAGGAAGTGGAAGATCTTCAAAATAATTCATTCTTCCCAGATGAATATGTTTTGGTGCCTACCCAATCTCCCAGTAAGACAATCAATCATTTGTTTTTGTCTTATGCAGGTGAATAGGTGAAACTCAGAGAATTAGAAGTTAAAAGTCCATTTACTTAATATACATGTGTGTATATATGTTTATTTATTATAATTCACACAATGTAAAACTTGTACATGACAGACTCATCATATGCAAAGTAAGATACGACTCACTCCACACTAAACTGTACAATGAATCTTCAAGCCGCAAAAAAATTAATGTATGATCCAAAAATGTTTTTAAAATGCTAATAATAATTTAATACTATGTAGCTTATAGATATACATAGTATAATCTCGGATGGCAGCTCAAAACCATCTAAAGAAAAATGGATCCCTTTCAATAATAATGGGACATAAGTGTTACATATAGGACATGTCATGTTGGAGGCTTTGTGAATGGCATGATTAACAGGACAGGGAAGACTATTTAATGCTTAATGGTTGGAAATATAACTATAATCAATCTATAATTATAGATTATACATTATGTAAACAAATATTAGAAAATTACTGCAGACAAAAGTTTTGGACCTAACACTGCATCTGTCTTGAGTGTTATTAATAGTACGGGCGTGAACGAATCGATGTTTAAGTATTTCCCCTTTCGCTGGACAAACAAGCTGGAACAAAACAAGAGTGGGTCTGAACATTTGGCAGTAACGACCCAAATGTAAGACATTGATACAGTTCAGTGTGGACTGAGCCATATATCAAGCCTTTATTTGTTGTAATGTTGATAATTGGCTCACAGCTGTAAATAAAATAAACAAATAAATAAAAGAAAAAGAAAATTTACTATAAACTATAATCACCAAAATTATAATTACCAAATGTGTGACATATGTCACATTCCATGTAAAGAGTCCATATTATATAACGGTTTCACATTTTAAGTTACAGAAATAAAAGACATTTTGAACAACATCCTCATATTCTGAGTTTCAGCTGTATTCCTGTTTAGTTACTCAGGACCCTCCATGCATATATGTATGTGAAATGTTCAGTTGTAACCAAATAATTATGATGTAAAAATAATTAGGTGAATACACCAGTGATGTGGAATCTGAGTCTCCTATTGCAAGTTGTCTGATTAACAGTGGGTGAGTATCACATGTGTGGTTTACAACAAAAACTGATGGATATTTAATTAATTTAGACTCATGTTTTTACAGAGGCTCTCTAACGTTGCAAATCAATAAAACTGTAGTTGAAGGGACAACACCACCCTTTTCTCTATTTCCCCATTCTTGTTCATCTGAGAGGTAAGAAACTTCTACCAACAGCAGCTGCTATCAGGTTTTTACACTTTTGAGCCAATCATGTTTTCATTTTACTAGCAAACCTTTGACGGCCACTCCTCGCATCCGCTCCTTGCCCATTCCAGTGCCCTCTCAGATCCACAATTATCGGCGAATTGAACACAACCTGCAGCCAGCAGGTTTGCATGGCTCTACCAGGCATGTATTGTCAAATTTACAACTGCGCTTCCAGCTGATTTTGTTATGGGGATACTCACTTTGCTCTCACCTCATTATTAGAGTCAAGCTTTGTTGTGCTAAAAACAGCAGTCTGCCTTCAGAACTTTCCAACGAAGGGGCAAGGCCACAACACTCTTCTCCTGAAGGCGTGTTAAACCTAAAAGTGTACACTTACTCTGATGTGCTATTTTATCTTTTTGCTTCCAGTTGTAAACATGTTCTATTTAAATTCTAGTTGGAATTATACCACAAGTCATTGAGCCATCGTTTCCGCTCGGCACCAAGACTTCAATGCTCACTGATATGAAGGTAAGGTGTCTACAGAAGATTTGTGTTTTAAAAATTATACAATTTGTTTTTGAAAATGTTGTTTTACGTTTATACACAATTCTGTCCTTAATCAGGGCTCTAGCGGGTTGCACAAAAGGAGAAGAACCTTTGGGGACTTGCCATATGTTCCCTTTAATAACAGTGGAGAGCGTATTAAAAGGTCGGGATGAATAGGACTGATGTATGTATAATATTGACCATGAAATTACTATAAGATATCGACTTTAACACTTACAGAACAATGAGCACTGGCAGACTGTCTGACATGCTTCTGAGAGCAGCTTATGAAGCTACTCTTATGGAGGGGAGTTCACAGGAGAGCCCTTGTGAGGCTGACATGGGTAAGACAAGAAAAGGCAACCACCAATAATAATACTATAAGAAGTTTGTGGTTGCATGATTTTTTTTTTTGTATTTTGTTTTAGATGGATCTCCAGTAAATGTCTTCACAGTTGAGTCACCAAGACGAGCAAGTGTTCCTAGCACAAGGCTGCTACCTGGTATGTTCACTTCCTTTCATTATGTTATAAATCCTTTGTCTTTTTTCCTTTGTTTTAAATGCACAGCTGTTTATGATGATTGCTTTATCTGCAGACTCTCCCACTTATAAGAACTCTCCCTGGCTCACTAGTCGTCCTCTTCAGAGAGGAGCTTGTAGAAATTGTGATACTGAAGCTTGGGACGAAAGTCCATTGACCAATGTGATGTTTCATCCTCCTCTGCTTCCTGAAGACACACTGATGGAGGTATGGAATCAGAATGAATCATTCAAATATGTTACTTGTTATAATAAGACTATGCAAATGTGAATTTTTTTGATTTTTCACAGCAATCCCATACAGATTCCTTGAATAATCTGCGCTTCACTTTGGCTTTTGTTCACTGCATTATGGAGTTGGCTGCATCAAAGGATCCAAGCCTGAATACAACCAGCACTCCTGATGTTTCCTTTTTAGACGAGAGCATGGTGACTGATCAAATTAGCCTTCTCAGTCGCGAGTGGAGGTTAATTAATCTGATGGAAATAAACACTTTTTTCCACGTTGTACTTTTTATATAATCTTAGTAATGTATTTTGACATGTGTTTTGCAGTTATGCCAGTCAATTAGTGTTGTACATGAAGGCTGAGGATTTTCTTTCATCTGCTTTGCACGCTGCCAAAGAGGATATTAAACAAGGCCAACTCCTTCCCTCTGTAACTGTAAAGCAAGGTAAATCTCAAGGCAATTTTATAGATCTGTTTTCATTTAAATATATGTGTTATGGCTTTTTTTCTAGTAATTCGGAGACTTAATGAAATGTACAAAAGCTGTGTGTCCTACTGTCGCTCTCTGAATGATCAACTACAAAACTTCCTCCTTGACAAACAGAAACTCATTGATCGTTTCAATGGACTAACAGCAGAGAAGCTCATTTATAGCCACTCTGTGAACATGGTGAGATCCATCTATAGAAAACCGTCATGTGCAGCAACATTTTGATAGACTTGTTTTAACCTTGTGTGTGATATGCTTAGGTGCAGTCTGCTGCCCTTGATGAAATGTTTCATTATGGACTGGCTTCAGAGCAGAGATACCACAAGGCACTTATTCTTATGGAGGGCCTATCTAGGGTCCTCACAGAAAAAAATGATATTGACAGTGTGGAGAAATGTATGTATTACCTTTGTTGCCATAATATCTAAGTGGATATTTTCATTAAGATTGTATTGTTATTTTTATTTTTTTAATAACAGGTAAGCAGTGTATTGAGCGGCGCCTGACAGCACTTCACATCTTCTAATAGTTTATTTGTTTGCCCGGAAATACTTGTCTTTTGCTAATACAAGCACTTTATGATATCACAAGATCTGAACACATCTATTTAATTTCCCTTTTTATGGTTTGTGATTCTGCAAAACATACTTGAATTCAATTTTTGTAATTGTTTAAAAGTACAAATTACGATTATGTAAAAACCATAGACTGTATATATTAAAAAACCTGGAAAATGATTCTATATGATGCTTTTCATTTTGCACATGCATTCAACAGAGAATTGTAATTTACTTGAAACTACAATGTTTAATGAACGGTATTTATTTTTTAATTGAAGTTAGCTCTTGAGATGTGGTGATGTTGTAAAAATAAATATTTAGCCTTGTTTTTGTCTGTTTGTTTATTGTTTCACGGTGTATGTTATGAGCGTTATTATAATAGATCCATGGTTATGAGTGCTAAATATTCAGGCAACTGTGTAATTACACTCTAATCTCAATCTTAACTGTAAAAGAAGATTTAAAAAGCATTATTCAGATTAAAGTACGTTATTATAAATAATCCTCAAAGAAAATAAGCACGGACCATACGGACCTTCTATGGGACGGACCACCTTAACGCAGAACTGCTTCCGGGGTGCACGAGAGGTTGTTGCAGTCGCCATGTTGCTGAATGAAATTAGCTCCAAAACATTAGGTTAGCCGCTAGCAATATCATTATTTTATTTATCCACAAAATGACGCTTGTTGCATCAAATACTCGTGTGTAAATATGACTTGGAACATAACAAAATACTAGCAAACCCGCTCCTCTGTAAGTACTATTGCTCTGTGTTTTCATATTGTCTTTATTATCCGTTAGCAAAAAACATGCTAACACCCAGAGCTAGTGTTAGCACGCGCCGAGACTCGGGTTATTGTTTCTCAAATAAGCGAAACCAGGCGTTTGTGGTGACTTGTGATAATATTTACAACAGTATACTATTTAACTTAACTCTGTGGAGTGGGTTGGCACACAGACCTACGGCTTATTTTATATGTACATGATTCATTTGCTGTGGAGCGGAGCGAGCTGGTGTTACTCTCTGGATGTTTTAACGTTACAGGATGCTGGGACATCTTATTTATATTGACGTTGTCGCTCTTAGGAACACAGTGCAGAATTGTTTTAAATTAATTAATGCCATTACTCAACCAAATGTTCAGTGTTTATTACGCAGATGACATGTGGATACAACATTCATAATTGATCTGCCGTAAATTGTCTTTGTCCAAAGTAAACGGACTTCTTATGAATAACATCAGGAAATCGGTTCGAATGCTACTTTTCGGCATTATAACTGATTCAAGTAGCTTTACCTTTAACGATATGTCATTAGATCGAAACAGTCAATTTAATACGTAACGTGTTATTAGGGTAATGTGTTGGTTTTGCACTGCGCGCCACCTAATATAAAATGTATTTCTTTTTCAGTTGTGAATCTGTACAGCATCAAGCAATGCACCATGGAAGTGGATCACAGAATATTCAACGACAACTTCAGAGATCAAAGTCAGCCAGCGGGTCAGAGGCTGAGGAAGTTCCGCAGCAGCAACCTGCCCTGTCTGCCACACAACAGCAGGCTACAGCGAACCACCCACAGTCCCCTGTAACCACGTTTACCTCAGCTGCCAGCCCCTCAGCACCACAATCGCCCAATTATCAGATAATCATGAGCCGAAGCCCAGTTACTGGCCAGAACATGAACATCACTTTACAAAATGTGGGACAGATGGTAACTGGAAATCAACAAATTACTTTGACTCCTGTGCCCCTTCAAAACCCTGCATCCCCTGGTTTTCAGCACACTACTCCACAGTGGAGATTTGAGGCTGCTCCATCCTCTTACATCCAGGTCACTTCACCTGTGCCTCAGCCCATTCCCCCACAAAGTCCTACCCAGCATAGTCCAGTCACCACAGTGGCTCGCCCAGGAGGTCCTGCTACAGCATTAACTGTGTGTACGCAAAGCCCCACTCGCTTTGTTGATGCTAGTGTGCTTGTGCGACAGATCAATTTAGGCAGCCCCACTGGAGGTAGTCACTTTGTTTATCAGGATGGGACTGGGCTTGCTCAGATGACACCAGCCACAGCGGCTCAAGTGCAGTTGGCCACAGTTGCTACACCTGGTTCTGTGAGGGAACGTCGTCTTTCTCAACCACATTCACAGACAGGAGGTACCATTCACCATCTTGGACCTCAAAGTCCAGCGGCAACAGGGGGTTCTCTCGCCACTTTGGGCAGCCCCGGTCATATTACCACTTCTAATCTACCTCCACAAATCAGCAATATCATTCAAGGACAGTTAGCTCGCCCCATGATATTTGAGAAGACCCCACAAGGGATTGTTGCTGGTGTAGGTTCCTCCGTAACTCCATCTTTCAATATGCCCACTTCTGTTCCACAACAAAGCCCTACTTTGACCAGTCCACTACAAAATAACCCCAATCATCCTTTGGGGTCCAGCAGCATGACTGTGGGTGCCATGAAAAAGCAGGCTTCTAAGAAATTGGAGGAGATTGCTCCCTCTACCCCCGAAATTGCTCAGTTGAGAAGGCAGTGCTTGGAGCATCATACTAAGAAGATGGAGACTCTGAAGGATGTGTTCAAAGAATATCTGATTGAGTTATTCTTTCTCCAGCATTTGCAGGGAAATATGATGGACTATTTAGCCTTCAAGAAAAAACCTTGTGTTCCCCTGTATACATACTTGAGACAGAATGACTTGGACATTGAGGATGAGGAGGAAGATGAAGAACAGTCTGAAGTCATAAATGATGAGGTATTTGTTTTTTTATTTTAGCCAGTTTGTGTGTGCAAGTGTTCTACTTGCACACTCTACTTGTTTTGTTTCAGGTGAAGGTCGTGACTGGAAAGGATGGCCAAGCTGTGACACCTGTTGCCATAGCAACACAGCTTCCACCCAATGTTTCTGCAGCTTTCTCTTCCCCCCAGCAGTTCCAGGTTATTAAGATGTTTTGTAAAAAAAAAAGACAAGAAAAAAAAAGGCAGCAATAAGTTTTCTACAATTTTATCATTTGTGCATTTAAACAATTATTGTGTTCAGGGAGGTGCTGTTGGGGGCATTGCTAGTGCTGGAGACATGGAAGCTTTTAAGAGGCAGCAAGCGATGGTGCAAGCAGGTAGGGCAAGGGCAGCTCACTACTGTGTCTCTATTTGCTCTGTTTCCTCCCCGTTTGCTTTTTTTGTTTCTTTTTCCCTCCCTCTAATTGCTTCTGCTTTTAGAAATTTGGCATCATGTACTAGCGTTCAATGTTCAAGTCTTAACCGGAGGAAGGAGAGGTGACCTATTTGGTCTTGAGCCGGTCATTGCCTTATGACTAGTGCTGTTTCCGTTTTGAGGGTATTGTGTCTTTTAAATCCCAGATCAGGCTAAGAGGTCCCGGATTGACGTTGGTCGCCATGGGTTGATTTTCCAGCATCCTTTAGGATCACCTGGCGTTCCACTCCAGCAGCTTATGCCAACTGCGCAAGGTAGGAGTGCTACAACCAGGCCCTTCTTTGTTCTGCCTGATGCTGCTGGATATATGCCCTCGGAATTCTCAGAAAATATATTGAATGACCGTGTCCTCTTCTACAAACAAATCCCACCAGCACCAACAAGCCCAGCAACAGCTTGAAGTCCTCATCAGTTCAAATTAAGACTTAGTTTTACCAACAGACCAAATTGGGATGAAGACAATTCAAGTCTGAAGAAGAGTAGCCTCTCAATGGGAAGATGCCATGTCTTGTGATTTAAATTTTTGTTACCTTTTTTGTTTTTTTGTTTTTTTCTGGATCATCAGTGTAACCCATTTCTTCTATCTAATGTCTGCTTTGTAGTCTTTGGATAGACTTTTCATACCACTGGACTTTCATCTTTTTGTGGAGCTGGAACATGGAACATTTTGAAAGCTTTTATGGAAAAAATTAACTCTGAATTGGTTAAACCTTTTTCCATTTCATGGAATTATACCGCACATTGCCATTTCCTTTAGGTTTTACGTTCTCGTCCATTCATTCATTGATCATATCGTATTCTGAATTGTATTTTGTTATATAGTCAAGGATTCCAAGCCCTCATTATTGTTTCGGCCTCGTTTTTCATCCTGTGGGCTTGTTTATGGTCATATTTGGTTCTTCTTCCATGTTTATGGCATTTTGTTCTGACTTGGCTTCTTTCCCTCAGTCTAAGTAGGCGGGGAAACATGTGGAGGAGTTGTTCACGGCTCAGGGTTTTGGATTGTGGTGGTTGGGTGAGTCAGGGTTGTGTTGAAGGCGTCTAGGCCAGGTGACGTTCAGGGAGGTAAGGCAGGCGCTGCTTTAGTGTGCACAGCTCCGCTCAGGCCTGCTGTCTGCAAGACCCCATGTGTGTCTATGCTCACTTCTGTGCTCTGTGGCTCTGTGAGGCATTTACATTTCTTTTTATATCGCTATATTCCTTCATGCATGCTGATCATAGGATCTTTTAATGTGTGCTTTGTTTGTCATTTAATTTCCCTTTATTCTCCCTGTTTGTTATGTGTGTCATTTTCCTAAATCATGAATTTCCTCCTTTAATAACCTTTCCTATTGCATGGTTAGTTTTTGATGTTGAATTACATTTCTCAACATTTAAAATAAAATATTTTGTTTGACTGCATTAATCAAAGTAGTATTTTATTTGAGAAAATGTTTAGATGCTCATATTTGATTTCTTCTGTAATCATTGCTGTATGAGTTCTATTAATTTTTGCTCGGATCATCAGAAACTAGTATTTTTGCTGTTTTATTCATATAGTATTCATATCTAATTCATTAAACAACATCCTGAGGAGCTCTGATAAACAATCAACATTATATTCATATCTCCAGCTATTTTAATCTAAAATTATAAATAGGGGTTAGTTTGAAATATAACCATGTTAGATCATGTGCACATAATCACAGCAAAAGTGTATAAAAATACTGATGACTGATAATTTCTTTTTGTGTTGCTCTCTTTACTCCTATTCTATCCTATCATTTTATTACGTATATATAGGAGGGATGCCTCCTATTCCTCAAGCAGTACAGATTGCAGGGCAGAAGCAGAATCAGCAGCAGTATGACCCATCCAAAGGACCTCCAGTGCAAAATGCTGCAAGTTTGCATACCCCTCCGCCTCAGCTACCTGGCAGGTTACCCCAGGGGACTCTCCCTATGGCGAGCTTGCCTTTGACCATCTCCCAGCAGGCTCAGTTGATCGATGGGACTGGTCAAGCTGGAGCTCAGCTCCAGGCTCAAGTGAAGGTGGCCAGTGGAGCGATGATGGCACAGATGAATCCACATGCTCAACTGCAAGCCCAACTCCAGCAGCAAATGCATCTCCAGATGCAGCCTGGTCAACAACCTCCAGCAACGATACAAACGGGACAAGCAGTAAGTAAATCAACAAATTATAAATTTAAACCGCCAATGTTGAGGTTTGTCTGTCTTACTTATTTAACATCCTTTCCTTTAGACTGTGGCTCTGGCTCGCCCTGCTATGGAACCAAATCAAGTCCAGAGGATTATGGCCAACTCGATGTCCAATGTGTCTTCTGCTTCTCTGTCAAACTCTGTATCTGCTGCTCATAATGCAGTTACTACACGACCCTGCTCAGGCACAAACCCAAGCTCCCAGTCCAAACTCACCGGTACCAACGGCATTTCCTCCGTCAAATCGGGCGGTTTTTGCCAAAGTGGTTCTATGCAGACAACACAAGATGGTTCTCAAGACAAGCAAATTGAGCAGGCGAAACTTGTAAGCAGCCATAACACTTGTGTACCATAAGGAGCAGTAGACTAACAATGTGCAACTTTCATCTTCCAGGAGAGTCAAGTACATCTGCGCATCTCGGAACTGAGGAAGGATGGACAGTGGTCATCGAGTAGGCTTCCTAAACTTATGGAGGCCTCACGACCAAAGTCTCACTGGGACTATCTTTTAGAGGAAATGCAGTGGATGGCTGCAGATTTTGCACAGGAAAGAAGATGGAAAGAAGCTGCAGCAAAAAAAGTAAGGTGTCCGACAACAAAGAAAAATGGGCACAGCACCAAGCACTAATAATGTTTTTTTTATTTATTATTATCAACAGCTTGTCCGCACTTGTGCTCGGTATCATCAGGAGCAAAAGAAAAGCGAAGAACGATCAA
Organism: Knipowitschia caucasica; assembly: GCA_964034765.1. Classification (NCBI taxonomy): domain Eukaryota; kingdom Metazoa; phylum Chordata; class Actinopteri; order Gobiiformes; family Gobiidae; genus Knipowitschia; species Knipowitschia caucasica. The sequence continues at coordinate 35,155,011 of OZ035831.1, forward strand.
AGACTGATCAAGAAATTCACCTTCGACACATTGCCAGTACAATTGCCAGAGAGGTGGAATTTTTCTGGTCCAACATTGAACAAGTGAGTTTAAAATCTAAATTGTATCAATGCATTTGATATAACTAAAATATTATTATTTGATGTTGATGCAGGTTGTAGAAATTAAACTCCAATTTCAAATGTATGACAAAAGGCTTAAAACATTTCAAAATATGTCAACAAAAGGTGTGTACATTTCTTTATATTATACTAAAACATTCAAACATGTACCTAATTGAATATGAATACAATTTTAGTGTCTGTTCAACCATCAGAAGATAAGGTTGATAAAGAGGTAGGTTGATGGAGGTTAGCAGCACATTTCTAATAATGTAAAGAAAATTGTAACGTTCCTATCCATTTGAATTCCTTAAAGGAAGTTGTCTCTTTACGGCGAAAAAGAAAATCAAGTTCATCTGTAACAGATGAGGACGGTAGGGAAAATAATAAATGTATATATTTAATTCTTTCTAATTCATAAATGTATATTTTTAGTTGATGAGGAGAGCACCATAGATGAGCAAGAGTTTATGGAGGAAAATGCAGACCACCAAAATGAGCTGGGGGAACTGGCCAAAGAAGGTATTTTTTTTTCAAGTCTATTAACATTTCCATTAATTTGCTAAACATATTTTTCAACTACCTCCTTTGTAAAATGTTTTCAGCGGAGATGCCTTTAGATGCTTTGATGAAGCAGTATGCTGGTGCATATGTTGATGGCTTTGATTGGCCAAAACCAAGTTCACAAAAAGATGATGAGGACACAGATCCTGATGGTGTGTTTCTTTTCACCAAAGAATTCAAAAAAAATCTAAATTCCAAACTGTGTCATTGTCTCTGAAAAATAACGTTTGGAATTGTGTAACTGCCCTTTTTGTTCTCATTGTTTTGTAATTTTTTCTGTAGAAGATGGAAGTCCACCAGAGGCTGTGGTTATTGACTCCTTGCTGAGTGTGGATCAGTATAAAGGCAGTGATAAAGCCAGCTCCTCAAGCTCTGATGGAAAGTCTGCCAAAGACATTGCTGAAGTAGCAGCTGCGACAGAATTGCTGCTTCCCAAAGGCAGTTTTAGGACTACGACTTCTGTAAGACTTGACATTTTTAAAATGTGTTCATTTAGATCACATAATATAATAATATATAATAATTTCTGCATGTATTTTTTTACATTAGACTCGCAGCCCAGCTCCTGTTCTATTACATGGATCTTTGCGAGAATATCAGCAAATTGGTGTTGATTGGCTGGTCAGTCTATTCAAAAAACGGCTCAATGGCATCCTGGCTGATGAGACTGGCCTTGGCAAAACAGTGCAAACTGTTGCCTACATGGCACAGTTGGCTGCTCAGGAAGGTACAAAGAAGTTCTTGGTTGGACGATTTTTATGTAAAATAATCATATTTAAGCTTTAAAATTTTGTAAATTCTTAGGCATATGGGGTCCTCATCTTGTTGTGGTAAGAACAAGCAAGTTACTAAGTTGGGAGGTAGAGTTCAAACGGTGGTGTCCGGGGCTCAAGATCCTCCTTTACCTTGGCAACCGATCAGAGCGCAGATCTTTGAGAAAGGTATATTATTTACACAGTTAAACTCCAAAGTTAGGACATTCCACAGTTGTCTTATTGGTCTTCTGTGTACAGTGGTGGGGGGAAGCGAACAGTTTCCACGTCTGTGTGACATCATACAAGCTTCTCATGACTGACCACAGTCACTTTCTGAGAAGAAAATGGAAACATGTTGTTTTTGATGAGATTCAACTGATTAAAGATATGACTCAGAAACATTGGGAAACAATATTCTCCATCAAAAGGTGACCCTACTGGAATTTATTTTTATTTTTTTATAATTACTTGTACAGCTTTGTGAATATGTTATGGTCTTTCAAAACAGTGATCAAAGGATTCTCCTCATCAACACTCCTCTACAAAATACATTGAAAGAACTTTGGACCATGATTCATTTTCTTTTGCCTGGAATCACACGACGCTACTCGGACTTCCCTGTGAAGGCAGGCACAGACCAAAACCAAGACTACTGCCACAAACTGGTTATCCGTTTACACAGGGTGGGTTTAGCTGTCAGTATTTGAATAGGAATTTTGTACCACTTAAGTCTAACCTTTTTCTTTCAAATTAAGATGATACAGCCGTTCATTCTGAGGCGGTCTAAAAGGGAAGTGGAAAAACAGCTACCGAAGAAATATGAACATATTCTGAAGTGCCGCCTCTCCAGCCGACAGAAGAGCCTGTATGAGGACATCCTCACTCAGACAGGGTAACTTCAGTATTTTTTACAGCCAGAATTTTAATATGACTTGGTTTACTTTTTTTGTCTTCATGCAAACATTTGACATGCTTTACTTTCTTGATTAGGACCCAGGAAGCTCTCAAGACGGGACACTTTGTTAGTGTGCTTCAGGTGTTGATGCGGTTACAGCGAGTATGTAACCACCCAGAGTTGGCGTCTCCCAGAGATGCCAAGAGTTCCTTTTTCTTCTCAAATCTGCAATTCAATGTCCCGTCATTGGTTCTGGGAGCATTACAGAAAGATCAAGATGCGGTAAACATAAGGACTTGTCTTTATTAAAATATGAATACATTGTGTTTTTTGACCCTTTGTGTACATTTTAGACTGCAGACATATCCATCTTTAATTTAATCAACAATGAGAACAAACTTACCCATTATCAAACTGCGGAGGCAATACCTAAGCTAAAACTCTCAAAGCCACTTATAGAGGAACTCTACACTGGCCCCGACCAACCTCCACGACCTAAACCCTGTCCCATAAAACCAATGAGGTCAGTTGTTATTTTCTAACGCTGCACTACACTTTACTATATTGAATGCCTAGTTCCTAACGACTTTTACTTTTTGGTGCTCAGATTGTTTCAGCCAGTCTCATATGGGACAAAGCCAGAGGGGCGCCTCGCTTCTTTTACGAGTACATCCAGCCAACGTCCAGCATTGAATCCTTCGGGCACTTCTATCGCTCCCCCTATGGCAAACACTGCTACACAACCCAGGGGGAAATCCCCTGTCACCACTGGAGCAACTGCCCCTACCTCGCATGGTAAGTTTTCAGGAGATGCAGAGGTGAACACCTGTCTTGTTCTATGAGTCCTAATGCCTGAATCCCAGATTGTGTGTCCATCATTCGTGGAATATGGACTAAATGTTCTTGAATGAGTGATACTATTTATGTATATTCATTCTTAACTGAATATAACAACTGATAATAACTACAAAGCTTGCAGGGCTTGAGATGAATTCATAACTAATGCATTTTTTACTAATTTATATTCTTTTAATATTTTATAATTCAACATCAAAGATTAATGTTGCACACTCAAGATATTCATTTGTCATTATTGCCTTTTTATATATATATACTAACGTGTATTACATACAGTGCCGGTACTCATACACCTATAACATATAGGTAACAGACAACTGTGAACTGAAAGCAAATTGATGCATGATTCTGTTACCATTTTTAAAATAGAAAATTAGGGCATGTAGTATTCATACAGATTTTTTCTGGGTGCATTAAATTGCGTTGAACTCTTTAATGGTTTGCTCAACCGTTTGGCGTCTCGCTTCCGTCATCACCATGTGGAGTGAATGGAACAATATCTGAACTCTGAACATTGTAAAGCGCTTTGGGCGACCTTGATTTGTAAAAATGTCCATCCATCCATCCATTTTCTACCCTTTAATCCATTTCTGGGTCAGGGGGGTGGCAATCAGAGATGCCACCCAAGTCTCATAGCACCAGTTGTAAAAATGTGCTATAAATAAAGATGACTTACTTACATTGCTTTCTTCAAGAAGTGAACATAACTCATTGCCTGCCAGCCTATTTCAGAACAGGTACTCCCATATTGCCAGCCGTTTCTGATGGTTTTTACTGATTTTTCAAGACCCACAGAATATTGTGTACTATGGCTATCTAAAATTTGAAAGATTCTGAAAGAATGGACTGTCTACTTTCATCAGCAAAAATAATTTTGTTTCTAGCTTGTTTTGTTACCCTGTAATCCCCAGTCGAGTAAAGGGAAGTTTTGCTGAAATCACTAGAAAGCTGAGAAAAAAGGGGCACAACAAGTGCATCCTGTATTCAAAACTTCCAGAGGCAGCGCTGGTGCCGCCTGCTGGCTCGATAAAATATGCTCTAAAGCTAATCCCCATACATATTCGATATAATAGACATCTGGGAACATGAAAATAGCGGAAAACGCAATTGTACTCTTTGGTTTGACAATTGTCAATGGCAGTCAATGAGTTAAAGGGTTAAACCATTCCTAATGACTACTGAATGTTGTGTGTAATCTATTCTCCGTAGTATTTTTACTGAGAGTAGATTACACAAGTATATTTCAAGCTGTTCTGTGAGAGCCTTAGAGCTATAGTCGGAGTGTATGGGTCACAAAATAACATGATAACATAACAAGAAGCACACCAGAGGGGTCAGGGATAAAGTTGTGAGGAGGTTAAAAGCAGTGTTAAGCTATACCAAGAATTCTTAAGATTTGAACATCTCACAAAGCACTCTTCAATTCCTCATTCAGAAATGGAAAGAGTATGGCACCACTGCGAACTTACCCAGACACGGCCATCCTTAACTATCAAATCAAACTAGGAGATATGGACAAGTATACTCTACACAAATCTAGCCTTTTGAGTGGAAAAAATAAAGCCATTGACATGAGGCCATAAGTAATCCTGTTTTAAGTTTGCTTGAAGTCATATGGGGGACAGCTACATGTGGAAGAAGGTGCATTGGTCAGATGAGATAAAAATGTCACCAAACACAATAAAAACCTTTGGGCCCAAACAAAACATTAACCTTAACTATATGGCTCAAACCTTACACTTCTCATTGTCCTGAGTGCACCCTCCCCAGTGTCAAATATGGTAGCGGCAGCATCATGCTATGTGGCCACTTTCATTTTCCATCAGTTTGGTATTTTTTTCTTTACTTGAAATAAACATTCACTGTCAATTAGAATTCACAATCATGTGACTTGAAAAGGGGATGGAGGACGCTTGCGCTCAATCGCTTGAGTTGTTTAGTAAAGAGGAATGGGCTAAACGTTCTGTATCTAAATGTGCAAAACTTGTAGTCATGCACACAAATCTAAACTTTAAAAACAACAATGATGTTTAATTTTGCTTTCACTTCACAGTTGTGTGAGTTACACGTGTGTGAACCTTCAGTAGAAAATCTATATACAATGTGTTATTATGGTTGTAAACATGACAAAATGTGCAAGTTCAAGGTGAGAGGTTTGAGAGGCACTGCAGCTAGCCTATCGTGAGCCAAAATTTGACCAGCATTAAAGTTATTTATTATGGTACCTGATAATTTTTTTTTCATCTTCCCCTAACATGTAGTGGCCTCCCCATTGCCTTTTACTTCACAGTGTTTGGAACAGCTACTCAGAGAGCCCAGACTACCTCCCCTGTCTGCAACAGCAACAACTCAGTGTCTGCCTCTGGGACCAGTGGGCGTGTTCTGGGGGCTACCCCTCCGCCATTGGGCCAGACTTTGGCCAATGCAGTTGTTGGATCAATGAGCCAGGCTGGGGTCTCACCTGTAGCCAGGCCCACCCTAGCCGCCAGTCATGCCCTCCAGCCCAACTTGCTATCGCAGAGGCTGGTTCTTACATCTCAGGCCCAGGCACGGTTGCCTAGTAAGTGGCCACCCCTTAATCCCTTTTCAGCATCTCCCCTCTACCTTTGCACAGCAGAATGGGCTGCTCTGGTTTGAGGACTTACTAGGGGCACTGCTGATATGTTGTTGGTTTTATTTTGTGATTACAGCAAGAACACAAAAACTATTCATAATTCTACAGGAAAAAAGTTTGTAAAGTAGTACTTCGTGAAATCCTAAAAATGCATAACGTCATATCAGCAGCATCTCCATCGCCTCAGGAGTTCCCCGTTTCTTACGACCTGCATGTTCACTATAAACTATTATTTTACTGCACTTTTTACCTTAATGTTTTATCCTCCCTTCTTTTTATAAAGCCTCCCTGAAACCTTTACTAATGTTTTTTTTCTTGCTTAGCCCCTCTGCAGGACAAAAGCTACAACAACTTGTTGTTACTTGATATTTTTAGTTAGCATTGGAAAAAGGGTCACATTTTCTGACTGTTTTTCACCAATGTGAACAGCAAAGGATTTTCAAGTTCACTGTTTGAAAACCCTGAAAACGTTTTACCTTGACTTTATTTTCCGCACTGCTATGTGTCAGTGTTTTGTTTAATCTTTTTATCTCTCTGATCTACATGTGGCATTCATATAATGATCCTTTTTTTCCTTTCATTGTCAACATTTCAGATGAGTTGTTGCCTTTATTCGTGTGTATTCATCCTTTTATGTTTTGAGGACATGTGAAGCAGTTTCTTTACCCCTCAAGGTTCATATTGTTTGCTGCTGTTCTTGTTGAGAAATTTTGGCTGTTTCACATTAATACACCTTAGTTCTGCATGATGCCCTTTTCACCTTTACACTAACTATTTTTAGTATTTTTTTCAGAGATGCTGTCTTTAATCTTTTGCGGTATATAATATATATATATATATATTTTTTTTTAACTGTGTTTTGTTTTTAAGGTGGTGATGTGGTGAAGATTGCCCAATTGGCAAATATTGCTGGCAATCAGACTCGGATTTCTCAGCCTGAGACCCCAGTGACGCTCCAGTTTCAGGGGACTAAATTTACATTATCACCAAGCCAGCTCCGCCAGCTCACCACCGGACAGCCTTTACAGCTTCAAGGTACACTCGGTAATGTACTTCTCATCACAGACTTCTATGTTATCATATTTTCCATCTTCAGGTTTCTGTCTACACAAAACTATTTCAAATATGTCACTGTCCCATGAAAGGGAAAATGCAATATAGATTTAGCCATTTTTGTTTTTTCAAGGCAATATCCTGCAAATCGTCTCTGCCCCTGGACAGCAGATCATCAGGCCACAGGGTTCAATGGTAATGCAAACTGTTCCCCAAACTGGAGCTGCTGCTAATGCTACATCCACACCTGGCACCACTCACCCGGCTGCATCAGCACAGCAAGGTAATACTTGGATACAAAATCAGATGCCTCTTCTACACTATTGAAACTCTAGCAACCTCTTTTATCAGAGAGAAATGAGAACAATAATCCCAACTTTATATAAGGCTGTGGTCACAAGCACAACCCTAAAGCCCAGTTAAAAAGTGGGGCTAGGCCCAGATTGCGTTTGAATCCGATTCCAATAACACTTCAAACTGTTACTAAAGAGTCACTTTATTTTGTGGCCAAAACACACCAACATTCACTTAAATCCTCCCTGGCTCTGGTCGCTCTGCTTGTATGCCACACTTTTAATTCTTTCATTTTCATTTATTCATTTCTCAGGCTCACACGTTTACTCTTAAGGTGCTTTCACGTGCCTCGCCCTCGCACACACACACGTTACCCACAGAGCTGCTGCACATTGGAGAAAGATACATCTCACACTTGAACAAATTAACTTTGATTGCAATGAACGCGATCCATGCTCGAGCTGTTGGGCAGAGTAGCAGAGTGTAAACGGAAAGAGAAACGGAAATTTAACTCTGATCCCGAGGTAGTCGCTGAAGTTAGTATAAGCGGCAACAGCTAATACTAACTAGCAGGTGGCGTTGCACTACACCGCATTTGGGCTGGCACGGTTGAAAAATAAACCCCTCTGACCATGGGCCGTTTTCACATCCCTGTGGCGATCCCAGTTGGCCTAGTTTGTTTGTGCCCTAATATTATATTAATTCGGTTCAGTCCTTGTAAACCTGGTTTACAGGACTGGTTATCCTCAGACTATTGAATAGTCAATACTGATCTAAAACTATGGAATTATTAAATCCCCAGTTGCGGAAAAATATATCTGCTGATTTGTCCTAAAGGCAGATGTCGTCATCAATAGAGCTATAGGTTGCTAATCCCTGCCCTTGTGTGTTGGTTTGTACTTTTATGTTTGTGTAATGTTTACACTTCCAGCTATGGTCGTTACTACCAATTCAAATGCAGTTTCCACTAAGGTCACGGCTTCAGTCAATTCCACTCCACAGGTTAGTAGTTGTTCCACTTTGATCCTTCTAACACCTGTCAATAAACCACATTGTAAGTGTTTTTACATGTTTTGTTTTTGTTTCCATCTACATGGGAGTAAATGTTTTCCCCATCTTCTTCAGGAGTCTTCAGAAGAGAAGAACCAAATGACAAAGGAGCGTTTAGGACGCTTGTTTAAAGCCAATGAGCGGCGTTGCAGCCGCAGTGTGCTGTATGGTGCAGACCTGCTACATGCTTGTACAGTCTGTCCTGAACCAGCTCTTTCTGCTTTGACTGCTGGAGGCTGGCACTGGGTAGGACTGGAGAACTGCCTCAGAGCCACAAACTCCTCAAAAGGAGCCACATCTGCCCTGAAATCGTGTCTGTTGTCTGTCAAAGACCGCCTAGATGCTACTAACAGTTCAACCGCAAGGTATGAAAATACAATTGGCATAACTATAACGGCCCATCCAAAACACTGTAAATTACTTACGGTAATAGGTCAATGTTTTTCAGGTTGTCATGTGTAGTACCTTCAGCTATAGCTTTGCCTCCTCAAATATATGCAGTAAATCCAACAGTGCCATACCGTCTGGAACAGAAATCCTTCCAACATCACATGCTTCAGGCAATCTCCTCCCACAGAGCTGATATCCACAGATTAGCGCCAACACAACTTCAGTTTCCTGATTTGCAGTTGATGCAAATGGACTCCGGTGAGTTTAAAATCCTCAATGTGTTGTTACTATAAATGTTGTTGACAATTAATTCCATTAACAAGATAAAACTCTTTTACTTTTCTCTAGGAAAATTAGAAGCTATGGCCATTTTGTTGCACAAGCTGAGGTCAGAGAATCGCCGTGTGCTCATATTTACCCAGATGGTGAAGATGCTGGACATCCTGGAAACATTTCTCGATCATAGACAGATGTCCTATGTGCGGGTGGATGAAGGCTTTACTCCTGATGAAAGACTGGTAAAAGAATAATCATTTATGCAATCCTGGTTTTATTAGTTGATCAAAAGCGGTGTTTACAAAAATAATCCACAATATATCGCATTGTCACTTTACGATTCTTATTGATTCTGCATCCATCCATATAAAAAAATCATATTCTACATTTTTGAACAAAACTTTCAATGCAGCGTTTCAATGGCACGCATCAGATTTTGAGAATGGTGTGCACCTCATTTGCACAGGATCATCCAAAGTCGTATAATGAAATTGTATGCAAATCATATCGCCAAAAATAAGGCAAGGCATACCCCTTATGATCAAGAAAATATAGTTCCCTTACACCAGGGTCTCCTATGAGTGGAGAGGTCTGGTTTCCAATTTGGTAAAATAGTCTTCTTTCTTCCCTCCCTGCTGGATAATGTTCCATTCCAGGGCCTACAGACGAGTGCACATTTATACATGTAGATTTCAAATATACTCTTGTGTTTTTTGCTTGTTTTAATGTCTGTCGCTGCTTTCTCTGCAGGAGAACATGAAGAGATTTAACAGGAACAAACGGCTGTTCTGCTGTATCTTGACCAACTGTTGCTGCTCCTCAGTGGGAACTGTGTTTGATGCTGACACCATAATCTTCTATGACACTGAGCTAAATCCAAGCATAGACTCCCACACCCAGGAGTGGTGTGATAAGATCGGCCGCTCGAAGGATGTGCACATTTACAGGTATATCAAAATTGTGTTTATCTAAATATGACATTTATATCCACTCTATGTCCAAACTCAACCTCTGACCGTCTTAGGTTGGAGAGTGGAAATTCAATTGAAGAGAAGCTACTGAAGAATGGCACCAAAGACCTGATCAGAGAGGTGGCAGCTCAGGGCACAGACTACACTATGGCTTTTCTTACACAGGTATACACTCACAAACCCAGTGGAACATTTCCTCATGCCATGTGATATTTACCTATTGTCATGATATTTCTTTAATAGCGGACGATCCATGATCTTTTCGAGGTGGATACAGCATCAGGGGAGAAAGTGGAGGAGTTTGTCGTTCTTCATCAAGAGCCATCCACCTCTGAGGCCATTTCTCTCAAAGTGGCTCGGCCTTATATACAGGCTCTCCACAGCATAAACCTGGACGATGTACAAGAGGAAGAGCAACAAGATATGGAGGAGGAGGAGGAAATTAAGTCAGAAGAAGAACCAATTCTTGAGGATCAAGAAGAACCCGCCCAGATAAAAGAGTTGAATGCTGTTATGGAGCAGGTCTGTGATAATGTAAAATGCAAAATGGGGAACATGCCTCCAAAAGTGGTGCTAAAGTCAATTTGCTTCTTCTCATTCAGCTTACACCAATTGAAATGTATGCCCTCCATTACCTGGAATACATTCACGTCAGTGACGATGAGACTGCCATCAAGGTAATGGTGCTTTGTTAGTATCTGTACCCAGACCGGGCTGCTTTTTTTCTTTTATTATGCGCGGCTGTATAAAAAATGCCAAAACTTTCGAAGAATAGGATTTTGCGTTAAACTATTTTATTATTGCAATATTCTCCAGCTCTAGCTCCTGCTAAACTATATGCAGAGTTGTTTGTTCACTTGAATTTGCCCTCATCCCAGGAGCGTTTGGAGTCATCTAAAAGGAGTTGGGAACTTCACCAGCTCCAAAAGCTTAAAGTGGATGAAGAGGAGAGGCAGATGAGAGTAGATGATGAGGATCTCTTCACTTACACCAGAGAGGATGCGTACAACATGGTACAACACCTGTCATAATTTTCTGGTCATAAAAATGCACATGTTCCATTCAACAGTCTTTCTGCTCTTAACAGGAATATGTATTTGATGCAGAAGATGGCCACACTGAGATCATGCCTGTAAATTCATGGTTTTGTTGATTTAATTGCATATCAAAGATGTGTCCGGCCCTGACATTCTTTTCTTTTTATATATAGATTTGGACACCTCCTACACCACCACAGGACGACAATGACATTTACATAGATTCTGTAATGTGTCTTATGTATGATTCCACACCTATGCCAGAGTCCAAACTGCCTCCAATTTACATCCGCAAAGAGCACAAGCGTCTTAAGATGGACCCCTCGGGTATGTTGATGCACCTCCTTGTATTCTTCTAATGTAAATGAGAAAATGAGTCACATGACATCATTGTCTACTTAACAGCTGCTCGGAAAAAGAAAAAGGGACATGGGGAGACCGTCATTCCTCCTCGATCTCTCTTTGAAAAAGCTAGCATGTTAAAAGTACGACGTGAAGGAAAAGACCAGAAGAAGAATTTCTCTCTGAAGCAGCAGGCGCCTTTTGCAAAACCTTTGCCCTCCCTAGTTAAGCCTCCCATGGAGAGCAGCCAAGACAACCCAGAGTGGCTCATCAGTGAGGACTGGGCACTGCTTCAGGTTTCAGACTTTATTCAAATTAGGCATTTCAAAGTTCATGCACAGTAGCCACAGTGGAAGACACATCTTTATGTTCTGTTGTTTACAGGCTGTGAAGCAGCTGTTGGAGCTGCCTTTGAATCTGACTATAGTGTCCCCCGCCCACACGCCCAACTGGGATCTGGTCAGTGACGTGGTGAACTCCTGTAGCCGCATTTACCGTTCTCCCAAACAGTGTCGAAACCGATATGAGAATGTCATCATCCCGAGAGAAGAGGGCAAGGTGGTTTGTGTTTGTTTAGTTTGCTCTCATTCAGAAGCAGTTTAATGTAATTTTGATCTAACTGGTCATTTCTCAAATTGCAGTTGATGTATGAAGCAAATCCCAAGAAGAAAACGAAAAGCATATACAAGGTGACTTTTATAGTGGTTCCCAAAATGAAAGTCTGGATCAATGTTGTCTCAATTGCGCAGTGCTGTTGTGGTCAATGCGCACAGCAACTGGTGTGCACAAAATATGTTCACTCTACTTAAGTGGAACACAGTTTTTGCTCCCCACGCCACTTTTAAGTTGTGCAGAAAGGCAAGGGAACAGCGCCTGGATGGGGGGTCATTTGCATTGCGCATCTGGCACCACAGTGTTTCCCCACACATAGGCGAATTTGATACCTACCGCCACACATTGCGTTTCGTTTTTAACCCTCTAGGCGCTTTAAGTCAACAAGCAGCTGTACTGTTTAAAACCGCTTATAGATCCATGTTTAATACGGCAGAGTGTGTCAAGCGGTGTCAAAATTAATTCAAACTTCCTGCCACTAGTTGGCAGACATGTCAGACTATCTCCCTGGCCCCAAAAAACTTAATGCTCTCATACAAAATGTTTGAGCAAGACCGCGTTGAATCAGTGGAGAAACCATAGCAAAGCGAATACCGCTTCAAACACTAACTTTAGACACTTTGCTCAGAGTCAGTGGTGAGAACAGTGTTTATCAGAGTCAGTGCTGTCATTGGGAGGGTCGGAGACAGGTTAGATCTGCGGAGAACAAGCCTGGAAGTCGCGACCTCCAGGCTCTGCTAAAGTCTCCGCTTATAGTGCCTCTCACAGATGTTATTATCGTGCCTCCCGCCATCACGGGGACAGTAACGTGTTGGAGAAGCCTTTTTCTTGTGTTTGTTAGACAAGAGGGAGAGCAGGGGAGACAAGAGAGAGCGGGGGAGACACAGCAGCAGGGAGAGTCGCGGAGATACAGGCACGCGCTTCACCCCCCCCCCCACATACACACCGTGACACATTGCTAGTGTCACGGTGTGCTTCTCTGTACTGCGTAATAGATAGTTACGCAGTACAGAGAAGCATAAGGAAATGTATGTTATTTATATAAACTAACCTACCTATTTGTTTTGTTTTAGTCAAAGAACAGTCGACCTCTGAGAACTTGTCAGATTTACACTCAAGATGACAATTCAACACAAATTCAGTTGTATAACAGTCGGTTTGAGCTCATGAAAATCATTGCCAGCAAGAGGAGCCCGCCAATAAAGCCACTGTGAGTACTGACAACACCGAGATTAAGTGAACCTTAATACAATTCACAATTTTCTTTTATTGTTTTTTTTTCACAGTCTTGGCATGAACCCCTTTCAGAAAAACCCTAAACATGCCTCCGTTCTGGCTGAAAGGTCTGTTCACATTTATGTTTGACCCTGCTCTAAATACTCAGCATTAACTTAATTTACACTTTTTATTCAGTGGGATCAGCTACGACAAGCCCTTGCCTCCCATTCAAGTCGCATCCCAACGTGCAGAAAGAATTGCCAAGGAGAAAAAGGTGACTTATCACACTACATTAGACAACTTAAAGGAGCTATACCCGTTTCTGCAAGGTTTGAATGTTTAGCACCGCCCCCCAACTCGCTCACAGGCTTCTCATTTCCCCTTCGCTCTCATTCCACGGAGCCATCTGGTTTTATTTGCGATCTGATACATACATTAGCATGAGCGCAACTTCTTGTAAGCTGTACTGATGAAATGGTACAAAAGCAACGCACTGCTAACAAAATATATAGCTGAAAGATTACTGCCAGTTCCGCGTCCGAATGTAGTCCGAGCATAGATAGTCCGAGCGTAGATAGTCCGAGGCGGTCCTGCAGGTCTCTACCATAGACAAGTCTCTCCAGAGGATACGATGTAAGCTAGCTATGTTCGCCCGAGCTTGATTTCTTCTTTGATCATTTTTTCGCTTTAGTTCCCTCTTCTCTTCCTCACTGTTGTCGTTTGGCCTGTTTTGCTGTGTCTGCAGTTACAGCAAGAGGAGTTATAGCCAATTCTGCTAACATGCTACTGTGCTTAGCAGCGCTGTAGAAGCTAGAGGACGCTGCTCGTAACAGCGCCGTTCCTTGTTCTGTGAGTGGAGGAGAGCGAGCGTCACGCCAAGTCTCCACTCAGTACTTTTTATGGCCTGAATTCATACACAAGTTGAATCAATGAGCTTACCACTTGTCAGTGGTAAGTCTAAGTATTACTTTGACCGTCGGTACTACAATACTTATTCTAAGTAATACTTAGACTTACCACTAAAGCTTACTTTTTAATGATATCTCAGCAAATTCTTGCAATAATTTCAAATGGTCTTAAGGTTTGGATCTGGGATTGCGGGAAAACCTTGTCATCATTATGTCTACTATAATGAACATGCCCTATCTACTCTGTTAGGCTCTTGCAGAGCAGCAGAAAGCACAGCAGGTGGCGCAGCAGGCTGGAGGTCCTCAGGTTGCAGTGGCGGCAACAGGCCAGGCCCAAGGAGCAGCTCAAGTCCCTCAGGCTGCAGCTATTACAGGAGCTGCTGCAGTTCCAAATGCTGCTGTTTTGGTACAAACTGATGACGTCTATTGACACGTTTAATTTAATTATTGCGATTTAATCATCTGTCCGACTGATCCAAATGTATTTTTCAGGCTGGTGCCATCAAAAATGCCACCGTCGGTACTACAATTCAGGCTGGTATGTTGCAGCACATTATTTGTATTTCAATGCTGCTGTAGTGTGTAATGTATTCTTCCCTATGCTTACAGCCACAGTAGCGGGTAATGTGATTGTCAACACAGTCGCTGGAGTCCCTCCAAGTCCCTTCCAGGCCAATAAACGCCTGGTATCTCCATCTGTCATCCCAGGAACCCTGTCGGTGAGTCATGGCTCTCCATCAGAACTTCTTGCATTTTCAGACTGCTATAATTGGCTCATTGCTTTGGTGTTGTTGCAGCAGCCCGCTGGAGCAGCCGGGGCCCAGGTTGTACATGCTCAACAAAGAGCTGCCACAGCCGCTCCTACTGAGGTGGTTGCCATTACGACAGGACCGGGTGTGCGAGCCGTCACACCAATGACTGCCTCTGCTGTAGTGTCTACCACTTTGAGCCCTGTGCAAGCCCAGACACGCCCACTAGTCTCTCAAGTTACTCCAAGTATGAGCAGCAAGAACAATTAAAAGTGTTGGCTTTACTTCAGGTCTAATAAATGCATATTGTGTAGCTACAGGGATGACGCTGTCGCAGGGCAAACCTCTGATTCCGGCACATCTCCAGATGCTCCGGCAGCAGCAGCTCCAGCAGCAGCAGGCAGCTTCTCCTCAGATCAAAACGGTGGGGAAATCACAGGTACAGGGTCATACTCCAACAAGTTGCTGCAGTTAGGGCTAAGGATAGGGCTCTGAATGTGAAGCTCCTCACTGGTGAAATGCTAACATAGTGTTTGTGTCGTCATTAGGAGTTGTTGAAGATGCACAAACACAAGCTGCAGCTGCAGCAGCAGCAGCAACAGCAGGTGGCAGCGGCAGTAGCAGCAGCTCAGGGTCAGCAGGCTGCAGGGGCACAACAACAAACTCAGGTCCAATCTCAGACTGCACAGGTCAGTCCTCAGCTGACCGCTGTGGCTGCGCCCAGACCAGGAGCTGTGCTCACTGGGACCACTGTGGCCAACCTGCAGGTGGCTCGGCTGGTGAGGACCCTCTCACTAAACAGTTCATTATTCACTACAGCAGGATCCCAACTCTATGCGTCTTCTTTAGACTCGAGTTCCATCTCAGGGCCAGGGTCAGGCTGCCCAGGCAGCCCAAGTGACCCTTACAAAGCCCCCTGTGGTGTCCGTCCCAGCTGTGGTGTCCTCTGCTGGAGTCACCACTCTCCCAGTCACGGTCGCAGGGATCAGTGTTGCTATAGGACAAGCACAGAAGACAGGTGTGTTTGCCTCAGCACTTCAGCACACTGACTTTCTTTTTCAGATGATTTAATGTGTGCCTCTTTCTCAGGTGGGCCTGTGCTGACACCGTCCTTCCCTCAGATGCAGGTGCAGCAGCTGCTGCATATGAAGAAGCAGCAGCAGCAGGCCGCAGCTGCTGCGCAGCAGAAACAGCCACAGCAAACTCAAGCTACAGTTCAGCAGAAGGTTTGCTATGCCCTATTTTGTGCCAAAGGAACATTGTCTGGAGATGCAACATATAATACAACTAACACTTGTATGTATCTTACCAGTTACAATGTTGTGTTGCATAAAAATAAAAAGGGCACATTATGATATAGCTGAATAAACGTTTAATTTAGAAGTACCTAAAGTGTTAACATTGTTAGATATTAGATCGTATAATACATCCATTGTTAGCGCCTATCCACTGAAAGCTGTCAAACCAAGGAGGTGCGTTGAAACACTATATGAACCAAGGTGTAGCAGGGAAACTCATTACACAAAGCGGAGCAGTAGGGGCAGTGTCATGTGCAGCAGTGGAATGTTTGATTATGTTTAAAACAGTCACCAAACCAGGTGTCATCCGTGTTTTGTTTTTTTCTCTTGTCAGATTGCCACGCAGCAGGTGACTGTGCAGGCTGCTCCTGCAGGCCAGCAGCCGCAGCAGAAAGTGACCTACGCTGCCACTACACAGCTGCAGCCAGGCATAAAGACCCAGTTCTTCACCACCTCCATCGCCCAGGCCCAGAAACCCACCGGAGCTCAGCAGATTCAGGTACACCGCTCTCCAGCCACATCTACTCTTTTGACCAAGGACTCGTGTTTATCTGAAGCTTTCTTGTTTACAAGGTTGCTAAACTCCCACAAATAGTGCAGCAGCAGCCGACTGTGGCCAATATTCAACAGATAGTGTCTTCTTCTCAACAGGTAAAGGGAATTAATTTATCACTGGATTGTTTGCTTAGCTAAACCACATACCTTTCAGTAACAAGGGATTGTACTTGACAGAAAGATGTTTAATTTTGTTGGAATCTGGTTTTATTTTATTGTTTTTATTCAGGTAAAATCATGAATACTAAATATGGGTGGTATGTGGGTCTCAATGTTAGGCCTCTGCCTCTGGCATAAATTCATAGGTTCTCTGAAAAAGGGGGAGGGAAAGGGTAAAAGTAGTAGTCTTTAAGAAGGAGAATGATTGTAGTTGGAGTTTGGTATGAAAGAAGAGATAAAGATTGATTTTGATATGGAATTTTTCTCATTGAAATGGTCTCAAACTCTGAGCTTAGTATTAATTACATTAATTACATTACATTGTTTGGCAGGACCTTCATGGGAGGGTTGCCTTTTTCACTTACATTATATTACATATTATAAGAGATTTTATGCTTAAGAACTAGATCTTTCAAGGTTTGGAAAAGACTGTTTAGTTCATATGTTGGCATATATTTTTTCATTTTGTTCAGAGACAACGAATCGTTTCAGCTTTAAACAGAAATGTTGATTTTAAAGATGCATGCCTGCATTTTTTTGCCTGTCACATCTTTTAGATCAGTAAAAAAGAGAGGACCACCTTCACTCAGCCAAATCACTACCAAGCATTATATAGTGACTCACAAGGCTCTTGTGTTGTCTTATCAAAGTATAAGCAAATCTCTTGCATATTATTATTTCCAACAACATTGTTTGTCTTATTTGACAAAGCTCTAAGCCTTAAACTGAGAGTGTTAAGGAGCTAGGACTGCTTAATTGAAGTTGAAGTTTATTTAAGGACAGCGTGTAGTTACATTAAAAAGCTCTCTTCATGCTTTTTTCTATCCGTAGTCCCCAGATTCCTGACATGTTTTGGCAAAGTCTACCGCCAAGACATGTCACGTAATTAAGCAGAACTAACTTTTAAGATTGTAGCGTGAAGAAGACATAATGAACATTTAACATTCAAAGAAGTGACCCAAAAAAGGGTACCCTAGTTTTTAGGCTCAACTCGGACCATATACATGACAGCAATAAGGTTTGTTTTTTATTAAGCAAAAAATATTAAATTAGTGGTAAATTAGTGGTAAATCAGTGGCGAAGAGCGGAGTAGTAAGTGTATTGTTTTTCCCCATACTGACCAATATAGATATAACTAATTCAAACTTTCACATAATGAAACGTTATGCCATCTTTCATTTTTCATCAAAATTAACGATCTATAAATGACTACACCCCGGTGAAAATCCGTGAGTAGTTTTTTCATGTTGTCTCCTTTATTGTGGTGGTCAGATCCAGCCGCAGACCGTGGCGCTGACGCAGACTCAGGCCCAGGTGCAGATGATTCCGACAGGCACCGCGGCGGCCCAGGTTGTGCAGCACAAGATCCTCCAGCAGCAGGTCGTCACGGCAACCACTGCACCCGCTCAAATCCAGACTCCCCCTCCTCACAGCCCTGCCCAGCAGCAGGCCACTCCCCCCGCCACCTCAGAGACCACTGCCGTGCAGACTCCACAACAGACCACCAAGGGCCAGGCCAGACAGGCCAATGTCCGCGCCAAAACACCGGCCAAGTCCAGTGGCGGAAACGCGTAAATGAATGTTCACGTGCAGGAAAAGTCAACGCGGTATTGGAAGAAAAAAAAGTTTGTCAATTTGGTGAAGAGCTGTGTTGTCGACAGAGAAGTCACAGGTCATATCGTTGAGCTGAAGGACTGAATCATCTCTTTCAAAACTGATTCTTTTGATCAATGTGATTAATAAATCGTCTGAATATTGTTTTCACGACTGTGGACATACAAAAACATGAGGGCGACTGAGACGGTCTGTTTAGATTAAGTGTACCCCATTCATAGTCCTTTTATGTATCATTTCCTTGTTGTCTATAGATACCAAGAATGCACGTTCCTTTAGTCCTTTGTTTTTTATTGCCGCAAACACACTGTAAACATGTACTTTAGTATTTTGTGTTTTCTCATAAATGTCTTTTTTATTAATGTCAAACGAAATAACTGTAAATATCAATGAAAAACATTTGTACTTGTAAAGTAGTTGTGTTTTCATTGGGTTTTTCAGCCTAATTGTAATAAAGTGTTTTGTTTTTATACACAGGATACATTGTTTTTCATTTATTTATTTTAAGCCTGCTCATTAAATTCCTTGTAAGTATTTTCGGCTTGTTGATTTTTAATTTCTCTTTCGGTATGGAAACTCCACAAACGGTGTATGAGGCAACACTGATTAAATGATGTTACGAGGATCTCTCAGTAGTTAAACTGAGATACTTTCCTAGTTACATTCTTACTTACACGCTACATGCTTGACAGGACTATTACCATAAATATAGATCGCTTGTTTGGTGAATGCCTTCCTTAATGTTGCCTAGGCTGGGCTAATGTTGCCAACATTAATATTACAACGGTACTATATTTGCACACGAATCTCCCTGTGCTGTCGGAGGTGCATTGATTTCTCGGGCAGCAGCTGATAAATATATTTGGATTCTTCCCAAGGCTCCACAAAAGGCCATTTCTGCGGGGACCAGCTTTTGATTTTTCAGCAGACTTAAACAACAGATATGAGACGTTTGAGCATTGTGCATTTTATACTTTATTACTTACAGGTTGAAATAGTCTTTGCAGATACAGCAATATATCACTAAATACAATTACACCTAATTATATGACTGAACACCTCCCCATTTGTCCACACAGGGGCGCTATTGTGTTGGACTACCTTCCCAAGTTGGAGTAGTTTCTGTTCTCCTTTGAATTAGCAGCAATCAGCTGCCACCTAATTCACAGCACCAGCCCCCTCTGATGCTCCTGCAGGTGGGAGTACAGGAGTAAGGCTGTTCTGCTCTAAGGCCTGGATCTTTCAGTGCGTGCCAGTCTTCACGCAAGGTGTCTTGCTCAGGGACATACTAACAGCAGACAACACATGATTTATTTATTAGATTGTTTATATGTTTGGGACAGTGTACATTAATGACCACATCTCTCCGGATTGTAGCTTGGGCTGATTTGCATCCGCTGTCCCACAATCCCACTCACAAACACACACTCATTCACCCTAAACTGACATTGGAAGAACATGCAACAACTCCACACAGAATGGTGGAGTTGAACCCAGGACCCTGGCTTGCTGTGAAGCGCGTGCACTAACCACTAATGCTCTACCAACTGAGCCACTGGTGCCCAATGCCCATTCTTTAAAAATATATATTAGCCAAAGGTTTAAAACGTATATTCTAATGTAGGCCTTTTTTTCTTTGTTTCCTTTAGAAAGCAAGTCGAATGATGAATGAATGCAATAATTATCTGAATGCAGTTACTCATGTGTTTGCATGTGCTTCCCAACAGTGTTGACTGCTGGACAAATGGGTGAAGCCCACACAGCGGCTGTGTCTGAATGAAAAAAACTCTTGGCTCCATTTTCCTCTCCTCATCTTGCTGTTGCTTGAGAGTATTACATTTGGAGATTTGGAAAAAGATAATATCAGAGTATCATTTCAAGTAACCTGCTCTCATCTCACCTTGAATCTCAATAAAACACAGTCAGATGCACCTGAGAGGATGTACACAGGAGGGGCTTCAAAAACCATGAAGAGCTAAGAGGAGGAGCATAAATGACAGACTTCACACAACAGTGGGATGCCTTTGTGTCCCCAGAGCAGCTGAAAGCAGAGATACAGGTGGTGTGTGCAGGGAGGAGCCCCAGACCAACTCTCATTGTGTCCATGCTCCCAGCCAGACTCAACCCCAGGGGCCGTCGCTAGTGATGCTCCTCCACTGATGCTCATGATCACCGCTGCTGGAAGAGAAACAGGCCATCTATACTGAAAGGTTACTATGGCAACCCACAGCGACCCCTTTTGTGGAAATCACTGAGCAACAATCGTTTATGTAGAAAACACAAGCAGTGTTGTTCTCTTCTGGCACGCTCTGCATTCATTCTGGTTCCTCCATTCTGATCCGTGCCCCTCAACAGTACGTGGAGTAAACACTCGTGCACCAGACCTGATGCTGGGACGTTCTTGTCTAAAATGTCCCTGCTTCAACTGAGCACTGCCAAAGCCCCTATCCAGAAAAAATAGTAAATGTATGAGGACAATACCTTTCCTCAGAATACTTAGTCTTCTAGAGTGGATGTGACAAGTGAATAAGAGAATGACCTTATTTGGTACGCTTAGAGCTCTTTTTTTGTAAAGACCAGTGCTTTTTGTGACACTAACCTCTCATTTCACAGGACCAAAAGCACTGGTGTCAGGCTTGATATTAGTCAGAGGGCGACATGAGGGGACTGGGCGAGGGCACAGGAGCCCACGCTGCACTTCTTCTCTTATTGTGATTCCAAGTGTCACTGTACTTTGAAATCCACTGTAAGTCTGCCACCCACTCACTCCATGGATATTTATTTCCTCTTTCGTATTCGCCCATTCTGTCCTGATTACATTGTCCATGGTAATGTGAGGCGTGACAGCTGCATGTGAGCGTGGTGAACAGCCTTTGGTTTCCACAAGGGTTTTATCATTTCATCACGGTGACATGGTCAGTCGATATTACTCTTGTAAGATGGTCTTATGGATTGAATTGACCCCATTCAATTGATAAATTAATGAAACGATTCAGCTGGCAGCATGGGGAATCATTGCCTATTCTAAAGCATTGACCTGACTGGGAAATGCATTTTTCTCATTGAACACAACACAAGACTTCCCCTTTTTTGCTCTGGAAAGCCGTTGATTTAAGATTTGCACATTTCAAACCTATTCAACAGTTTGTGATAAACTGTGAATGATGTAAAACTATTAACTAAATATACAACTGTCCCACCAAGCAAAGCCAACACCAGTGTAAAAATGTAACCTCTCTTTAAGTCTTTGGTTGATAATATTTAGAGACATGATGGCTTTATACAGTACTTATAATTCCCCTACTTTAAGTAGTTTTGGGCACAAGTCACCTCTTGTCCATCATAATTTCCAACAAAAATAAATAAAGTATTGCTAACATGCATAAGAGCGAAAAAGAAAAATAACATGCAACAACTGCACACTGGTGGATTATTGTTTTGCATAATTCCCACTGTTTGCCAAATACAGCTCTGTGTAATTACCCAGATCCTCTGCCTCAGCACGCCGCATAAATCATCATCTTATTTCACTCAATTATGACACTTCCGCAATCTTCTATGTTGCCAAACCATGGACACATTTCAACATTTTGACTCATCTTTCCTCATGAATAATCCTTGTTTTCACTATCTGTTATCTCTTCATCTCATTCTGCACCAGCCTGTACCAACGCAGCAGCACCTCCAGGCCCCTGCCCCCAAAACAAACTAGCTCACATGCTGAAAGATGAATGTCCAACAAATGGAGGCGAGAGGTGGGCGAGGGCCCCATATGAGAGCTGTATTGTGCAGCCGGGACGTCCCACCACACCACCCCCTATAGCAGTTATCTAGGGGCCCCCACAGTCGGCCGAACAGGGGCCAGGGAGGTCGTGAGCCGGGATGGGAGGGGGCAGTGGTTGTGTCCCTATAGGATGTTATTTATTGGCTTACTTTGAATTTCAAGCTCCTGGGTGCACTCGCTGTCACCACCATTGATCTTTTTGAGGTCCCCCCCCCCCCAATTCACTCAGGCCCTGACTTCTCCAAATGAGCTGTGTCTGTACTCACATTTTTTGTTCATTCATTATCATGATTGGTCACAGACGATCAACGGCATTAGATGAACCACTTTTATTGTAAACATATTGTGACATTGTGGATGAAGGACATCATCTATTGTATAACATTGTTACACAATTGAGTCTTCCAAATATTGAATCTGCCAGTTACTCATTGACACAATAGGGAGCGTAAATATTGTTTAAAAAAAATTCAATGACCTTTAAATCTTTTCTTCCCAATCATTTTTTCTTTCCCCCCAAACGTGTCTGCTGTGTGTGTGTTCATGTTTGAACTCAACTTTATTAGTTGTGAAACTCTTTCCAATACTCGTGGCAACGTGGCTCTCCTGGGTTTGGCCCGTTTGGAGTAGAATGTTCTCAATGTAGCCGGTGTAGGTTTCCTCCAGGTGCTCTGGTTTGTTCTACCATAGATAATCATGAGCAATAATGAATGTGCTGCGTGAGTGAATAGTCGGTGTAAAAGGCCCAATGGCACCAGCAGTGGCCGTCCCACTTCTGTCACCACCGTGTATGGAATAAATACATTACAATAAATATGTATTAATATCATATCAATAAATATTACATGCTTTTTTAGTTTGGTGTCTGTGGGCCACAGTGCCCTGTGCTGCTGGACTGAAGCTTATAAGTGCCTCAGCTTTGTCTATAATGATTTAAATGAATTGGAGTTTACATTATTTCACATCAAGGATTTTAGTAATACTATCAAACTGGATTTGTTTTGTTTTGGTGGTTTTTCAAATTGGAAAATGATGAGCTGCAAACACAGTGATTGCAACAACAACAAAATCACCTAAAAAATGAAAAGCTAAAACTGAGTTATGGGCTTCACTGACTTTTACAAGACTTTCTCCACTGACTCCCACTGATGTCTGCTGTTGTTGTGTCCTTGGCAAGACACTTAACCTCTGGGAACACCAGGTGCCACAGTGGGGCGGCTGCGGCTGTAAAGTGCCAAACTGTCGTTGTGTCCTTAGGCAAGACACTTCACCCCTATTGCCTAGAATGAGTCTGGTGTGTGTGTGTGAATGGTTGGTGGTGGTCGGAGGGGCCGATGGCACATACTGGTTGCCTCGCTTCTGTCAGTGTGCCCCAGGGCAGCTGTGGCTACAGTAGTAGGTCATCACAACCGTGTTTGGATTAAATGAAAATGTGAAAATGTGTATTTGAGTGTCCAAAAAAAGTTATATAAAAGTGGTGCATTATTATTACTATTATTACTTAGGGCGACAGTAGCTCAGTTGGTAGAGCATTGGCCTTATTGCCAGAAGGTCGTGGGTTCAATTCCCACCTCTGCACCTTCTCCACCGACTCCCACTGATGACTGCTGTCGTTGTGTCCTTGGGCAAGACACTTAACCCCACTTTGCCCAAAGCTCCCACTGAAAGATCAAGGCTATGCTCACACTCAGAGAGCAGCCGTCCTCCTGTGGACTCACCACCTGCAGAGGGTCAGTGAGGGGCTGGTGCTATGAGACTTGGGTGGCATCTCTGATTGCCACCCCCCTGACCCAGAAATGGATTAAAGGGTAGAAAATGGATGGATGGATGGATTATTACTTGTGTTTTTTAAAACTGCTCTGAGCGCGTTGTCATAGTGGTACAATAATATTGTAACATATGATAATATATAATGTAATAAAATCTCGTATCTCATGATTCTTGAGACTTGGGTGGCAGCTCTCAAGAAGCTGCCCCCGACCCAGAAATGGAATAATAAAGGAGTAGAAAACGACATGACATGGCATATAATGTAATAACTTAGCTGAAGGGGCTGCGTGTTTGTTTTCCTGAAGTTCCTGATATTAAAAATAACATAACAAAGAAACCTACAGGGCTGTTTTTCATGAGGAACATGTAACATGGTTGAAAGCTAAAAGTAAATGTTTCACTATGAATGTAGTTTTTCTGCTCTGGTCCTTCTTTGTTCCACACTCTAAAAGAGATATTAGTTTGATATTTCATTCATACTGGACTTTACTAACCTCAGGCCTTTGGTGCCTCCTCTGACCGTCTCTGACAATGAGGAGCATACATTATCTGTCTTTTGTGGTCCTCCTTCTGTTCTGCCTCTGAGGAATGCTGGGCACCTGAGCGTTCCAGCTTGATAGGAACCATGTGTGTGAGATAGAGTCTGGTTGGTGGGAGATAATGGAATTCCCACTTTGCGGCACGAGGATCGTACAACTCACTCTGCTTTGGATTCCCCTGAAGAGGCCTTGACCCTGGGGTGCGTGCGTCTCCAAAAACATTCACAATAGTTCAGATGCCACAGATAGCGAAATGTAAAGTTTAAGGACCAAAAGCAAAACGAGATTGTTGATTTTCTGGTCTGACCGCAGTCCCCCTCCCCCTTGGATAGAAAAGAGCCAAGGCATGCAGGCAACATCATAACTGCTCTTTTGCACCTGGAAAAAATAATACGGCTGGATATCAAATCTGTGAATCTGACAGATGCATGATTCAGTTTAGGAATTGATTTGGTTGGAATAACCCCAGGTGATTTTTGTTTGATTGTATTGTAATTTTCTCAATGTCATGTTTTGCACGTGCTGCCAATCGTTTGCATGTTTGGCAAGTAAAAAGGTCCTGGGTTTGATTCCTGGGCCAGACGGGGCTCTTACTGGGTGGAGTTTGCATGTTCTCCCCATGTCTGCCTAGGCTTCCTTCAGGTGCTCCGGTTTCTCCTACAAATAAAAGTACATACAGTAGTTCTGATTGTAATGAGTAAACGCATGGTGACTGAAAGGGGAACAGAAAATGAGCTATGTAACTTTTTGGGTTTAAACTAATACTTTAAATATTGATTTTAAAGCATTATCGATGAATATAGTATATTTCTAAGCTGAATTTTAGATGTAAATTGTCAATTATTGATTATATTTTGGGTTTGAGGTATAATGAATGTGACAGTTTATAGATGTTTCCAAAAGTTTGACGTAGGCACAGTTCTATTTCGTCAAATAAAAATCCTGCATCTACAACTCCAAAATGTAATCTGATCACTTGCTGCTAACGGAGAACCAGATGAACAAATGCTGGTGATTTCTTTAGCTCCAGGGCAAAGTTAAATATCAGTTTGTGAGAGCAAGAATCTATTCTATAAAGTTATTTTTCACAAATGAGCCTTTTTGCTGAAAAAACAAATGTCTTTGAATAAAAAGAGCACTAATGGCATAACTTTTTGAAGCTGTAGTGAAGGCCCTGATGTTTTTGCACTTTTAAATACTTGGAATTTAGTGTGAGTTTCATCGAGCAGTTATGTGATCTATTCAGCAAACGTTCAAAGGCAGTTTCACACATGGAATCTTTAGCTCGAGGGATTTTTCTCATTTAGGAGGGGGGTGGGGGTAATTTAAACTATGTCAAAACTATCTCTCAAAAAGGCTGTAATAGAAACCACATTCAGCACAAGACACAGTGGCGGATTTCAAAAGCTGATCTCACAGCTGTACACCTGTCGTTCAGAAACTGGAAAACATGTGAATAATGAAGTATAGACCAGTCTAAAGGATTAGCTGTTGTTTTGTTTGTAGAAAAATAATTGCTCCTCATTCCTACTATTCTTCAATTCTACTATCCCCCACTGTGGGACAAATACTTTTTTAAATCTTGATTGATACATAGTTTATTTTTTTGTAAGAATGTGGAAGTCTAATAATGACGAAAAACATGAATTTCAGGCTTTTTGAGAGGTAAGGATTTGAATGTTTCCAGAATGGTTCACGTGACATAGTATTTAAATTTGATTATAAGATAAGATAACATAAGATAAGAGAAACCTTCATTCGTCCCACAGTGGGGAAATGTCAATGTTGCAGCGCACATGCAGGACAGTAGTAAGAGCACACATGGAATCCACCAAAATACAAAATTGCTGCTATGTTCCTTAACTATAAAAACTTCAATATCAATATATCTCTCTCTATATATATATTTATAGGGCAGGATAAAGATGAAGGGATGTTATAACTATTTATACTATTTGCACCTTATATATGAAAATAAAGGCATAATTTGTTAATGCGCCTTATAATCAGGTGCGCCTTATAATCAGGTGCGCCTTATAGTGAGGAAAATGTATTCCTTACTTAATACAAAGCATCAAAACACTTCAGCAGTGTCATGGCAGTATGCAACACAATGTTCTGATGTTTTGTATTCGTCTCTGGGCCAACTGGGAGCCACACGGAAACGTGAATTGTGCTGCATGTGGCGCCCCAGCCCACAGTTTGCCCATGTCTGACCTACACAATCACGTGCATCATGTGAACCTTTTTCCTTTCATTCATCAGGTAAATGTAACTTATCACCTCTGAGGAATTGGGTGAAGCAGGGATTCTGCTGGGGGTGTTTTCTCATGTCAGAGTCGTAGATTTAAGACGTAAAAGTACATTCTCAGGTGGCTGGTCTCTGGAGCACCTGCCCAAATGAGGCTTGAAGACAGCACCGTGTTCAGAGCTGAACAGATAAGAGAAATGTCAACATGTTACTGTAAAAGGGAATGCTTTTAGCTTTAGCTTGGGTGTGGGCTGTCAGCTCAAGATCTATGACATAGTTCTACTCGCTGCTGCTAATACTGTTCAGATGTGGACTTTGAGTGACTTTGGCAAGACTTCACCATTTTTAAAATTGATCGCACATATTATAGTTAAAAAGATTATTTTGTATTATTAAAAGAGGCCATTGCATATCGATGCTACAAGGGTGCATAGTTAGTGAAAATGCATTCTCGACATTGTTTTCTTGTTGCTGCTGATTTTCCCATGGCTTTTGACATTCATTCATTCAAATATTCATTTTCAACCCCTTTATTAATCCATTTCTGGGGGGGGGGGTGGCCACAGGAAGATGGCTTCGGATCCGTCAGCGATGACACAGCCTTGTTCTTTCAGCGGGGGCTTCAAGCAACGTGGGGTTAAGTGTCTTGCCCAAAGACACAACGACAGCAGACACCAGTTGGAGTAGTTGGAGTATCCCGTGGAGGGACCGAACCCAGATACCCAGATACCCAAAGTCCAAAACAATACTCCATGGAAACAAGTTACCCACAGATGGGACCAATAGACGGATCAATAACTCCATGCTATTCATGCATAATTCATGTGATGCTTTTTAATAATAGTAATTGGACCAGTTTTTGTGCTATGGTATCATTGTGCTGTAACGACTGTCTTGCTGTGAATGTGCTGTATACACTGCTGACTGCACAGGAACTGCCCCTCAGAGATCAAATACGAGAATCAAGTAATCTAATCTAATCAAAAACAATAATTTGTGAAAATAAATGCCCCTAAAATTGAATAAAGGAAAGATGAACATTTTCCTGAGACAAGCAAGGGATGGACTCTCGAATTTGTTGTAACTTTAAACTTGGATTGTCCATCAGACACCTTCATGTTCAATACATACATACAAAGAGCAAAGAAAAGCAACCGGTGTGAAACCCAAAATGCTTATTTAGCTAAAAGAGTTTACTTTTCAATGAAAGTCAGTGTACAGTAGAGGCCATAGTGAGTTGGAGCAAAACTTCATTTTCTTTTTGGGCTCCTTTGAGCAATGGGGTTAGTTTGTCCTATGCATGTCTTATAACACTTGGAGGCGATGACAAAGTCTGGGATCGTGTCTTTAATTCAGACAGAAGACATGTTTTATTGTTGATGGTAGACAGCACAAGCACGACAGAATGCAAGTGTATTATTCAACCACAGCTGCTTCAAAGTGTTATGAAATACCTAAACACTTTTGAAGCAAATATGTGTACAGGCTGAACTTATCATTACAAAAATAGGCAGAAGCCAGTGATTTTCCACTATCTGAAGGTCGAAGCAAACATACGTAGCTACTGGCGCTGTCGCAGATGCTAGGAGGAGGACCTTGATTCCTCTGGTTTAAAATCAAATGCATTCTGCGAAACTCTCTGTGACAACAATAAAATGTCTTCTACCGTGAAACGTCCCCAGACCTCTGCGTCATTTTCCTCAGTCCATCTGTATACAGTCTGTGGATACTCTCCAGGATGAGGGGAAAAAATTCTGATGAAAAGTGTATTTTTTTAAAAGGCATTCGCTGCAAAACTGAATTGGTAGAAGTTCTTTATGAACTGGATAACTAATAAAGAACTCATCAAAAGTTATGGCTATTGCTATGCATGAATGACTAGTGGCATTAGACACCAAGACAATATCTATTCTCTTCTATATTTCAAAACGCCAGAGGGAAAAAACACATCAAGGGGGGTCATCAGAACCTTTACAAAGAACTTTATTAAGGCCCCTCATTTCTATTTAACTCCACAGGGAACTCCCTCTTCCCCTGTACATTTTTAGACCGCTTTGTCGGCCTGAATAGCGCAGAAGGGGGGGGGTTGCTCAGATAAGGCTGTAGGGGCAAAGCTGTAACCCTTCAGGCCTGGACAAGACACATAAATCACACAGACACATGCACCAGCGCTGCCATGTCACGTACACGGTGTGCTCTGGTATCCGGGACAGGGGCCACCTTAAAGCTTCTAAAAGTGCAGGGAGTAAAAGGGGGAAGGAGAGGAGACAGCCAAGGAAGGAAGAGGAATGGAGGAAGGAAAGGGGGAGGGTGATTCACGGTTATTGGGGATTTTCTGCTCCACGTCATGAGACAGACCGACCCACATGGGCGGTGGTGGTTTCCTCTGCTGCTTTAGTTGGAGCCTCTGTTTACACTGGGCCCCCGGATTTGCAGCAAACTCTATATATATATTCTACTACGTCCGTCAGGCCTTTGCATACAGATTCCAGAGCCTGCGTTTTATGATTTGCACCAGATGATTGTGACTTGTTTTTGAAGTGTGTGTTACTTTAATTATGTCATTGACTGCCAGCCGTTTTTGATGATTTCACTGATTGTCAAGGCCCATAGAATATTATGGGCTATGACTAAATGTAAGTTTGAAACCAGATTCTGAAAGACTGGATTGTCTACTTTCATCAGCAAACATAAGTTGGTTTCTAGCTATTCTTTTTTCTCCTTTAATACCCTATTAACCCTTTGTATTTGTTTCACTGTATATCTTGTCCTTAATATATTATTTCATATTTTTAAAACGTGAATTGACAAATGATAAAGTATCATTTTCATTTTAATGGTCATCTTTTGCTTGTATTCATTCATACTTTTGTCCAGGATCCTTCTTTTTTATAACATTCATAATGTCGTATCGAGATAAACATTGAAATGACTCGGGTTCAATCAGGGAACAGTTGTGGATTAAAGGGATTTCAGTCACTGCATAACCTACACGTGACAAGCAGAAACTACAGTGTCATCCACATCGTAATCTATGTCAGTGACAGCAGCACAAAAACGACAACAAACATGTGGGAGATAAACAGTGATTTATGAATATGCTCCGATGCACTAATGCACCTGGAATACAATTCATCACTTATTATTTATTTCCGTCAGGTCGTTTTCAACACCGTGTGAAATTGTAATGTGAATTTCTCCTGTGTGAGAGCAATAATGTCTATCTTATCTTATCTTATCTTATCTTATCTTATCTTATCTTATCTTATCTTATCTTATCTTATCTTATCTTATCTTATCTTATCTTATCTTATCTTATCTTATCTTATCTTATCTTATCTTATCTTATCTTATCTTATCTTATCTTATCAGCGTGAAACAGTTCATCAACATCTTTACACACACAGACAAATACTAGTGGACCACAGGCACCCAGACCTTCCCCTAAAATCTCCTGTTTTTGCAAAATACTTTAAAGGTTTTTTTTTCAGATTTTTTTTTAGACTACATTTTAAGGTACACATTTTTGTGAATTTTATATGCATTTTTACATTGTGGAATATTTCATATGTATAACTCAAAAAGGCACATGTGTGGGGGAGGTGCCCTGCTCTGCATGGCTCCCCTTAGACGCATCAATCTCCATAAATCTTGTCACGATTCCTGAATACTGACAGACCTGCTCCAGACACCTCTCACCCTCATCAGGAGTATGGTGGAGGGATATCTCCATCATACGCCTGACTCATCCTCCTCACACTGTTCCACTCTTTAAACATCCAACCAGAGCCTTCGACAGTGTAAATAGGTGATCATTAATATGCATAAGCAGCGCCCGCAGAGTCCTGTAGTGCAGCTGTAACTGTAACAGAGGTTGACATTTACCTGCTAAAACATGTATTGGGCATAGGTATGCAGGGATGAAGACAAAGCATAAATCTTATGGTGACGCCAAGAGCATAATGAAATCCACTGTACACATGTTCACAAAGAAATGCTCCAATGCATCTGTTTTGTGTGGTACTAACTTCTGCTTTAACTCGAATGCGCATTTCTCTGTTCACTGTACACTGAAAATTGAAATGGGTCAGCCAAGTTTGTAATTGCAATGGCATTAAAGTGTGTTTTTAGCCCGGATCAAATGCACTATTCGAATATTTTCACATTCAACATCGACAACCTTTACTTGTGGAACAGCATATCATCCTCTCAGCAAGTGTTTTTGATTTTAAAAAGACATTTGAGAGGTGTTGGCACTTAAACCTCCTAGTGATGACACCTCAATAGAGAGTCATTAATATCGGTGCCATTATCGAAGCTGAATGGTGCAGAGTCAGTGAAGGAAAGGTCACATCCTGTGTGTTAATCAGCCCACCGCCCGGACCGCTTAAGGAAACACACTCCAATGGGCACATTATTTAACTGGGACACTTACCAATCACGTCCAACATCACTATGGGGACATCTGAGGAGACTGACCTCGGCCATTCATGTTTAAAGCAGAACTATTACACATTTGTTTGCTGCCATTAAAAATTATAAAAAGACTATTTACTTTTTATTTCATGTTTTAAAATGTGACAAAGAATTTTAAGTAGAAAATACATAGGAAAAATCAAGTATCAAGAGTAATAATGCCTGTGCTGTCCCATATATACTACCACCAGAAAAAGGTGTACAATTTTGTTTTTTCCTCTATCATCACCTGCAAACACAGACGGTAAAGAACAAAGAACAGAAATGGCCATGACTTTTGTTTTTAAAGACAGAAAACTGCTCTGATTGTGTACTATTACAGGAATGAGACATGAGCTTTGAGACAGAAGGGGCCGAGTTACAAGATTTGGACAGAAGTTTCCCATTTTGTTATGAGTGGATCTGTTTTATACAAGAGAATGATGCTGGATTAAAAGTAAAATTGTCATATGTCTGCTTTAAGTAAAAGTACTGAAGGACAAAACACATTACTGCTACTGACAGTCGTACCAAAAAACACTCCTGTTCATGATTTCACCCAAAGAGCGTATATGATTTAATAACAATTACTGTTTGAAGCTGTAAGATGTATCTGCTTTGTCTGAGAGCTCATTTTTCGCTATGATTGGTTAAACCCATATGTCACAAATGACAAAAGCTGATCAATGGGAAGAAAGGCTTTGAAACTACAGCATAAATACTTTCTGCCAAACATTGTCACACATTCCTCTTTGTGTCTTTCTGTTCCAGCTACATTTCAAACACTTCTCATGAGCCTCTTCTACTTCTCTTTGCCGCCACCTCCATCAAAACTGTTGTTTCCAATTTCAATGTACAATACTTGCTGGAATTGTAAGCGCACCTGTACAAACCACACCAGCTACATTTGAAAAGAAAGTGCATATTGTCCACATATAAGCTGCAGGTTTTCATTACACAATTAAATGTGCGGGTAATATATGCTTCCTGTTTTCTGATTTGACTTTATTTTGTACCATTATTATCAATGTATTTGCAGCCTTGCATTCTGGGTCCTTCTTCAGTTTCATTTTGTGGCACTTCTGTGTAACTGGAATCATTTGGAAGGTCGCTGGGTCCACGAGCCATTGCTCCGAGGCTGCCACTATAGCTGATCCTGTCAAGTTTCTCATTAGCACCTTTTTGTGTCTGTCCTGGACACGCAGAGCTGAGGATCACACGTCGCATGGTGGCGGTGTGAAAAGCCTGGAGGACTTCCCAAAGAGGACAGATTTGTTTCTGTGTGTTGTGGAGAAGGTGCCGGGAGCCTGGAGAAGATCTTTTCTGGATCATATTTCTGCAGCCCACACACACCTCCAACAGTTTCACATCTGACACAAATCTGTGGGATCGGATGTGACTCACAGTCTCTGGCAGGCAGCGTAAGGCAACATTCTTCTTGTCTTATATGACGGCCACTGCACTCTAAAGCATCTGGGTCTCTCATACCAATTGCTTTTATGAATATTTAACGATAATAAACATTGCCTTCAAAACAATGCAGAAACATCATACCTATGCTTTGTTAAGAAACTTTTTAAATGTATTATAAGAGTAAGTACATATTGGAGCTCTATAATCCTGTCTTTTCTGGTCTATAGCTCACATCTGTCATAGTCCTGCAGAATAGCATAAACACATACTCACCACAGATGCTAATTAAAGGGGCCACTATTTTGACCACACAAAAAATAAATATGGCCACTATTTTTCAATCTCCCCCTGGTTGGAAGACCGGTGAGAGGCAGAGTAAGATGGATGAATGAAAGCTGCTGCTCCTATAATCAAGTAGTACTTTCTTTCTCATACTATCTTTGAAAAACCTTGAATAAATACTCTCTTTTGCCGTTGTAAAATTGCTTTTCACTTGATAACCCTTCTCCCTCAATGCCAAGTGCTGTTTGTACGACGCCAGCTCAGCCAACGCAAACTGAGTAAATGCTTACAGAGTGGCCTGTAGTCTCGGAGGACCAAAGCCCTGCATCAGTGCTTTTCTGTGGGCAGCCTTGTGGACCATTCTCCCTTCCTCTTGTGTGCTGTTTGACCTTGGTGTCAGCACGACCAGACACAAGCTGCTGAATAGGATATCTCCCTCCTCCACAACCGCATCACAACACTGTCTTTTTGTTTGTTTGGGTGCCTTTGAATGAATAAGCATTGGTCTGTATCACTCATTATCCAGGCTAAACAGAGAGAGGCTTTTCAGTAATCTTCTGGGAGTAACACTAAAGACAGCAGCGAACATGTGAAAGTCATTTAGAAATAGTCCACTGGTTCACAGATGCAACGACTTCCTTCACGTTATAAAGGATTGAGAAGATTAAATTGCACAATCAAATGTGTAAACAGCTTACATTTGGTCTGTTTTCTTTTGCTCATCTCCATTTAAGTTCCCCAGGTTGACTGTAAATAGTCATTGATGTAAAGCTGAGGTACCTTCAAATCACAAAAACATTTATGTGTATATAATAAATATACATATATAATAAAATCCATTTAACTATTTCCTTTTTTTGACCTTTGTCACATCTTTGGATCAGCTCTTTCAAACAAAAAGTGAAAAATAGAGGACTACGCACACTCAGCCCAAAGTGTAATGAAAAACAGACTCAGACAATAGATAATAAGATATTTTCTGATAAGTTGGAGACCGTTGTGGACTGATTTGTTCACAACATTTTAATGTTTCTCTTTCTGCTGTGACAAGCAACATGTGTTATTTATTCATCAAAAAGTACTCCACCAAAGAACTAAATGATTCAATTGAGAGAAAGACTGTCTGCTACTCATTTTATCTGGCAACAAATCACAGTTGTTGTTTTCAGGATTGTGTGATCACATGAAGGGGGGTAGATACACCCAAATCAGAGGGGTGCCCACAGAGCTCTAACAAACGGTGTATCATGGTTTCAATAGACAATGAGATTGAAATGTATCTGTTAATAGTAAGTTGCAAAATATATAGTGATTTTGTTTTTTCTATAGTCATATTATCACTAAAGCAATAGGCCCCTGAGTCTGAAGTGTGTGTAGATGGCGAGTAAACAGTGATGTATTACAACAACTGAAGTGGTTAACTACCACACAAACATTTGCATTTTGTAACCATTTGGTGAAACATTACTCATTTTATTGAGGTATGTCAGTTGGAACTCTGAGCCCTAACCAGAAGCCATCACAACGTCCATATAATCATCCTGAAGTACTTTGAAATCACAAATTATCAACTATGTATTCAAATCCATAGAATTATTTTGTAACCCTAAAAGCTGTTAGATACTGTCACTAGTTTTTGTATACATTTTTGGTCACATCTTTACTTAAGTTATTTCAATGAAAAAGAGAGTACCAGCCCTCACTCAGCCAATCAGCTCTCAGTATGTAAAAGAAAAGATGGCATGTTGTCTGATTTTTTCATAAATGACTCTTTCTGTTGGGACAAACACAATGTATTGATGAAACAGCAAGAAAACTTTGTGTAATTCCATCTTTCACAAAATCATTGTTTGCGAGCATGAGCCTCTTTGTTATCCAAAAGGTTGTAATATTTGATCTAAGGACTAGCCTCTCTGCCAGTCCATAACAACCTTCACTTTTACGATCAAAGTCTCGCAGTGCCCTTCTCCACGCGCAGGGAAAATGGCACTCAGAGATGTCTGCAGTGATTGATGGGGATCTGATTTTGTGTTACTCTGAAAAGGCTCCCTCCCTGCGGGCATCTTCACTGCCCTGACACCGACGCCTCTGGTTCCTGCACATTTCAAAGTGTAGAGAGAGAGATCCTGCAGCACACAGCTCTGAGGACGACTTCAATCACACTATCAGCCTTTGCATTGTCGTTATCAGCCCGTGCTTATCGCCTCCCGAGAGACCACAGACTCTGTTGACTTTTCACCTTGTTCTGCGGTAAAAGAGGATCCTGCTCACATGACTGTACACTTCTATTGCACAAAGACTTCCTTATTGGCATGCCCCAGTCCCACAAACGATGTCACACATTGCACAATAAGTGTATGACACAGTAAGGGCTGATAACATGAGTTTACTTCATTTATTGAGGTGATAAAATAGGTTTAGACGAAGCTTTCAATCAGAAATCATTCAAGCTTATGGAAATCTAGATATGAACTGCAAATGACTTTAAAAAGAATAATGATGATAATAATAATAATAATAATAATAATAATGATAATGATAATGATAATGATAATGATAATACTAATAATAATAATAATAATGATAATGATAATAATAATAATAATAATAATAATAATAATAATAATGATAATAATAATGATAATAATAATAATAATGATAATAATAATAATATCAATACAAAAATAATAATAAAAATGGAATGTCACATAATAGTGTTTCATGTTTTAGAGCAGGATTGGGAACTATGTGTACACAAATAAAACCCCACATTTTTATTAATGGAAGCACTCAACCAATCACAATTATTTATGAAGCATACAGGGTAACCCAAAGTTTAAAAAATAAACAGTGGAAATACATGCAAAGCAAATTGTAATAACATTTCAATCAACATTTTAAAAGTCATATCCACAGCTAAATATAATATAAATAAGTCTGAAATAATACATGTTACACTTTATAACCTGTAATTGTTTTACTTGATGTGTGTTGTGTCTGTACCCGTTATTTTTAATGTAATTTTATCTGTCTGTTATGTTTATGTGTAACTTTGCTGCCAGGGCTCCCTTGAAAATAGAGGTTCTTAATCTCAATGGGATTTTTCCTGGTTAAATAAAGGTTAAATAAAATAAAAGTGCAAATTATTTCTTTCCGTGCAAGCAACTCAACTGAACACAACAATTACATAGTTGATCCAATTGATCACCTAAGTTCACATTTAACCCTAAAACCCAATTTTCTATAACTTTTTTTCCATTGAAGTACAGAAACTGGCCTGTGTTGCTTGTTCCCTAACCATTGTTGAACAGGTGTATGGCCTGAATACCAATGGACGCCCACTGAATGATAATCATGCTTCCATTTCAGCAATAATTCTTTGACTATAATTGGATCTCTCAGGTGACTCTGCCTCTTTTCGCCGAGAGCCTGATTGCGCCCGCTCAAATTCTCATGATGCTGCAGTGTGCGTTCTATATGTTCCTCGTCTGCACCTCCCCCATCGCCATCAGCCAAGACATTTCTGCTCTCTCTCTCTCTCTCTCTCTCTCTCTCTCTCTCTCTTCTACAATATGTGCTAGTCAGTCACCCCTCCCCCCCACACAGCTATGGGACGCCCCGTGAGCTGGCTGGTCCCTAGGGTGGGATGTCAGAGCCTTTCCCCCCCCCTGTCCATGTCCTGGGGATGTTATTGATGAGGTGAGGTAATGGATCCTCCTGCTGCGCATGCATGGACACCAGGGATAAATCAGACAGTGGCTAAGACCCAACCAGCCATTCCAGCTCTCTGCAGACTCAACTACCATTTCATTAGCTTTATTTATGGGGGTGCTGCACTCCGTCGGACCCCTCCTCTTCTGTCCTCCCACTGAAAATGCCACTATTCTTCTTCCTCCCTTATATAGTGCTATAGCAACACGCATACACCCACTGAACTACATCCTCCCTCTTTTTTTTCCTGGAAATTCTCCAATCCCTCGCTAGACGCTCAGATCAGCAGCACTTCTCAATGCCATTCGAGGTTTGATCGTATAAATGGGTAAGAGGCATTCAAACCAAATATTTCTGTCACTATGAGCTAATGAAACATGGCACAATATGTATAGGTCAGGAGTAAGTTGGGAAGAGTATGAATGTTTTTATTATTTGAAGGCTGAATATTGTTTTAATTAAATAGATACGAATCTGGGATAGTCTCAACCTGATCCAAGAATGTCCTCCCCAAACAGCCAGGTTGTTATTATTCCCTGAAACAAATAAACATGGTCATAAGAACGATAAAGCAATAGGCCGTGTTTAGATTTTCTTTGATTCACTTGGGGAGTAAGTATCAAAGTTTTATTGTAATTTTTAATTTTTAAGATTACGATCCGTTAAGTGAAAGGAAATAGGTCTTCTCCACATATTTTTAGATCTTTAAAAGTTGTGGAAAATTCTCCTCCTGGACCATAGTGTAGAGAGTCGTTTAATAATGCCATGTGAAGCATCTTTGATTGTCCAAAAAAGCGCCATATAAAACCATAAATACATAATTCTAAAAAATACTTGAACTGTCAGACAGTCCTTGAATAGAGAGACAATTCCTGAGGTGAGCGTCCTTGTGAAAGTGGTAATTAGACCTTTATTCTGAAAAAGTATTGTCTGACTTAAATGGCCCGAAGCGACATACGGAACTGTTGCAAACAATATTTCTAAATGGTAATGCAAGGTTAAAGAGAACTTCTCTGTCATTTAGCTGTGTCTTTACCCAGTCAGTGGGAGGATATGAAAAAGGCCCTGATACCATCGTGGGGGGGGCGGCTCAAAAGGGTCCATGAGCACGTTCGCTGACATGCTTGCAATCTCACGCCTTGCCAGTGGTGGCGTACCCGAAAACAAATTATCCAGTGCATTCTAACGACACTTTCCTCTTTAAAAGGTTTTTACAGGATGGTCCAAAAGTCCAAAAAGAATGCACCAACATCATTCTGTATGTAACAGCAGCTGCGAAAATAGAAACTGAAACAAGAGCTTCGTGTGGTTTCGTTTGGATGAACAAAGGAGTAGAATTCTCCGTGTAGCGCTCTACGCACACGTAGCTAGTTAGTATACCCGCTGCCATTGTTGTTTACTTTTGTTCTCGGCTTCAGCACATGTCCAAACTGTTTGACTGTTCCCATAGTTAGCTGGGAAAAAAAATCAGCTGCCCT
Organism: Knipowitschia caucasica; assembly: GCA_964034765.1. Taxonomy (NCBI): domain Eukaryota; kingdom Metazoa; phylum Chordata; class Actinopteri; order Gobiiformes; family Gobiidae; genus Knipowitschia; species Knipowitschia caucasica. The sequence goes on from OZ035831.1 coordinate 35,193,007, forward strand.
CCACTAGAATGTTAAACTATCAACTTTGGAATATTGTGATGTCACATGTGTGCAACCTATTGTGAGTTGTAATAATCACATCTATGAAAAAAATATTTTATAATTATAATTATTATATTATTATATTTCTCATACGTCTCACACAATTTTGTCTCCCTCCCTTTTAAAATGCTCTTGTGTTGGTCTTTGTATGTGCTGTTCTGGTTGACTTGAAACCAGTGTGCGTATGCTGTCTGTGCTATTTACACAAAAGCCTGACTCATGCAAAGAGCCGCAGACCTCCATTCTTTCATTCAACCTCAGAGACAGAAGCAGGAATTTCACGGCCATCATTGATATCAGGACGTTCTTAGTGGAACATGGCCATAGCAGATCCACTCCTGCGGTGTACACCACATGGAGGCATGGTGACAGATGGAGCAGGGAGAGCAGCTCAGCCGGGCTCTTGGATACAACACGAGTGAGAATGTGTTTGTCACACAACTTTACATCTATAATGTATATACCATATTACTGCATCAAACAATGATCTACTGCTAATTTGAAATAAAATGTCGTATTAATAGTTACATTCACATACAATCAATATGAATTAAATCAATTTATTTTATTTGTATTAACTATTATCTTAGATAAAAGACCCTGTTTGATGTGTGCAATCTGAGTGCTCTTATTTCCTTCTTTTTCTCTGCTGTAATGTGCGCAATGATGACATTGAAATTTCCCCACTGTGGGATGAATAAAGAAATGTCTTATCTTATCTTATAATTAGTACAACACAACTGTACTTTTAACCTTGTACTATTTATGTACTTTTCTGGTGCACACTGAGGACTATGAATCGGAGTTGGTCAGTGGTAAAAATACATACTTTTCTACATTTGCAGTGAAAACTAACTAATGTTTTGAACAGCGTATAGCATATAAGCACGTTTATACTTTTTATATTTACTTGAAGATGGAGTATGCAACCCATTTGGTTCAAAAATAACACGTCCCAACAGAAAAATCTTGTAAATATAAAATGTTCAGACATTCTCAAAATTGTATTGTTCTAACATGTTCATTTATATCTCATTATAAAACATGTTATCTTTGGCATAGGTGTAAGGTAGAGCCCTATTTTTGGCTGAGAGCTGATTGGCTGAGTGATGGATTTTTATTATGGTTAAATTTCTGTAGTTGAAAAGTTAAGGTAATATACTACCTTTGGTAGCATGCACAATTGAGAAGTAATCTACTAAAGTAAGCACTACCTGTACTGACAATACTGCAATTGTTCTCTTGCTATACTTTGGAATGCATGATGTGTCATTTCTAAAGCACATTCTTATCCTGGCGTTCGACAATGTGATGGGAATTTGAATTAGGCCAGAGCTCAAAGGCTCAAAATCCCCTTTCTAAGCATTTTCCACTTGGGCCAACAAAACAGTGAAAACAATACCAGCGATAAAATCACACTGGACCAAATATTGATATTACATTAAACGTGGGTGAGTGGAAAGGCTGTGTATTATGTCTGTGCTGGAAAATCTAGTCTACATGTGATCTTGATAAAAGGGAGGAGAGGGGAATAGAGGGAGTGTTGGCCATGGTCCAGGTGCAAACAGACTCAGGAAGTAAAGCCGGAATTCCAGCAATGTGGCCAGTCGTTAGGATCCTTCTCCGAGATGCAGCCATTTTCACTCTGCTGTCTGTGTGTGGACATGGTTGTCGGAAGCAATGGATACCAAGACACACAATTAGATATACAGGGATAAATTGATCATCCAACCTTCTCCGCATCTCTTGCTGATATGATTGATGATTTCCCAGGCTGTTAGAGGCTGACAGTAATAAACGCAGGCACAGGTAGTATGAAAAATGGTCTGACCTGGTGTGTAATAATCCCCGCATTATCGAAAGCAATGAGATGACACAATACATTATTTCATTCCGATCATAAATATAAAATGTGCAATTTTATACTTCCCAATATGCTAGTAAATTATCTATCACAACAGATATTGGAGGTCTGTGCTTTATTCAGAATAGATGAAAGGTTATTAAAGATACTATACCCGATTTATTTTTAATGAGTTAATAAAAATGCTTATTACTACACACAAGTTGTATTATAATTTGTAATTTAATTGAAAACTTGAGCTCATTGATTCAGCTTGAGTATGAAATCAGGCCGTAAAAAGTGCTGAGTAGAAACTTAGCGTGACGCCCGCTCTCCTCCACTCACAGAACAAGGAACGGCGCTGTTACGAGCAGCGTCCTCAAGCCTCTACAGCGCTGCTAAGCACAGTAGCATGTTAGCAGAATTGGCTATAACTCCTCTTGCTGTAACTGCAGACACAGCAAAACAGGCCAAACGACACAACAGTGAGGAAGAGAAGAGGGAACCCAAGCAAAAAAAATATCAAAGAAGAAATCAAGCCCGGGGGAACATATCTAGCTTACATCGTATCCTCTGGAGAGACTTGGAGCGGGACCGCCTCGGACTATCTATGCTCAGACTACATTTGGACGCGGAACTAGCGGTAATCTCTCACTTCCGCCTCCGTCGAGCAAAGACGTGTCTCAGACCGCTCCTGCTTCTGACTGCTTGCTATCTCCTGTTTTTGTCTTTTTCCTGGAGTTTTGCCACAGACAACTTTAACAAGAATGGAAATGATTAACTGGTCCCTCAACGCAATTGATTCTATCTTTTCAACACGTAAGCGTGGGTCTGGAGAGCCCGTGTGCCCGGACGGGACTTCACCAGCGGGGTATACTCTTGACAGCTGGAACAAGTTTCAGCCCCTCTGTCTGTCGACCCTGTCCATTGAAGATTCGGAAGACGTATATATCTTTGGCATTTTGGTGGTGGGAATCCTCCTGTTTGGGTTTGGAGCGATCCTCTTCTACCACAAATTCGAAGGCATGGCAGTTCGCAAGATTCACGACCTGCTGGCCGACAAAATTGATGGGATGTACAAGGAGCTTAACCGAGTCGTGGTTGAGAGCGCCGTGTCTGGACAAAGGAGAGTGGTTTTGGTGGAACAGTTGATCAAAGATCTCGCAGCTCGTTCACTCGAAGGGAATAAAACTCTGGAGTTGAGATTGAATGACATCGTTTGCCAGGCTTGAACTCTCTGACCCGGCTTGGATTTGCCCCTGTGTACGGGGTCTGAGGGCGGCGCAATTCGGTTTAATTGGATTTAATAGAATATCTGCCTGCTTTTAACTGCTACATTGCATTAATATTGTCCCCCTGAGGGGTAGTGTTTTCTCCTCCTGTGCCTTCTCTCCACTCTTATCTCACATTAGTAGATAGTATAGACGGGTGTATTGAGCAAGTGGTGAAAAGGTGGTACTGCACCCTAAAACTCCCCAGAAAAGAGACGGCGCTCTTGAGCAAGTGGTGAAAAAGTGTTACTGCACTTTTTTTTCAAAGAGTTTTTGAATGTGTAATGAGTGAGCTTCTGTTGACCCTGTGTGTGTGTGATAAAGTAAATGCTTCACAGTTGTCTAAAGTGATTTATGATCACGGTTTATCATAGCACATGTTTATTCTAAAGCAAACAGTTAGGAAGACGTGTTAATAGCTAAGCTGCAGGGGAGGACCTGTTAACGACACTTAGGTGTGTGTGTGTGTGTGATAGTGTTATCATGATGAACGGTTGGGAGGGAGTACTAACAACAAATCAGAAAGGGTGGGAGGTCTGTTTACACCGTCCTATCAGAAGTTTTTCAATGGTTCAAACGCATTACGACTGTCTAAGAGAAGGTTATACAATATGTCTAATACAGGTAAGTTATTAATATAACATTTTACAGTATTCATATTAAATGTTTTAATTTAGTTTATCTCTAGGAAAGGGTCGTTTATTGACACATTATAACACCGATGAAGATTTAACCCCAACAGCAAAAGTTACGAGAGGTCTACAGCCAAAGGGTGAAATATGGTAAGATCTCATTTTTCCTTAATGTCTTAATCAGATGTTTAATACTTTATTTCATTTTATACAGCACAGGTAAATTAAACACCAAGTCAATGCCCCTGATGCATAAATTAAGACAAGTAAATCAACATAAAGCTCCGTAAGTCCGTACATATACTAACTTTATATAACAAGTTTTATGAGAGGTATAATTTTTTTTCTTTAGAGCAATTCTAGCACGTTGTAACGGACACAAAATAACTAATCACGGGGATGATGATGATGATGATGATAAAAGGTGAGTTACATATTATAATTTTTATAATGATAGAGGTTATAATTTTCTTCTCACTATTTTTTTTTTTTTAGCTCATCAGGTGGTGACGAAGCCGCAGAGAATCAACCCTCTGTAAACCACCATTTCAACATAATCGATTTTATAACGACACTGGACATTGATGCCATTATACGCGATGAAGGTATACCAAACAACAATCAAGATGTATTAAACGCAGGATCACCATTCCCGGACCGTGAGGAATACTTTGAACCAATATCTGGACATACTATTGCTGCTCCTGATGCACCAACCAAGGTGAATACTTTGCAAGAAAACACACATCTGTTAAACACCTGTAATGATGTACGTGAAAAAGAGGTGGTGAAAGCAGAGCTCTCCGCCATACGGGTGGAAGTGGAATCAAACAAGGCGCGTTGTATTAGTGCAGAGGTACATACAAACAGGTGTCTATCAACTTTGAACCAGCAACTAAAATACGGAGAGACCCGTGTACTTAACGAAATACATCAGTTAAAGAGACAAGTTCACCATCTTCAAACCGAGCACGTAAAAGTTACTAAACAAGTGTTGGTGTTGCAAAATCAGCGTACAAACGCTACTATACACAGAGCTAAACTACGGGCTAGAGGGCAACGAGCCCAACTACAGACACGCGCGCTTCAACGAGAGGTCCTACAATTGCAAACACAATACACGAAAGCCGCTATACACAACCGGGAATTAGAAACAAAAACCTTACAAGGGGAAATACAAATTCAAAATTTGACTACTGAAATCAAGCAGCTTAAAAACACTGGAAACGCTATAGCTGATAGAATTGAACAAGTGGATAACCAAGCGAGCACGTCTATAGCGGTAGCTATAGAGCAAATCAATGAAAACACTACTCATTTGAAAGCCATCGAAAATGCATACGATCGTGAAGCACACTAAAAGGCCTAACGCTACCGCACCCTCACAACTTCCTAAAAAAATAAGAATTAATTACGGCCAGCGCTCTAACACTTATACATGTGTGGAACGTTTAATTCGTACTAATTATCAAACAACACGTAACACTGATAGTTTAATTCGTACTAATTATCAAACAACGCGTAACACGTATCCGTGTATTGATCGACTAATTCGTACAAATCATCAAAGTACGTCCCATGCTGCAGAACGGTTAACAGCAACGACCCATGTCATAGCTGAAAGGCCTCCGCTAGCAGACATTACCTCAAATGCTGATAATGTTGTTAACCAGTCAATAAGTAAAGATACTATTCAACCCGCAATACAACACCCTTCAAACAACTGTGTGGGTATAAATAGTCAAACTATAGAAATGGATACACAAAATGACGAGTCACCTAGACACAGCTCTGTTTTAAATCGACACAACAATGTTACAACTGTTTCAAGAAATTGTATAGTTCACACAGAGGCAGACCACCGGGGGGACAATGCTAATGAGGGTAACGATACCATACAAGTGGGGGGTGTTGTACAGATTACTGAACAAAGTGATATCCCCGTTAACGTACAATCAGGTGGGGAGGTTCATGTTAACGTAATAACAGAGTTTAATACCACGGTAATGTCTGAGCACATTGATTTTCGAGGTATAGATCCTACAGATACCGTAAAGGCTTGTGAAAGAGTAAATGAAAAATTAACAGGGTTAATAACACACGCTGTAAACAATACAGAGCAAGGATGTGTGATGAATGTTGCATTACGAGGGCCCTCGCTTAGTGACGATATTCAAGTTATTTTGAACTCTGACAATGACTACAATGTTGACCATTTTTTAGAGGAAGTGGAAAAAGTGTTACAAAGTAACGACAAGTCCATTATAGAAGATGAAATTATATTAATAGTGAGTATAGCACATTCACAAAGTGGTGGTGGTGGTGGTCACCGTCTCAAACTTGGTGGTGTAGCATACGATACAATATTGCTAAAGAAAGGTAAATTTCTTTATAACCCTCACAATACCGAAAATGCCTTGTGTTTTGCCATGTGTATAGCTCATGCATTTCATGCGAACTATACCCATAGTAAATTACTCGATAAAGCCAAAGAGTGGCAAGCCGCAGTTGGTCTGGATCAACAAACAAACGTGACACTGAATGATGTGTCAAAGTTTGAGAATCTGTTGAACATAAAAATTGTTGTTTTTCACAACAATCCACCAACTAAACGTCTTCAAGCATTTGAAACACAGGATAGAATGCACGAATGCACAATAGCTTTATACCTTTATGAGAATCACTACTATCATATCAAAAATAAAACGGGGTTCTTTGGGAGTCCATATGTGTGCAAATACTGTCTCAAGCCATACGGTGCTAGTTTGCATCATCTCTGTAAATACCTTTGTAACATCTGTTACACGCAATGTGAAACCGTAGGGAAAAACAAAACAATTAAATGTCCTGAGTGTAAACGCATCTGTAAATCTTCCCACTGCTTTAATCAGCATAAACTCCCTGACCCCGTCCACGATAGAATACCTTGCTTTTCTGTGACATATTGTGAAGAATGTAAACATCTGTATCACAACACAGCTAAAAAACACGTGTGTAAAATTCCAATATGCATCCACTGTGATGCTGAGCTCCCTGAATGTGGTGAAAAGCACCATAGCTGTTACATCAAACCTTTAAAAGTCGTTCAAGAGACAACCAACTACATTTTTTATGATTTTGAGACAAGGTACGATGGTAACAAGCATGTCCCCGTGTTAGTCTGTACGCTTGACCAAGACGGTGATAAATATAACTTCGCACACAATGGTTGTGTTAAACGAATGTTGAAATATTTTAGAACACCAAAGTTTCGTGATTACACATTCATAGCACACAATGCAGCGGCTTTTGACAACTATTTAATTCTAGAAGAGTTTGCGAGACAGGGGCTAACCCCTAGTCTCACTGTGAGAGGCACGCGTGTGCTCAGCATGTATGACAAGCGACTTAGGCAAAGATGGCTGGACTCGATCAGTTTTCTCCCAATGCGTTTAGCACGTATACCTGAAGCATTAGGGTTTGATGACCTAGAAAAGGGTCATTTCCCTCATTTATTTAACACCAAAGAAAATGAGTGTTATATAGGCCCCTACCCTGAACCGGCCTTTTACGGCGTTGACAAAATGGATCAAGCACAGAAAGCTAAATTCAACGAGTGGTATAACGGTGTAAAACATACAGAATTCAATCTACAATTTGAAATGCAACGCTATTGTCTCAATGACGTAGCTGTTCTCAGACGTGGCTGTCTGCTCTATCGTGAAATGTTACTCTCTGGAACAGAGGTGGATCCGTACACGTTTGTAACTCTCCCAAGTTATTGTATGGGTGTTTACAAAACGGTATTCCTGGAGAAAAACACAATAGCTCTAACATATGACGGCTGTTATAACGGGGCCAACAAGTGTTTCTCTGACGGATCAATCAAATGGCTCGAATACCTCTGTAAAACCAAAGGGTTAACAATTCAGCATGCTCTTAAAGGGGGTGAAAAGCAAATTGGCCGCTATCACGTAGACGGTTATAACCCCTCTACAAACACATGTTACGAGTTCTTTGGGTGCTTTATTCACGGACATGACAAGTGTTACCCGCCGGGAGGGATGAATCACCTATCTAAAAAGACTTTTAGTGATCTCTACATTGCAACCATTGACAAAATAAAAAAACCTGAAAGATCAATCCAAAGTGGTAGTCATGTGGGAATGCGAATGGAACAAGTTAACTAAAACAGATGCTTCTGTGAAAGAATTTCTCAAAGATTACAAAAGTCCCGAGCGTTTAAATCCACGTGATGCTCTTTATGGTGGTCGTACAAATGCCATAAAGTTATATTACAAGGTGTCTAACGGTGTAAAAGTACTCTACTATGATTACACAAGTCTATATCCGTCTGTACAAGCGTGCAAAGAATACCCCATAGGTCACCCACAAATCATCATTGGTGATTTTGAACCCCTGGAAGCATATTTCGGATTTGTAAAATGCGTAGTATTGCCGCCTAGAGGACTGTTACATCCTGTGTTACCCCATAAAATGCATGACAAACTGTTTTTCATCCTATGTAAAACATGCGCCACAGAATTGAATCAAATGACCGAGTGTGATCACACTAGCACAGAACGAGAATTCACAGGGACATGGCCTATTTCCGAAGTGCTGAAAGCTGTGGAAAAAGGTTACATTGTACAGAAAATTCACGAAGTGTGGCATTTTGCTGAAAAATCAGATCAACTGTTTAAAGGCTATGTCAAAAAGTTTTTGAAAAGCAAACAGGAAGCCAGTGGCTATCCTGATCATGTGAAAACACCTGAGGATGAGGAGAAATACATTGATGAATATCACGAACGTGAAGGTATTTTACTGGATCGTCACAACATCAAACCTAATAAGACGCGACGGAGCTGTAGCAAATTGTTACTGACTAATTTGTGGGGTAAATTCTGTCAACGTTCAAATCTTGGGCATACAGAGATGGTGACAGATCCTGCACGTTTTATGCAACTCATGTTTTCTGATCATTTTGAAGTCACCCAATTCCACTTCATTTCCAATGCATTGGCTATAGTACAATGGCGCTATGCTAATGGGGTTCAGTCACATGCAAAAGATTGTAACATTTTCATCGGGGCCATGACAACATCCTACGGAAGACTCATGTTATATGAACTTCTGGACAAGCTTCAAGACAGAGTGTTATATTGTGATACAGACTCTGTCATATTCACAGCTAAAAGTGGTGAGTGGATCCCACCCACAGGGGGCTTCCTAGGTGATTTGACCGATGAGCTCGGCAATGGAGACAGCATTACTGAATTTGTCTCAACAGGGCCTAAATCGTATGCCTACAAGACGGCCCTAGGGGACAAACAAGTCAAATGCAAAGGTGTGACTTTGAGGGGTGCAAATGTGGAGACCGTGACACACGACTCTCTAAAAGACTTGTTAGATAAATTCATGGCTAATCGAGAGACGGATGAACATCTGACAACAGTATCTGACACGATTACCAGAGATAAGACACGCTTTCACCTCAAAAACAGGTCACTTGTTAAAAAACTGCGTGTGACATACGACAAACGTCGCTTGCTCAATGACTACTCTACAAAACCCTATGGATTTTAAATCAGAGCTTTTTGACTCAAGGCTCCAGCATCCTTTTAGCTCTGTTATTAGTGGGCCATCAAATTGTGGCAAGACATATTTTGTTAAAGACATTATTGAAAATGCTGACGCTTTAATATCCCACAAAATTGAAAACATTGTCTACATATATTCATGTTGGCAACCGCTCTATGACGATATTCTAAAAATACGTAATGTTAACTTTATCAAAGACCTTCCTGAATCTTTGGCAGATGACACACTGTTACCACCGAGCAAAAACAATCTACTTATAATCGACGACTTGATGAACGATGCTTCAAACAATTTGGAAGTGCAAAATGTATTCACCAAATATGTCCATCATAGAAATCTGAGTTGTATTTACATGGTCCAAAATTTGTTTGTGCAGGGTAAAAGCAGTCGCACAATTAGTTTAAACACAAACTATCTAATACTTTTTAATAACCCCCGGGACAGATTCCAAATATCTCTACTAGGTAAACAAATGTTTCCTAACAAATCCAAATTTTTTCTAGAGGCTTTTAATGACGCTACAAACAGACCCTACGGGTATCTTTTAATCGATTATAAAACTAAAACGCCTGATCACTTTAGACTCAGAACGAGTCTGCTTTCCGACAAAGTAGTTGTGTATATACCTAAAAAGGGGAAAAAGTAATTATGTCGGCACGCGTGGTACGAAATTTATCTTTGCTACAGTTGTTATATAAGGCTTCGCCCAAAATGAGGAAGGTTATTCTGACTAAAGCAAGTCCGGACCTTATTAACACCCTGTCAGAGCTAGCCATTAACGTGCTCAGTGGTAACATACCTCTGACTACGAAACAGTATAAGCAACTTGAGAAAAAGAAAAAAGTTATTAGAGTTATCAGTAACAAAAAGTTAAACGTTTTAAAGAAGAGAAAAACCTTGAATCAACAAGGTGGATTTCTACTACCGCTTTTGGGAGCTGCTATACCGTTTATAACGAGCCTCATCACCAGTCGTTAACATGGAATATACGGAAAAAGTGTATTTGGTGCCGCAACAACAGCTGGATAAACTAACGCAGCAGGGTCATGAAAAATCCATCACGCACAGGGTGCAGACAGAGTTGGACAAAGAAATGCTCGATATTTTGAATAATGTAACTATGAACCCCCATGAAAAAGCTAAACACTATGCGCACATTCTACAGCGTTTTCTTACGCTGGTGAGAAAAGAGGAGAGTGAAAAATCTGTTTTAACATTAAACATGCCCATCTCAACTGAAGAACCTGTGGTTAACACAGACGTGATAGCAGCAGAGGTTATGAGACATATTCCACAAAATAGTCATAAAAACGCTAAGTTAATATTGGAGATGCTATCAAAGACACCCCGTGTGGTTACGTGGAATGGAGATGGTGAAGTTGTGATTAACGGTAGTGTTGTAAAGGGCTCTCATGTTTATGACCTCATTAAGAATGTTACAGCTAGTCATAATATACTAGAAATTTCAAGACCTATTGGATGGTCTTTATTTTTAAAAACACTAGCCGAAATGAATATTCCCCAATCTGTCATTCCTAACACTATGGTTGGTAGAACTATTAATGAGTTTAAAAATATCCCTCCTTCTAATGTTTATGCGACGCCGTTAGTTAGTGCTAAACGTAAAAGATCACATAAATTCATCACTCCTTTAGTCACCAAGAGTGGAGCAAGTTGGTTAAGTTTTTAAATCTTCATGATTATTATGATCACGTGTGTTTATCATTCTGTATGACAAAATGTAATGTATCACTTATTATGTGTTTATCATTCTGCATGGAAAATAAAAGATTATACTTAAATATTTTTTCTCAATGATTTTTATTATGCACTACACATTGTACACAGTCGAAATCAGTTTCACTACATATGCCCACAGGTTGTATAGCATTAACAAAATGACATACCAAGGAATCGTTACAAGCCAGGTTAGAATCATACACACGGATAAACTCTTGATAACTTGAACCTTTTAACATGTGGCATAGAAAAAATACACAATGTTGTCCACATGTTACAGAAAGATGACTCTGTACCTGTTTTATGGAATGGTAAAAACCTTCACTATTCTCCCTCATAAATCTGTTAATACTATTTGGAAAACTTTTATAATCTGGTCCGTTGCCGAAGCTGTCAAAGAAGTATCCGCGCCTATCTTTACGAAAGTAGGCCGCGACCCAGTGTTCCCCCGGAAGGGCGGAGGGGTGGGTGTTAATGATGGCACACGCGGGGTAACGTTTTATGACACTAGGTAAACGATCTGAGGGCAAAACACCTAGGAAAAGTGTTCTACGGTTTACACACTGGTTCATGATGCTCGTTAACTCTATAGTATTCATTAGTACGGCATCTAATAGTAGTCTAAAAGAACTTGCCTTCTGTTTGAAATCTCAATAATGGAATCAAAAACTGCATAGCAGATCAAATTAACGGTACGTGCTAGCGGTGTCCTAAACCTAGCTTCTAAACGTACGTTACCGGATTTAACTAGTGAGATATTACCACCATGGCCTTCATCAGCCTCTAAATTAAAACAGAACAGAGTGTAACCATCTGCAAAATCATCTCGATCTATCGCAAGAGACCTGTCTTTTAAATGACGGCCCGTTGTTTGCACCAGCTGATAATATTCACGTACATACTGGCCTCTATTAAACAATGGTTGAAAAGGCTTAGATGGGTAGGATTGACCGTCTACGTATAAACTCATAAATTCAGTATCAAAATGTTGGAAATGATAAGGATTATGTGTATAGCTCCCCGTGTACGCCTCGTTGTCAATAAAACACACAATTAAGAATTTAGGTATTTTGCCTAAATAAAGATTGTCTTGGTTGCAAACTCTAGTACCACTAGGTATTGAAAATGTTTTTAAAGCAACACGGTCAATAGCGTATTTCGCATTGGTATGTTGTAAGGCCCTGCTGTGCCCGAGTCTAACCATAGGGGCTACAGCGACTTTCTTAACAAAAATAGATGCTGAAACTATTTTCACACGGTACTTAGGATCATTAGCCCCAGACATCAGTACAAATTCATCTTTAGACCGCATAAATTTCAATGACATGTCTACACCGTTTAAAATGAGTTTTTCTTGAAAAAATATATCCGAATGTATAGGACCGATCAATTCTACAATACGACCATTGTCTGTAAATGTACCTCTCTTATTTAAACCTAGGTTATTACCGGCTATACTAGCCGCATTCATATGGCCGGTAGTGTCTTTACAAAACAAGGCTGTACCAAATTGAGTGTCTAATGTATCCTTACTGTAATTAACCAAACATTCTAGAATCCCTCTATAAGGATAAGTGTTAGATGACTGAGTAATTAATTTATCACCCAGCATTATATCCACTTGCGAAAACAATGCAGTAGTAGGATAATTTACAAAACCCACGTCGGCCCCCACACCTACGGGTGTACCATCAGCGTTTAAAATTTTGGTCCGTAGAAATATATACGAGTCATTCAAGTCTATATAATCTTCACCGCTCCCTGTTATGTGGAATTCTATAGGTCCGGTGTCTGTTATGGCTGAAATTGGTGGGATTTCTATGAATGTACTCTTTTCAATAGAAGTTTGGGTGATTGGCAGAGTAAAAAGGTCCAATTCCGTCTTGACGCATTCCTTAGAGTCGCTGTGTAATAAGGCCATATTTTAAAATATGTCACGCGACAGCTCCGTCAGCTTTGACTGCTTCCTCGGTCTGACGTTTCGCTTGTGTCCTAATTTGCGTTTGCGAGTTGTTTTACGTGGGTGTGTCGCTAGCTTCGCACCAGGGGGGTGGCTTTGAGGTTTTTTAGTATATACAAGCATGCCTCTACCATCCTGTTCATCACCCATCACCTTTGAGACAGCTGCTTTAGAAACTCGGTTTGTTCTGTCGTTGATGATATTACCCGCTGCTGTTTTCAAATGGGGTTTTAACACGTTGAGGCCTTTATGCAATAGAGGCATACCCCATCTGAATAATCCACGAAATATCCCTCCTAGCCCATTTCCATATTGGGTGTGGGCCCCCCTGAAACCAGGGAGGTCCCCTCCCGCCTGAGACAGGTAGTAAGCTATGTATTTTGACTCATCCGCTCTGTGTGGCATATAAACCATTTTTACGTCTAAAATGTAGTTTCAAAATTACTTTCCCGTATAAAAACGGTATATGCTTGTTTTGATCGTTTTTAAAAGATATTTCAATGTCGTCTATGACTGATTTAGACACGGGCGTGTAATGAAGCTTATCATAGGTTACCGTTGGATATGATGCATTTTGATTTGTAATATTTATCACTCGTAGTATAGGGGCGTGGCTGTCACCCACCAGCTGATAGTCGACAATATCAGTGTATATAAAAATATTATAACATCCTGCGTATATATCTGCTGGATACGGTGCTGCAAACGGCTTAATTTGGTCATCGGGTATGTAGACACTCGCCTGATTTTCAAAACCCAAGATAATAGCTAATAACCCGTAAAATGTCAAGGTATGTCCTGCTGCTTCATGTATAGTAATTTTGTTATTTATCTTATTGTATTGTAAGTGAATATTCCCCGTTATCGCGTTAGTTGATAAAGCATAATTAATTTCCTTCACTATTCTGTCCATGGATTCATAAAACCCTACTGTAATCTCTATAGCGTCCGACTTTCCTGTAGGCGTGATGACGATTATTTTTGCTGCTCTTTCATCGAAAGATTTCCAAATTCTAGGATATTGAACTTCAATTAAACCTACTTCATAAGGCTCTGTTAATAAGAGCGGTCGAGCAAGTTTGTTTCTAAATTTCCATATTTTGTTATTTGGGTACACATCCATAGACGCGTTGCTTGCGAGGGTGACATAAAATCCTTCATTATGCTTCATTGGTTCTTCTTCCTATATGTCTATAACCTCCTTAGCATTTATCCACGAGTTAAACTCCTTAGGCCAACCTATCCAGCTAACAAAATGCTGTTTAGTTTTGCCCACACGCTTTGTTTTTAAAATATCTTGAATTTTAAAAACTCTGTTATGTTCGATAATGACACGTTGTAGTTCTGATTCATAAAAAGTCCCTTGTAATAACGCCTCTGATAGATCCTTCAATCTATAGACAGGTGGTGTTCGCCCTATGCGCTCCACTATTGTGAAATATTCATCTGTGAAACTCTGCTCATATCCTTTACGAAAAATCCCTTTCTTTTTAGATATTCGTACTGTGTCACCTAATGCATATTTAAAAAGTAGTTGCTTTGTCGGCTTCTTCTTGTATAATGCCTTAAAAACCTGTGCCTCATTATCTTTATTCACACTCACAGGTGTCATCTTGATACTTTGATGGTATGCATGATTATATCCATGGACTAGTTGATCCAACACGTCTATGTACCGTCGTGAATTTACCGATGTTAAATATCTCCACATCCGGGTCTTGAAAGTGCGGTTGAATCGCTCAACCACGCTGGCCTTTGTTTCATTCGCCGTGGAAAAATGTTTAATTTGATAGGCACTCAACACATTCTGGAAATGCTTATTATAAAATTCTTTTCCATGATCTGTTTGGAGTTTTCGAGGGATCCGTCCTTCACTTAGAATTTGTTTAAACACTTCTGACACTTCTGGACCCTTTTTCGATTTGAGACACTTCACCCACGCATATTTTGAAAATACATCTATACATGTTAGTAAATACCGAACATTATCATTTTCATTGACATATTCTGTCATATCTACTAAATCAGCCTGAAATTGATTGTCTATGCCATTTACTAGCACTCTGTTAGTTGGAAAATGTATCCTAGGTGATGTATGGAGTGTATAAACGTCTTGTTTAAGTAAATAGTTTTTGACTTCGGGTCTCGTAATATTAACCCCTTCCAATTCGTTAACCACCTTGTACAACTTATTAAAACCACCTAGACCCCCTGGGTGCTTAGGGTCATTGTATATTTTACTAAGAGTACCTTCCATGTTGAAGAACTTTGAGACACTGAGTTATAAAAGATGTTTTATTAGCTTTAAAAATAAAAAAAATAAACAACACACACACATACAGTGTGTCATCATGAATTATTCCCTTCCCACACCAGCAAAGCGTCATCAAGAAAACTTTTCTCGTCAGTTAGTGAATCCGTCATATCTTGTATTACAACATTCAAATCGTCTTGGGTGAACACGTACAACAGCGCTTCGACCGCCCCCATCACACGTTGTCTAGGCAACACCACGCCTTGTGTTGCTAGGTAAGCTTCGACAGCTGGTATGAAACGTGCGTTCCACAATTCAGGAATACGCTTTTCACCCAGAGTATGGTAGAAATATTCGGGGTATCTCTCTAGACAACTGTGTTGAATCTGACTCGGGTGATCAACCTCACAACCATAACACTCTGCCTTCCAACTCTTGATCATTTGAGCATCAATCAGGTATAAAAGGATCTTCCGCAGATGCACTATGAAATGCTCTGACCCATCTGTGAACCCCTCTGGCTCCTTCTCCGCAGGGGATTCTGGCTCCTTCTCAGCTGGGGATTCTGGTTCCTTCTCTGCATTCTCTGGTGTGACTAAAAAACATTCTGTTAGTAACAATATAGTGTTAAAATAATAATCACTTATACACACCATAAGCCATAGCATTGTCATCATTAAGGACTGGGTGATAAATGGGAAGCTGATTCCACAGTAAAGGAGCTTGGTAGCTAAATGCTCTGCCACCAACAGTGACCTTTGAGACCTTAGGGACCACCAGACGTCTGGCGTTTTGTGAGCGCAACGCTCGACCTGGTTGATACGACACTAACGTGTCTTGGAGATAAGAGGGAGCCAAGCCATTTATGGCTTTCATATGTTAAGAGTAGGATTTTAAACTTTATTCTGTACTCCACAGGGAGCCAGTGGAGTGATTTTAACACCGGAGTTATGTGCTCCCTCCTTTTGGTACCTGTTAAGATCCTAGCTGCTGTATTCTGAACGAGCTGGAAGCTCTTCAAAGAGGCTTTAGGGCACGCTGCCAGTAAAGCGTTACAGTAGTCGAGCCTTGAGGTGACAAACGCGTGAATGAGTTTTTCCGCGTCACTTTTAGGAAGGAAATTCCTAATTTTAGCGATGTTCCGTAAGTGGAAGTACGCCGTTTTAGTTGCTTGGCTTATATAAGCCTTGAAGGAGAGTTCTTGGTCAAAAATGACTCCAAGATTCCTCACAGTGTTACTGGGTATTATACTCACATTATCGAGAGTAACCATCTGGTTAGTGAGGGAGTCACGCAGGCGCTTCGGACCGAGTAGGATCACTTCTGTCTTCTCCGGGTTGAGAAGTAGGAAGTTAAGAGTCATCCACATTTTAAGGTCCTTTATGCAGGCACTGAGCTTTTCTAGCTGATCTGTCTGGTTAGGCTTCATCGACAGATAAAGCTGTGTGTCATCTGCATAGCAGTGGAAATTAATTCCATGCTTTTTAATAATGTTTCCCAGTGGCAGCATGTAGAGAGTAAAAAGAATCGGTCCGAGTACCGAACCCTGCGGCACACCGAATTCCACTCCAGAATAAGGCGACGAGTCCTGATTCACATTGACGAAGTGATATCGATCTGATAAATAGGATTTAAACCAGCCAAGGGCTGTTCCTCTAAGACCTATATCACATTCTAGCCTCTGCAGTAGAATGCTGTGGTCTATTGTGTCAGATGCAGCACTAAGGTCCAGTAGGACCAGCACTGACACTTGTCCATTATCGGCAGCTAGTAGTAAGTCATTTGTGACTTTGACTAGTGCCGTTTCAGTGCTATGATGAGCTCTGAATCCTGATTGAAAGACTTCAAACATATCATTTTCCTGCAGGTGGCAGCGGAGCTGCTCAGCTATAAGTTTTTCCAGGATTTTAGATATAAAAGTGAGGTTTGAGATCGGTCTGTAGTTTGTAAGTATTTCTGGGTCCAGGTTTGTTTTCTTCAGAAGGGGTTTGATTACCGCGGTTTTAAAAGCTTGTGGGACATAGCCACATTGTATGGATGCGTTTATTATATTTACGATAGGCTCAATTATCAAAGGAAGTATGTCTTTGAAGAGCCATGTCGGGACTGCGTCTAACATGCAAGTTGAGGCTTTTGAGGATGTGACCACAGAGATCACCTCTGCTTGGCTCACAGCCATGAATTTATTAAGGCCCACTGAAGAGTCTAAGTGGGAAGTCACGTATGCCGCTTCAACCTGTCCACCACTAACAGCAGGAGCAACCTCCTCCAGCTTGTCACGGATGGATGTAATTTTATTATTAAAGAAGTGGAGAAAGTCGACACTGCTCAGTGAGCTTGGAATTTTAGGCTCGATTGCGCTATGGCAGTTTGTGAGTTTAGCGACGGTGCCAAACAAAAATCTACTGTTGTTTTTATTCGCTTCTATTAAAGTTGAATAGTATTGAGTTCGAGCCCCGCGAAGGGCCTTCTTGTAGTTTCGGAGACCTGCTTTCCACTCCCTGTGGACAGGCTCCGAGTGGGAGTGGCGATATAGCCTCTCCAATTTTCTGACGTCCTGTTTTAAAGTGTGGAGTTGAACACTGTACCAGGGCGACGATGATCTAATCCTAATGGTTTTCTGTTTTAAAGGAGCTGCTGCATTTAATGCAGATTTTAAAGACTCCATAGTGTTGCCCACCGTTTGGTCAATGACTGAGGGACTGCAGCTGCTGTGAACAGGTTCACCTGCAGCAGTATTCAACATAGGCTGTATTAGTTCTTTGAACCTTGTGATAGATTTATCATTTAAGGTTCTTTTCATTATGGTTTTCTCTTGCGGGACAGGAAAGTCCCCCAAAGCGAGATCAAACGTGATCAAGAAATGGTCAGACAGCAACGAGCTTTGACGCTGGATGTCAACATTGGAGACATCACAGCCGTAGGTCAGGACAAGGTCCAAGGTGTGGTTATGAATGTGAGTAGGTTCCTCGACATTCTGAGTAAAACCAACACCATCTAGTACGGCGCTGAAAGCTTTGTTTAAGCTGTCAGTGCTGTCGTCCACATGTATATTGAAGTCTCCAGCTATAACTATGTTTTCCCATTCCAAAACTAGGTTTGAAATGAAGTCAGAGAATTCTGTTAGGAACTCGCTGTAAGGACCAGGAGGTCGGTATAAAACTATAAATAGTACTGCTTTTTGTTTTCTCCACCCAGGACAGGTGATTGAAAGTGTTAAGTTTTCAAACGAGTGAAAAGCGTTGTTGGTTTTGGGACTAAGAACCAAGTTGGTGTGTGATATAATCGCAACACCAACGCCGCGACCTGTAGCTCTGGCTTTCTGGTAGTTAACATGCGTCGGAGGAGTGCACTCATTCAATCTAACGTAGTCGTCCTGTTGGAGCCAAGTCTCCGAGAGCGCAAACAGATCCAAGCCCTTGTCTATAATAAGTTCGTTTATGAGAAGCGATTTAGACGAGATTGATCTGACGTTCATTAAACCACATTTAACAACCCTACCGCTAGAACTATTTCTGTCTGTCTGAACTTTTATTAAGTTACTGTGTCTGACACCCAGGTCAGATTTCCTCGCATATAGTGCTTTAGACTTCAAGCGGGGAACACACACAGTTTCAATCTGACTAGGTTCTGAGGCTAGTAACTGAGCACACACAGGCACACACACACATGCACACACAGTTTCAATCTGACTAGCCTCTGAGGCTAGTAACTGAACAGATGGGGGCTCAGAGGTTGTGACAGAGCAGCTCTGCACCCGGGCCTCAGTTCTGCACCGTCATTTGAGCCGAGCAGAACAGTTTAGAGCCAGGGCCAAATTCTTAGCCAAAAGGGATGTACCCGCCAACGTTGGGTGGATATCATCCGAGCGGATGAGACCGGGCTTTCCCCAAAAGGCACTCCAATTGTCAACATGAACAACACCACTTCGAGGGCACCAGCCAGACAGCCAGCGGTTGAAAGCCGAGTGTCTGCTGAATGCTTCTGCACTGCTAGTGCTAGGTAGGGGCCCAGAGAAGATGACAGTGTCGGCCATTGTGCTAGCCAGCTTGCACACGGCGGCGACTTGCAGCTTCAACACCTCGGACTGTTTCCGCCGAACGTCATTACCACCCGCGTGAATAACAATTCGACGGAAACGCGGCATGTGGACAACAAGTGGCGTTTAAAACGGCATGTGGACAACAAGTGGCGTTTAAAACGGCATGTGGGGAATAAATGGCGTGTAAAGCGGCATGTGGACAACAAGTGAAGTTTAAAACGGCATGTGGGGAATAAATGGCATGTAAAGCGGCATGTGGGCAATGAATGCCGTTTAAAACGGCATGTGGACAACAAGTGGCGTTTAAAACGGCATGTGGGCAACAAATACAGTTGAAAGCAGCCTGTACAAAAGACAACAAGCAGCATTATTAGAGCTAGTGGTCCAGTGGCTCAGATGGAAAAGCACAGGTCTACGGTGTTGATGGTTGCTAGTTCAAATCCCCAGTGACTACCAATGACATTTGCTGATGTTGGGTCCTTGGGCCTAACACTTCATGAAGAATGTCAGAAGTGCCATAAATTGTTTGAAAAATGTTGTTTGAGTAATAATAATATATGTTATTGCATAAAATTTGTTGAAAGACTTAATTTCATGTATTATATATAGTTTAAATTCCACATGACGTGTGTCATCCAGTGGCGCACTTGGTTTATAACTGCCTCTCATGCGGAAGATACCTGGTTCAAATCCAGGACAGGTCATATATATATATATATACATATATATATATATATAAATAAAACAAAAGAAAAAATCATTTTATTTCTCTCTCTTCTTTAATAAAACCACATCAGAAACATGGAACAATAAGAAAGAGGCAAGGCAAGTTTATTTGTATAGCACAATTCATACACAAGGCAATTCAAAGTGCTGAACAGAACAAGAAAGCATTAAAATCATAAATAATCACAGTACATTAAAAAAAAAAGATAAAAATATAAAATCCCTCAGTTGTATGCACAGCTAAACAGAACCGTCTTTAACCTGGTTTTAAACATTGTCAGAGAGGAGGCCTGTCTCACATCTTCAGGAAGACTGTTCCAGATTTTAGCAGCATGAATCTGAAAAGCAGCCTCCCCATGTTTAGTTCTGACTCTGGGCATTAACAGGAGTCCAGTCCCTGTGCTCCTCAGAGTCCGGGCTGGTTCATATGGGACTAACATGTCACTAATATAGTTTGGTGCGAGGCCATGGAGAGATTTGTACACAAGCAGAGCTGTTTTAAAGTCTATTCTCTGAGCCACAGGAAGCCAGTGCAGGGACCTGAGGACCGGACTAATGTGGTCGTACTTCCTGGTTCTAGTCAGGACTCGAGCTGCTGCATTTTGAATGTACTGCAGCTGTTTTACAGCCTGTTTGGACAGACCTGTGAGCAGGCCTTTGCAGTAGTCTAACCTACTGGAGACAAATGCATGGATAAGAATCTCCAAGTCTGCTTTAGACACTATGTTTTTGATCCTGGCAATGTTTTTTAGATGGTAAAAAGCTGCTGA
This sequence comes from Knipowitschia caucasica, assembly GCA_964034765.1. NCBI lineage: Eukaryota > Metazoa > Chordata > Actinopteri > Gobiiformes > Gobiidae > Knipowitschia > Knipowitschia caucasica. The sequence continues at coordinate 35,213,867 of OZ035831.1, forward strand.
TGTCACTGATTTGATGTGGCTATTAAAATTTAAGTCTGAGTCCAGTATTACCCCTAGATTTCTGACCTTGTTTGAAGGTTTTAGGGAGAGAGACTGTAGGTGACAGATGACGCTCTCTCTTTGTTTCTGGGGACCAAAGACAATCATTTCAGTTTTGTCTGCGTTTAGCTGAAGGAAGTTGTTTTGCATCCACTCACTGATCTGTTGGATACAGTGAAGGAGTGAGTCCACTGGTCCATGTTCTCCTGCAGTCAGTGAGACATAGATCTGAGTGTCGTCTGCATAGTTATGATAGGACACTTCGTTTCTGCGTATTAACTGACCTAACGGCAGCATGTAGAGATTGAACAGAAGAGGTCCCAGGATCGACCCCTGTGGTACTCCACAGGTCAGGGCCATATGATCTGAGACACAGTCTCCAATCTCCACAAAGTACTTCCTGTCTTCAAGGTAAGACCTAAACCAACTTAGGGCGGTGCCAGCGACTCCAACCCAGTCCTCTAGTCTCTGTAGCATTAATACATATATTTTTTTTTAAAGAATGCAAAGTATAAGACACAGCTTAAACGGTCCAAGAACAGAAATGAAGATTTTAACAATATAGAGATGAAACCTCATGTTCCAATTACACAACTTTCTGCTTGTGTTTTTCAATCCATCACTCTTCACCATCTTTGGTTGGCTCCATTCTTGATGAAATGTCCTAAAACAACAATAGAATCTTTCGGTTTTTTCTTTGCCAAAACACAAAATAAGTGGCGCAGTCATTAAACATTCGCCTATAGTGCGTGAGATTGGCAGATCGAATCAAAGTACCATTTTTTTTTTTTAATGGCAGTTATATAAAAACTGTATATATATATATAAAGATATATATAGATATTTATAGATATATATATGTATAAAGAAATAACCGTCATAAAAAAGTTTTTGATCTTGGCTGGATTTGAATCTGCGAACTCTTGCATGATTGGCAGACACACACCAGCTATACCACTCACCAGGTGGTTGTAAGTAAAATTGTGTCTTGAGTGTTTTACACATCATTTAGTTTTACCCTAACGATGATGCAATATTAATCCTAATGCAAGATTACTATTGGAACAACACATAACCATATGTATGAAATATATATTCATACATATTCAATTTGTATTTAATCTGACAAAAAAAAATAAAGACCAGACCTGGAATTGAACCAGGTATCTTTCGCATGAGAGACAGTTATAAACCAAGTGCACCACAGGAATATACAGTTTTTTAGAATCTAAACCACATGTAATACATGAAATCAAGTCTTTCAACAAATTTTAAATTATTATAACTCAAACTACATTTTTCAAACAACTTATGGCACTTCTGACATTCTCCATGAAGTGTTATGCCCAAGGACCCAACATCAGCAAATGTCATTGGTAGTCACTTGGGATTTGAACTAGCAACCATCAACACCGTAGACCTGTGCTTTTCCATCTGAGCCACTGGACCACTATCTCTAATTTGCTGCTTGTTGTCTTTTGTACAGGCTGCTTTCAACTGTATTTGTTTTACACGCTATTTATTCCCCACATGCCGTTTTAAACGCCATTTATTGCCCACATGCCGTATTAAATGCCATTTATTGTCCACATGCCGTTTTAAACGCCATTTATTGCCCACATGCCGTTTTAAACGGCATTTGTTCCCCACATGCCGTTTTAAACGCCACTTGTTGTCCACATGCCGTTTTAAACGCCACTTGTTGTCCACATGCCGCTTTACACGCCATTTATTCCCCACATGTCGTTTTAAACGCCACTTGTTGTCCACATGCCGCTTTACACGCCATTTATTCCCCACATGCCGTTTTAAACGCCACTTGTTGTCCACATGCCGCTTTACACGCCACGTGTTGTCCACATGCCGTTTTAAACGCCACTTGTTGTCCACATGCCGCTTTACACGCCACTTGTTGTCCACATGCCGCTTTACACGCCATTTATTCCTCACATGCCGTTTTAAACGCCACTTGTTGTCCACATGCCGCTTTACACGCCACTTGTTGTCCACATGCCGTTTTAAACGCCACTTGTTGTCCACATGCCGTTTTAAACGCCACTTGTTGTCCACATGCCGCTTTACACGCCATTTATTCCCCACATGCCGTTTTAAACGCCACTTGTTGTCCACATGCCGTTTTAAACGCCACTTGTTGTCCACATGCCGCTTTACACGCCATTTATTCTCACATACCGTTTTAAACGCCACTTGTTGTCCACATGCCGCTTTACACACCACTTGTTGTCCACATGTCGTTTTAAACGCCACTTGTTGTCCACATGCCGTTTTAAACGCCACTTGTTGTCCACATGCCGCTTTACACGCCATTTATTCCCCACATGCCGTTTTAAACGCCACTTGTTGTGTACATGCCACTGATCAGCTGTGGCAGGTGCCGGTGCCACAAAAGGAGCCTGCCCTTTCTCATAATTGGATGAGGTCGAAGCGTGCAAGTTAGTCCCAGTTTGCACATAGATAGATAGATAGATGGATAGATACTTTATTGATCCCCATTGGAGAAATTTGGGTGACCAGAAGCAGGTGAAACACATGCATCCATACAAAAAACAAAACAAATATAAAGATAATTCTATAAGTAGCTAACAATAACTTCAAATTTCTTAGCTAGATGTTAAGATGTTTGGCTAAATGCTCAGATGTTTCTTTTTCGAACGGTTAATCTTTTTGTCTTTTTTTAACCATGGACTGGGAGACATGTTTTGTAAACCAACTTTTTTGTTTTGCTTTTTAGATCCTTCCATGCAAAAATGATATCATTTTACCACTATGACGTCACACTCAGAGCCATTTTCACACAAAAGTAATGTCCCAAGATTACTGTTGGCAAATTCTCAGGTGAAATGACATTTTTTGACAATTGCATGGCTGTGTTTGCAGTCGGTAATTTCCAAATCTGTGAAAAAAAACAAAAAAACAAATTCTAACCCTCCCCCTGGTGGAAACTCAAGCCAAAAGCATAATTTATTCTTGATACTTTTTCACCATTTATTTTCTACGAGATTTTAAAACAAATCCTTTTTAATGGACTGTGATAGTGTATGTTGTTTCTTGTTAATGGTTTTATTTTCTAATCCGCTTTTGGGACTTTCGGAGGATTACAATTGTGATTTTGAGCTGCACTGCCTACAGAAATGTTGACTCTGGGGTAAAGAAGTACCCCCTGCTCCAGCTCTAATTCTCCATGTTTGTGTGAAAGCCTTGGTAACGGTGCATTTGAGTGTTTAAGGTTGATCATTGAGCAGCTCATTCAGACCAAAGCACTCTTTGACCACATTTCTCAGCTCACGTTGGCAGGTCTCTCCCTCTCTCTGTCTTTCTTGTTTATGTCTTGGGTTTCATCCATGCTCACTCCCTCTCCAAATATTTTCTAATGCCACTGAAGAATGTTCATATGTTGTTGCTGGAGTCATGTTTGTGTAGAGGCTGCAGTGAAAGGAATCGCAAGTTGTGGTTTAAAAAGACACTCATCAATTAGGACAGAGGTGTCAAACTCATTTAAAAACATTAGAGCTGCTGGGGGCCATATGTGGAAAAGTCTTTTGATGTATTGGACATAAGTTTGGATTTTATTTTCTAGTTGGTTTGGATTCAACCACAACTGGGACGTATATCAATAAGAGATGTATTGGAAGACTGATGGTAAAAAGTAACTAAAACTTCTATTTGCAAATGCAACATGGGTGTTTTCCGGAGAAAATAGGCTTTATTATGAAATACCACATGCCATAGTAGCCCCTTACTATTTTACTGCAAAAAGACAATTGAAAATCATTGCAGGGAAGATTGAAAATTGTGGATCACGGGCATGAGTTTGATTTGCCTGAATTGGGACATGTTCACGACAATAATCAGCCATCCACACCATAGTAAACACCATATTAAGGCTTTGAAACGGCTGCATGGGGGGATCATTAACCATCTGATATGCAGATAAGGATAGCTCAACCTACATTTATATTATTCCATCAGTTAGCAAGAACTCAAATTATGCTTTCTCTGTAAACAACTTTTCCCCTTGGTATTATAAAACACAGAGCAAGTTTTTGAGATGAACTTGGTGGCCTGTTTATGGGAGCGAGAGCAGCGGAGTTCATTGAGGTTAGTGACTCTCCCACCGGGTCCAGAGTGAAGAGGAGGAGCGGGCACATCTGCACAGGTTGATCGTTATTCCACTAAACTTACTATTACAGTCGTAATGACAGTCTGACGTAGCCATTCAGACAAAAATGTCGATGCAATGGTGCAAATATTTGAGAGACAACATACAAATAGTTCAGGATAGTGTTGATGGAATGGGAACTGTTTGGGTACCTCACTGTAGTCTCAATAATAAGTAAGTAAGTAAGTAAGCTTTATTTATATACCGCCTTTCACAGACCAGAGTCACAAAGCGGTTTACAATTGTTATTTTTTGGGCACTTGTCCTCACTCCACACAGAGATGGGAGCGGGGTCGCCAAACAGGAGGCGCATGCCAGACCTATTGTACATATTTTTTTTAGTGGTAGGGGAAACCGGAGTACCCGGAGGAAACCTACGCAGACACGGGGAGAACATGCAAACTCCACTCAGAAAGGCCCTGGTCCGGCCGGGATTCGAACCCAGGACCTTCTTGCTGAGAGGCAAGAGTGCTATCCACTCAGCCACCGTGCCACCCAAACAATACCCAAACAGTTCCCAGATTGACAGAAATGTGGTCTGGTAAATTTCCATTAAACGCTTTTTTAGTGTTGAAGGTGCTTAGGCTTGAATAATTCATTTCAAACTATAAACTAGGTCTTACCTCAATTATTTTTAATGTGTTTACTCTTCAAATGTATTGTGCGGTGCCAGTTATTTTACTGTAAATAAAACACACAAGAGGATCCATTCAAAAGAAGCACAAAAACAAAACAGCTTGTGACAGACCTATGTTGAACTGACTATTTAAGGTGAACATTTATTTGAAAAACAGTACAAAAACTCATATTTCATTTTGTTGTTTGTCGTGGACCTGTGTGTGTGTGTGTGTGCATTTTGTGTTGACATTTTGAAGAAAAACAAAAAAACAATGTCACTTGCTTGAAAAAATTCTAAACGAGCATCACATAACACATAAATCATGAAAACATGTTATTTCAGGCCCATGATGGAGGGAAGGTCCTCCCCTTTTCATTATTGGGATTTTTGAGTGGCGCATTCAACATTAAATCAAACTCTTGGACCTGCCGACACATTTATCTAGAATTAACTCCTGCAACATTGTTTTTATGTGCTTGGACATCATATATTGGCAATAGCCTTAGTTGACTTTACATATAGAACGACTCCTTTATTCGAGTTTAATTTTCAGGCTTAGGTGGTGACGTGTGACTTTTCTGTTTTCACTCGTCTGTGTGTTTGTGCAGGTGCTCATGCCTCTGCAGAGTGACAGCAGTGACCCACTTCAGCCTCCCTTCTCTTACCCTTTCTCCCCCATCACACCCTCCCTCACCCCTCCTCAGCCTCTCGGTCTGGAGACGGGCACAAGAAGCTCTCTGTCATGGGAAACCGGTCGTCCCCATAAAACGCATTCAGACTGACGCTTTGGATTTGACTCGATAGTTAACAAGCTGCCTTTGCGTTTTCAGGCCAACAGGTGAAAACAGTCCACTCTGCTTTAGTTTGTCAAAATGTTAGGCTTTAATTTACTGCCCTGTGGTATTTTTTTAAACGCTTGTATATTGTTGGGCAAGGTAAAAGCAAAAAAGGGCAATTATAAATAATGTCTTTAATCTTTACAGGCTAATGTCGGAGATTTACTTTTAAATGGATGTAGTTTGCACTTAGTGGGATAATTAACTCGTGAGTCACTGCTCTGTTTCTGGGCGGCACAGTGGCTGAGTGGATAGCACGCTGGCTTCTCAGCAAGAAGGTCCTGACCTGGGTTCGAATCCCGGTCGGAACAGGGCCTTTCTGAGTGGAGTTTGCATGTTCTCCCCGTGTCTGGGTAGGTTTCCTCCAGGTGCTCCGGTTTCCCCTACCACTAAAAACATGTACAATAGGTCTGGCATGCGCCTCCTGTACTGGCGACCCCATCTCTGTGTGGAGTGGGACAAATGCCCACAGTTGTAAACTGCTTTGTGACTCTGGTCTGTGAAAGGTGGTATATAAATAAAGATTACTTACTACTAGATTACTTACTGTGAGTCATTGGAATCACTTGTGAACAGAGAATCAGCCCTGAACAGGTTTTCATATGTTTCAGAGGTTTACTCATACGCACACCCTTGATCTGAATGTGGATGTGAGTCGCTGAAAGTGTGAATGCGACTTCTGCGAGGCTGATGAAAGTTCAGAGTGTGCACCTATGATGAGTCTTTGAGCGATGTGATCAAATTTATGGGCATTTTTTTCTACAACAACCTGTTCAGGGACAACAGTTGTACAGTTGTGTTGCCACCTGCATTCCACCTGCTGGAGTTTAGTAAGAAACGATACAAACTATGTATTGTGTGACTAATCAAGTAAGTAGTCATACATACAAGTACGTTTAATAAAGAATGAATCCACTGTAAAGCTATGATTTTTTACATATTGACCGATTATCTGGGAACATATAAAACAAGACACCATTTAAAATTAAGATATTAAACACATTCCCTTTAAATAGACACATTGATCCCAACTAACAGAGAACACAATATCAAATTGCACAAAAGGCCATAATATACTAATGCCATACAATGCTGTTTACTGTTTGTACTATACTTTATGCTGTGTAGTATATAGTAGGAGCACTGTACTATAAAATAAACGATCTCAATAAAACATGGGGGAAAATACTTCAATCAATGGGACGTACCAGAAATACAGACAGAAAACAACGTTATTAAAAGGAAAAAGGATTTGGCTGGAAAAAAAAACCTCAGAGCCAGAGTATAATTGAAGTTGAGTTGTGACTGTGGAGGCAGCCAACTTTGACTCCTGTGCCAGTTCAAGCATATTAAAAACTATAGTGTCAACAGGCCGGAGTGACCCCAAGTAGCCCACACACTGCATGTCATTCTTCATCATATCTGTCCGTCGGACTTTTAAAACAACAATAGTCCAAAGTGTCAGCACAGCCAGTATGTCTGAGAGTGGGTTTGGATTGGCGTTATGTGAATGTTGGTGTTAGGCCGTCTGCTTTGAAGCTCAGCTCTTTACTTTGCCCGAGAAGTCTGTCAGCTGTAGCACAAAAAGTGGGCTGCGATCAAATGGAATTTATTGGTTTTAACAATAATTTGTTTTGTCAGACTTGGATGTGAAATCAATGAGCTACCTTTGTTGTTAGACCACTAGATGTCTCTGTTACTGCTTCCAAACGCTCAATCTCAGAATTGTTCAATATCTTCCTTGGAGAATAGACAAGAAAGAATTATCAAAAATTGCTCCAGCCCAAGTGCTCTGAGATGTAATTTTAAGACTAAAATTGAGCATTGGACAAAATGAAAAAATAAAAATCATTGCAAACATTGTCCTCCAGCGGCTTCACTTCACCTTTCTGTAAAAACCAAGGGACAGCCCCAAAAATCTGTAGAAAAGTACATTATCGTAAATTGGACACATAGAATGTATGTAAGTAATCTTTATTTATATACTGCCTTTCTCAAACCGGTCACAAAGCGCCTTACAATTGTTATTTTGGGGCATTTGTCTCTCACTCTACACAGAGATGTGAGGGAGACTTTACGTTGCAGACACATGCATTTCTTTTCGCACTTCTTTTTACATCCATCCTCCACATGTTGCTATTTCTTGTTTAGTTTTATTGGCCATGTGCAAGAGAAATAATCAGTTTGCTACAATGCTAAGAACTTTTTCACATGCAAAACCATTTATAAATATACCCCAATGTGTTTAAATAAGCTATACTGAATAGTTAGGGAGTAATAGTATATTTGACCTAATTTCTAGAAGTATCACTCAAGTCAACACAAGTCATCTCAATAGCAGAATTTATTTTCTGACTGTTGTGTCTAACTTTATAAGGTAAATTACTTTTAGCTATACGGTTGTAATTCTTAAACAACACTAAATGTCCCTGTGACATGGAGGGCTGTTTGACTGAGTGCATTATAGTGTTTATTCCCAACCGTTCAGCACCGGGGGTGGTGAATGTGCCAGCTTCCTGTAGTGTGGCTCTAAATGCACACTCGCTCTGATGGCCCCTTGGCACTGCTGCTTTCCCACACCTGAGCACACTTTGATTGGTGCTTGGCTGGATCCGGAGCAGACGTTTTGGCTGTGGCATGGAGCTGTTGACCACTAATGTTTCTGTCTCTCTGCACTCTGGAAAGATGCCAGGCATTCAGGGCCTCCAGTGTTTTTATGGCACTGAAAAGCAATATTCTGCCGGGCCCAAATGCCAGTCCGAAAACAAGGGCAGGTTTGGTGGGCGAGAGCTCATTCCCTTTGGCCCAGATCTCAGTTAGCTGCTAAAAAGGCAGCTTTTACAAGAGGCAGCAGCTACATTACCAGTAGTAGAGACTGGTATATCAAATTAAGTTGTAAAAGCTAAACATACATCAGGATTAGGAAATGTATCCTGCTCGAAAAACATTAAGAAACACAAAGCTCCCTATCAGAGTGAACAGATTGTAAAATTACTTAGCGACTCTGTATACGATTAGATTTATTACAAAAAAAGATGAAATGAGTGATGTATAAAGTAGACTTCACAAAAGTAACATACTTGCTTTGTAAATTCAACTATTTGCATCCCTGTTCAACAAAATACAAAAGTGAAAGTGATCTACATGACTTTTGCTCAACAATTAAGCTGCAACAAACAAGTTACAATTGATTTGATCTAGCAATTCTTTCGATTTTTGGAACAAAGATAATACGTTATAGCTGAATTTGATCCAGAAGAAGTTGAGATGAAGCCACCAGAGGACATCCCAACAGTTTTATCATTAACCTTGACATTTCACAAGCGGAGTCTGTACATTTTTAAAGAGCAGTTAACACAAAACAAAAACAAAAAACTTGATTAGTTGCAATAAACAGCCCTACTTGACAGTTTGAATTTGTCCCAATTTAAGTTAGCTGAAACTACAGCCAACCCAAATTCCTGATGTGCACAGAGTTTATCAGTGCAGCAAAACCTAAACTACCACCAACTGTGCCTCAGAAGAGGTTTGGCCTGCTCACTGGAGCAGGGCGCGTCCAGAGAAGCACTGAGGCAAATTGGAGTCAGCTGTTGCTATTCTGCAAAGTTTTGGATCCTTCAGCTCAACATGAATGAAGGGCATATAGGGCTTTATCTGGTTCAAATACTTCTCTCTGTAAGTGCATTTTCTTCTTCTCTCGCTGGACATGAGTGTGCACTGTGCTGCGTAATGCGTGTGCGTGTGCTTCAGGCTGCAGAGTAAGGTCCTTCCTGTCTGCCACAGGATGTGGGGCGTCCTGTCTGGAAGCAGCCGAGAGCAACGCCACAGTTCAAAGGCAGAAGGAAGTGGTCAGGGCCGAGAGAACAGGGACAAAGAGGAAGACATCAAACCAGCATCTTTCATTTACACCGCTTACTTTTACGGAGGCTGTTGTCGACCAAGGAAATGCCCGGTGGTATAAACTATAAAAACTACACCAATGATTTGTTTTCATGTCTCCCTGTGTCTGCATAGGTAACCTCCATGTGCTCCGGTTTCTCCTATCACTAGAGACATGAACAATAGTCTCCCGTGACCCCCTCCCCAAAACCACTGCTGTCTCCTCTCTCCGGGGCCAGGACTCACGTGAAAAAGAGATTTCTGTGGGTCTTTCCTGGTTAATAATAGACGTTTCATCTTCATGCAAACCAACTAAATCACAATAAAACACTATTGTGAAAGAAAATTATAAATCAAGAGCTCTTTCAGCCAATACTGACCTATTCTTCTGTTTTCCAATATAAATCAATCCAATCCAAATAATAATTTTTAATCCAAATAATTGCTCAAATAATATCCTCCTAACATATCGCCCTAACATTTAGAGACCCTCAGATCTGCATGTTTTTAGACTGTAATGGACCATTACCGGAGAAAACTATTAAAAGTCTTTGGTAAGGCAGATCTTGAATAGATATTTCTAACTACAGGAGAATGTAGTGATCATCTACTGCATTTCAAATCTGCAAAAAAAAACACCAGCAGAGGCGTCTGGTTGGTATAGCTGCTCCACACCCGCCCCAGTTTCAGAGGCGCTTCTTGGTGCAAAGATCCAACACATTGACACAGTCTGCCCACTCTGGTCTTGACAGTTGTTGGTCCACAGCTGCTGAGCTAAAGAGGTGTGCCACTTCCTTCCTGCAGATCTGTTTCACACTGACAAATGAAGGGCTCGTTCAAAAAGACATTTGCAAACTTTGACTTTGAAAATATGTACAGTTGGCAACAGGAGATGAGTCACCCCTCCCCATAGCATCAGAGTCACAACTTAGTCAGGGGCCGGTGTGTCAAGAGGCATGCAGACCAGCGCTCATGCAGAATGTAATCCCTCATTTGTTCAGCGTAGCCATGGAGGAAAAGGTTTCAGTCCTCACTTTGGATGGTTGTTTCTTTAAGTTTGTTGCAATCTTAAAGGAGCAGTATGTAAAAATCTGGCCAAAAGTGGTACTGCACTCTCTCTGACTCAGGTTGCCAGATATGCAGATGAATCCTAGCCTGGCTCTGCCAGACCCTTGTAGTTCCGCCATGCTCCACCAGAGGCGTTTGGCTGAACCACATGGGTCTGGTATCGAGCCCATAGCGAACGCCTTCCCAAGATTATTTTTTAATCGACCAATCAGGATTGCTGGTGTTACGTGGGGTTTACACTACCTTCTCAAGCTTCTCTCATGCAGCAGCGAGAGGAATCCAAGATGGCGGACGCAAAGTCCGCGAATCTTTTTAAAAGAGTAAATACGATCGAATTAAGACACGGATGTCACTTTTAATGCAATTTGAGGTGAGATGTTGATGGTTCTATGTTGATATGTGTGTGTTTTAGGAGTCAAATGTTCCTGTAAAGTTTGGTTGAAACACTGGTTCAGTGTTCCTGTTTACACACTATGCAGCAGGGTTGCCAGGTTTGGTGGTTCCCGCATATTTTTTTCCAAGAGACTTGTAGGTATTAAATAAACAGAAAGACAATAAATAGAATCATGATACCCCAAGTTGATTATATTACGTTTTTAGCCAAAAAATCATACTGAGTGTTTTTTTTTTTTGGGTATTCTCGTGGATTTTGGGTTGGAAAATCTTGCTGTGATTTGGCAACCTATGGGAGTCGTGTGCTTCGATGTGAGTGGTTGAAAGCAGACTTCATTCAAGATATTGGACAAGTGGTCTATCCAATCACATACAAGGATTTTTTTTTACAAGGCCCTGCCTTCTGAAATCCAACCACTATGGCTCAGTACCAGACTCATGTGTGAAGTGCTGCGAACTACATGGGTCTGGCGAGAGTCAGGCTAGATGAATCCAGCTGGGACCATAATATCTGAATAAAGAGTTTTGTCAACAACAAATCTATAACAAACACCTTTCTCACAAAGATGGAAATCCTTGTTTTATTCCTTATTTTATCATTAATAAATTGAGAATAATAATGAGACTTTTGTTAGTTCTGCTAATGTTACTTTACCAGTGAGATTAGCTTGACGCTAATTTCTGGAAACCCGGATCACAGACTTTCTGATTGGTAAAATCAGAAATTGGAAGGCGGGACATCGAAATGAAAACAATAACAAGAATTTAGTGGCTGTTAAACTAATTTTGAAATCCAAATATCTTGGCTGAAATACTGTTATCAGAACTATTGGAAAAGACCATGTTTTATCAATGCCTATTGACATGCTAGGGCCATTTAATGATGACTTGACAAGACTTGACAAGCTCCCTCCCCCTTCCTTTCTGATTGGTCTACGTCTAAGTTTCCGTAACAATGAATCAACACATTTAAATGTTAATCGGAAAATACACGATACATATACATTATTAATACACATGCAAGGAGGTTAAAGTTTTCATGACAAAAATAATGTTTTAATGCACAAAAAAGTGATCGCGATAAACCCAGAAGTTGCTATTAATATGAATTGCACATTATAGGACACATCTGCAGAGGATCTAATTATGGATATAGGTTCAGTATATAAATGGGTAACTCAGCGTGGATGTTCAGAATTCTTTGTTCTGTTTTCATGTAGTTCCAGAGCCTAATGGAGGCTTGATTTGGAGGCCCCATATGTGCCCAGCTTCGAGCATGAGCGCCGATGATTGACAGCCCTTGGCATCACTTGATTGGTTAAAGTGGACGACATCGTAAAAGTAAAATAGCGTCTACCATTTGAGTTGTTATCGGCCCTCTGTACTAAGTCCAATTCACAATGAGAAAAAGTGAGTGCAAGTCAGCAATTTCGAGTTTTGAATAATTTGCACATCTCTTATTTGCATTCATTTACATAAACATGTGTTATGATTTCATTGTTCTCTCTCCTAATCTCAAAAACAAAGGCATCTTGTTTTGTATTCGCATCACTATCCAATATGATGTAAGGACTTCATATTTCCAACAGCTGTAACGCAGGCTACCTAACAACACACTCGGCCTCATTAGCCTCTTGTCTAATTGGGTCTTGTGGGGCATTTGCACACATCAAAGCAGCCAAGAGAGAAGCACAGTAGGGCCGAGGACATTTTCAGTAAAAGATGAAACACGTTTGCAGCTTTTACTGTAAACCCCTCTCTCCACATGTGTTTGACATTAGAATCTCATGCCCCACATTTGTAAAGACGCCCTGGGACCACTGACAGGGCAAAAGTCAGGCTCTCTGAGGCTATTTATAGACCACGTCCGAAAGCAGATGCTAATAAGACACTTTTGTTAGGAAACTAATATGGGCGATAAAATATATGAAAATGGAAGAATGGAAAGAACATTGGTGCTATGCAAAAGTGAACAGAGCTTAAAGCTGCACTAACTGACTTTATTTTCGTATTCATTACGAAAATGCTATCCATGTCCATGTAGTGCATTGGGATATACGTCCTTTTGAAGAAAAAGTAGCACAGATTTGTGCTGGTGTGACATTATATTTTAGATCGAGTTTTGATGAAACAAGGAAGAGAATGTGTTTCGGGTCTCAGATTGTGACCAATCACAGCGCACCACTAGCCCCCACTTTCGTGAGAAATCCACAGGTTCATTAGCATAGACGGCTGAGTTAGCACAACAAGCGGCGGAGCTAACCTGAAGCTTCCTCGTCTTTGTCACCGGTTACTGCTTACTCAGCGAGACAGCCATCCAAAAGAAAGTCCCGTTCCTCCGCGATTCCCGGTTCTATCGTTCTATGGTCACACCATCCTCGTGAAAATCCATGTCCATGTATTATCCATATTGGGAGACACTAGCTCCGTCTCAACACTGTGTGTGTGTGGGGGGCGATAGCTTCGTGGGTGCGGGGAGGGGAGCAGAAAGAGCGAGGCCAGCGAGTCCGCGGCTTCAAAATCCCAAAGTCACTTAGTGCAGCTTTAAGTGAATGTGGCCGTCAACAAAAGATCTAATAAAGCCTGCCTCACTTTGTTTTATCATTGCCTTGTGTACTGTTAAGTAATCTGAGTGGTATAGCGGAGCACATTCAAGTTTTCTAATAACAGAACGCCAAACTTAAAGGGGATGTACGGTATGGTGGATAGTGCTTATGCCTCACAGCTTTGGTTGCAGTTTTAATTCCGAGCCTTTCTGTGTAGAAATCCACTGTTTATCCACCCAGAGAGTGAATATCCTCCAAGTACTCCGGTTCCCTGAAAAATACTCTTAAAATAGTTCTGACCAATCAACATCTGGAGATAGATCCTCTGGCATTTGCAGGTGTTACATTTCAGAGGACAATATTCTATTGATAACATACCTTATGATAAAAGCAGAATATGTACGTATGAAAACCAAACAAGACAGGACACATCAAAAATTAATTACTAAAGTTTTAAACTTTTCTTCTATTCAGAGAATAACATTTCAAGGTAACAACACAGTTTCTCCTATGGGTACTTTGCCTTTACTCATTCTGTTGATAGGGGAGTGTGTTTGTGTATATTTGTTGGAATAACTAAATGTTCCTGATGCCAGAACCTCCTCAAAGATCCTGCCCTGGTGTCAACATGTCTGAGAGAATGTGCTGAGCTGAAGAGAGGTCAGAGGTCACTGAGTATGTGCGTGTGCAGGTCCACTGCATGCACTGAATGTGAGCGGGTTAGAATATCACAGATTGCTAGAGTGGAAAACGTTTAATCTGTAAATTAGCTTCATCTTCAAACCACCCGCTATTTTCACGGTGTGTTGACACAAGAGCCAGTACATACTGCCTCACATTTCAGGAGTCCGCCATGAAGGGGCAGAAGTAAATGCAGAGCGCTATGAGGATGCGGCTGTGGACAAAGACTGATTCACAGAATGATGGGAACATATGTGTAGCACATGTGAACAGAGGCCTGAGCCCTGAGGCCTGCAGCCCTGCATGGCTCATGCAGACATACTGTCTATACACACAACATACCCACACACACTTTCAGGGGTCAGTTTGCCGCTGGGTTCCAGGTAGAGTGTGGCATGTGATTAAGACAGAGATGAGGGATATCCGGAGAGGGCCAGTTTGTGAAAGTGTCAGAACACCCAGAGCGCTCAGAGAAAACTGCTCTGATTACACTAATGACCAGGATGAAGCTCAGCAGATGGAAGCAGCTAATGCTAAAGGCTCACACTGTGGCGTGCACACAACCAGCTCTGCAGAGCCCCCTGCTCTAGGGTATGCGCTCTGCACCAGCCAGAGTGCTGCTCTGCTCCAGACTCTTCTTTAGACCAGTACGAGTGGCTCTGCCCAGATACGCTCGAGCCTGTTGGACTCATGGTTGTTCCCCACACACTGTGGTATTAATGGAATCCTGGAGATGGTCAGAGCAGTATGCTTTGTGAGCTGTGTTCAGCCTGCAGAAGTCTAACAAGCTGTGGACCTGTCACACCAAACAGGTAAAACAGACCTATGGATCACAGAATGAAGTAAAACAAAAGAAGACCTACAAAAAAGAAAATCTGGACACGCTAAACCCTGGCTCCGATCACTGCCACAACATTGTACAAAAATCTTTAAATGTTTTTAATGTGAACTGTGGGTTCTCAGCCGAGCAGAGCTCAAACACAGGAAGTATGGCCTCTTTGAGGTTCTCGATTGCTGAATTGTTTATTGTACAAAGCTGAAAATCAGCATAGACGAGCTGTGGAATAAGGTCAGGGCCCAGAGCAGGGGAACTATTGTCAGTAAATTAGGATTCAGTTCACAATAACTCTTTAAGTTTCAGTTAGTCAAGTAAATGTGAGTTATTGAGTACACAGCGTAATAGTAAAAGTCAGCATATCAAAACCTTTCTCCTGTTACGTCAGGGCAGTAAAATCAATCTGTTAATGTAAATCAACAACAGTAGAGCAGCTAAAATTCCCCTGGCCATAATGGTTAATGAAGAATATACATTTCTTTTAATTATAATATTCTATGTTACCATCATATACAGGTAAAGAAAAACCTGAAACCTGAACCATGAATTTAAAACAACATAGCAACAGTAATGTTGAAGAAGCAAACACTTCAATTGGATGCCCTGTCCCATAATGTTTTAAGTTATGGGACTCAGTGGCTCAAACTTAATCCTTTTTCCAAACAAACATCCAGATGCCAGTGGTCACATGACTTCCTTTGGCAGAGGTAATTGCATTCACTTTCAAACGAGAAATGTTTTAGGCAATTTAAGTTCTCAGCAAAAGCAACAAAAGCCAAGAATTGCATCCCCATGTTCTCCGTGTGGCGTGAGCGCACTCCAGAAGGGGTTAGATAATTAACGTAAACCTTTAATTAGTGTTAAATGGGCAGCTTTCCCTTACATTACCCTAATAAGAAGCATATGGATGTGACTTTTGTGGAGTGGCTGTGATCCGTGCCCAAGACAGACGTATGTACAGCGGAACATGGAAACGTCTATAAGCTCTTTGTAAACTGATGTCAAAAGTCAATGGCAAATGCAGTTAAGCTAATTCCCCTGGTTAGTGGTCTTATAAAAGGGGCAGCAGCATGAAGCCAGTGCTGGAAGTGAGAGTGAAAAGCTGCTCAAGCCAAGAAATGTTAGGTCTCATTAGAGAAGGGAGTGAGTGGGCTGTAAATTTTGGGCAAATTCAGAGGGGCACATTCCCAAAGAGATGGTAAAATAAATATTCTAAAAGAAACCCAACAAATATGTCAAGAGCAATTCGAGACGTGAATTGACAAAGGTGTTTACATACAGTTGTGAAATGAAAGCTCAGCTCAGGGTTTATGACATATTTTAGTCACTTCAGATTTACAACTAAAAGTGCTTGAATCCAGAGAATAGACTTTAAAGCAAACGCGTGTATTCGCCAAACTTTGTGGCCACAGTGTACGAACTAAGATTCCTAGATTAGAAAAGGTGAAGGTAAATGTTGTGGAAGTGCAAATAGTTAACAAATACTTATTCTACTTAACTGCTCCACTGTCTTATTTAATACCTTAACTCTCAATCCACCATCTTAGTTTTCTGGCTACCATATGTGCAGTGCCCTTACCCGCAGCTATTCATTAACACTGTTATGGGAAACAGGTGACTACAAATACGTAAATAAGGGACTTGTTTGGAAAAGCTACTTCCATTGCACTTCCGAGGCGTGCACATAAAAGCATTCTTCACTTGAACTTTGCTGAGTTGCATGACAGCTGTGTGTGCACCCAAACACACTCATGGCAGTCCTGAGTTGCAGTTGGCTTTCCATTTGTTTGATAATGTGATACTTGCAGTGGCTTTATTTAGGTCACTTAGCCCCAATGTTACCTGACCATGGCATTTGTGGAGACTTGCAGACAGAAGTTACTGGTTTGGTCTCCTGCATGTCGGACAGATTTTCCTGATTAGTGTCACAGAGGAACAAATGACTGAGTTTCCATATTTTTCTTCCCTGCCACTGTTCTACTAAATCGACTTATGCTGCGCACAAAAGATTAGGGATACTTGGCTTTTGGGATGAATTTCAGGATGAATAAAAAATAAACTACTGTCACAAGCGAACACATGTGTCCTTATTACCATCCAAAAAGCATTGCCCAAAACACAACTGATATGGGCAATGTTGATTTGGAAATGTTTATTGATGAATTTATCTCCAGCAGGTTAGACTACTTTAACGGCCTGCTCACTAAACTCGTCAAACAACTTGTAAACAGCTGTATGTTCAAAACGCTTACTAGAACCAGGAAGAATGGTCACATTAGTCCTGTGCTCAGCATGTATCTATAATAATAACAGTTTTCTGCACTTGCTTCCTTTGGCTCCCTGTGGCTCAGGAAGCCAGCTACTTATGGCCTCACACCAAAGTTAGTGCCACGTGAACTAACTCTGACTGACTCTGAATGATCTACTCTGACAATGTTAAAATCAAGATTAACTGATTTATTTTTAAATGAATGTACAGGGGATATATATGACTTTAATTGTTTTATGATGATAATGTTTGCTTTCTTGTTTTGCCCTCTGAGCTGCCATGTGCATTGGCTAATCTGGCTAATCGGATGTTTCCCGATGGGCTGCTGTGCTGATTGCAAAGAAAAATAAAATAAAATCTGCCCAAATGTGCAAAGCTTTCAGAGATGTTTTCAATTCAAAAGACTGAGATTGAAGAGGGAATTGTGAAGAGATATTGCAGGTTGAACAAAAATTAGCCTTGAAAAATATTCATAACCCATGAACTTTTCCACTATTTGTCATGTTATGACCAAAAACACAAATAATGAACTGAATATACTAAAATATACTAATAAAACAGATTTTGCCGTTTTGTTACACAAATATCTGATTTGTCTATCCAGAGCACACGTTGGTCAGGGTCCCACAGAACAAGGCATCTTGACCAGTCCTAGTGTCAAACAAGACGAGTCCTGCTGTGGACAGGACCTGAGGGATCAAATACAAAGAACATATTTCCCGTAGGGACAATAAAGGCTTATCTTATCTAATATATATAGTTTTAAACGCTGCACAATCAAGTGGGTGTGTGTGTGTGTGCGTGTATTTGTGTGTGTGTGCATTATGTTTTCTTTCTCCAAACTCTCCTTGATGTTATTTACATAGGAATGTGAATATTGTTGAGGAGTTGTGTACTCAAAATGTTTTTGATCACTGCTTTGGTCGAGACTCAGAAACACTCTTTGAAGAGAAGTTATTTGTTTTCCTTTTTGCACTTTCACCATGTTCTGATTAAGAGCAGTTTGATGTATTTATTTGGCAACTGGAAAAGTCAGGGGTAAACACGACTACGGTGTGTTTACTTTAGCGTAGAGGGAACAGCGTAAGTCTGTGTACCACTTATGACAGCCATTTTCTCTATGCCTGCACCATGCATGGAAATGATTTAAGGAAAATGTGCACTGTGGTGGTCACAGTTATTCTGGCAATCAGCGAGGGGAAAAGATGGCCGACTCTAACCTTGACTTTTTCTGCTCCACAGACATTTTGTCTGCACCTGGGCTCATCTATTTAACACACACACATCCTGTTTATTAGTCTATAATGGAAAGATACCCTTGAAAATATGCACCATAATAAAAAATGATGGACTCAAGACAGAAGGTTCTTAAAATCCACTTGAGATAGTAAAATAGTAAAATAATAAAAATATCAACCCAAAACATGCAAACAATCAACCAGATTAGATTGTGACCAAGCCGACAGGCCCAATGCTGCAGTGTGTTAGAATTTTTATCATAAAACAATTGGCATTCATGTTGAAGAACAAGTGATATTTCATTTTGTTGAACATCGAACAGTGCAGTTCCCAGGTCACAGAAAGGAAGTCTTTATTCCTCATCAAGAGCAGATGAAATGAGCATGTGCTGCCTGTGGGACCACTTCACTGACTGAGGAGAGTGTAGGATAGCAGGTTTTTTCATCCTCACACCCATCTGTCCCAGACCTGCTCCGACCTGTGTTTGGACAGCTGTGATATTCTCTCAATATCATTCTTTTTATAGCAAACAATTTCTAACTCTCTCACTGCAGGAAAATAACATTGGTTCAGCCCAGGGTACTGAGAGACTGACCACCGGACGCAGCACCGGACGAGACAGTTTTGCTTGAGAAACTTGAGGATCTGTGGTTATTTTTCAAATCCAATAAGCTTCTTGTTAAAGTAGGAAGCGACCATGTTGACTTTAAGGCTGTCGTCAAGAAATCGACCTTTCCGTCCGGTAGTGGTGCAGCAATCACCTTTACACAAGTTTAACCGGGGTCATCACAATCAAAGGTAAAATAAGACAGATTTAAGATTCTCCCTGGCTTTCAAAAACAATTTCAATAGTGCGAGTAGAAACCGAATCCTATAATGCTGGTGTGAGATGAGATTTGTCCAAAAAGCAGACAAACAAATTTAAAACAGGCTTAAAAACAAGTAGTTTGCCTTATACAGCAGTTACTTTTTCCACTCATATATGAATGCAAAACTTAATGATATGGCATACAACAATACAATGCAACAATACATACAATTATACAAGGGGTGACCTAAGGTTCCTCTGAGCGCACACGCACAATGTTGGCTCGTGTGGTGTGATCCGTAAACACATTCACATACACTCACACACCCATACATTTCGGACCTTTATAAACACATGGCCGCCCTGCCCTGCCTCTAAAATACCCTACACATTAGATGTTTTTTCCTCAGTGCCAACTCAGGTGAACATGCTAATTTCACTGAACAAACCACTGCAGTAAACCACACTGCCGCCACAACAAGATGCTTCCTGTCTGCAAACATTTTGTATGGTGCCAGTTTGTCCTGCTATTTTTAGACCAAACCCTGCTTAGTATTTTCTGTGGCTTTTTCTATATAACAGCCAATCTTGTATTTATATTTAACGGAAAATGTTGCTTGTCACGCCTTGGTTGTTTAGCTCTGGCTGCACTGACAGGGCGTGGTAATAAATGCTATGGTAATGTAAAGCAACTCACGCTGGCGACAGAATACTGTTTCAACAAAAAAGTACTAAATAGAAGTCTGCATCATGCTTTGGGTCTCCAGGCTGGATATAGTAGGCAGTGCACATGTGACTGAAATCCTCTCTTCACTGGTGTCTAGACACATTAGTGCACAATGTTCTCAGGCCAGAGCTGTCAAACGCGGTCCAAGCATTGTCTGCATACTGGGCGGCACGAGAGGGGCTTTAGAAGATACTGTTACTTCTGCAGCTATAAGACTGAATAGTAATAATAGGGATATGAAGATGTGATGTCTTACAAAAACTGTGTTAGAGTAAGTAAGAATAGGTGGTGAATATCTAAATGAAATATGTATAGTGTCACTTATCTCTATGATTGGACTTTAAAACATGCACATTATTCAATCACCAATGTCTACTGCTCAAAAACAATACATTGTTTCTTGCTTCAGCCCCGCGCTCCACAGATATGATGTTTTGTCTGTATCAACTACCGATGGTCACCTCAATCCTACAACCTTGAGAAGGTGAAGGACTAACCCTAACCCTAAAGAAAAAAACAATTGAATTCAACTGTTGTGGTCAGAAATAATCACTTGCAAATGTATACGCCATTTTGTACATGGGTCTCATTTGACTGGGTTGTTGAAAGTATGCATTAAAAAAAAAAACAATCTTGCGTCTATCAGAGAGCGAAGAAATCCCTGCAGAAATCAATGCATGTTTCTATTTTCAGCTGTTATACACCAAACATTTCACTGGTCTGAGTCCATTTTCCCAATAAACGGTTTGGAGTCCTCTAGGGGCAATTTTGGCTGAAAGTTGCAGCAACACTGTGGTTTGTAATTAACTGGGGCTTTAGCGGCTGCTCCATCATCAGCGGAGCGTGTCCAGCACACCTCTGTTTGGACATCATGAGACTGCAGCGTTTCCACTGAGAGGCAAACACAGCGCCACACACTCCAGTCAAAGATCTCTATCTTTTACAGCACCACAGAATACTGTAGGACCTGTCACTCATCTCTGATCTCCTCTAAATATGTAACAGACTCACAGCTTAATGCCAAACAGACTGGGGATATTATCCTCTCCTTTTCTCTGGAACTTTGAACAAACCGAGGCCATTTGTTTTGGAAAAGTGTGTAAATACTGTCTGATTTATCCATATCATGAGTCTTCTGAAAATAGTTGTATGTATATTATGATCATATTGATTTACAGCTAATTTCATATTTCATTCAGTCTTCAGACTACATTTGTCATAAGTTATTCATAGCCACAGCTGCCCTGGGGTTGACAGAAGCGTAGCAGACAATTAGAGCTGTAATTACCGGTTGTTTTGACAATCGATTATCTAGGGCATTATTCTTTCAATTATGAAATAAACGGTTGAATAACAGATTCGATAAACATTTGACCAAAGCAAAGATAAAGTTTCAAAACATCTTTATTGAGACTAGATGTTACAGAATGGTTTTTTGGATAAGAAAACTTTTTAAAATTTTATATTAAGTCATTCAGTAGTAATTACAGCTTTGTCATAAAATCGCTTTCTCGAGTTGATGCATGGTTCAAAAACTGTTTAATCTATTATTTGTGATTAATGGGCTAATTTCCAGCATGTGCCAATATATGTCTGAAAGTTCTCTCAGATCTCATACACGTGCATAGAGGTTTGGTATCTCGAGTCAAATTGGATTTTCACCCTGAAGATTCTCCAAAGCCATGATGACTTTCAGTTCCAAACACAATCTTACATTTGGATTACACTCCCACAATCTCAATGCCTGGGTATTTGTAACAATGTTTCTGTGTCCATTTAATAGGCAGGAGGAACAATGTTGGCCTTGTGAGGACTTTCCATGAATTTTCTGTTACTCACATGGCATTTCAGTGCAGCACTTTCCACTAAGCGCCGCACAATGGGGTTTATATGTCTCCGTGTACACAGTTCATGTTGAATAAAGACAAACTTCTTCCCCTGCCCTTCTCTCTGGAGACGTACATTGTTTTCCCCGGGTTGCTCTGCTTCTATCTGCAGTGTGTAGCTGACATTCTGGCTCAATGGGACGTTTCAACACCTCGACACTCTATCCAAGCGGGATGGCCCTGAGATCAACAAGCGCTGCGCCGTAGTGCCCAGCGTCCACCTCTCAATCTGGACCAGTTTCGGAAAGACTTGTTCATCTACAGCCTTGTGCTATACAAAAACCAGCTGTAAGGCTATGCTACAGTATGATTATCATTACTGCTTTCATTATTCTTCGTGCATTCACTGACAAAAATACATATTCAAAAATTAGGATTTTGACAATGGGGTCAGGGATAAGGACACAGTGAATGCATTGAAGCCAAAGCTGTTCTGGCTTTCATTCTAAGCAGAAACAAGAAGGCACACTTTTAGTCCATTTTATACCCACTCCAGTTAAAATCAAAAGTAAAAAAGAAATATGATCTTAAGACTGAAACAATTAGTAGTAGTAATCTTTAGTAATTAGTAATCTTTATTTATATACCGCCTTTTCACTGCACATCGGAGTCTCAAAGCCCTTTACAATTGTTTATTTATTTATTTTTATTTATTTAATAGTTTATTTGAATAGGGACGATACACATTTATCAACATTGCTGTAAATGTGTCAGTATTAGCTAACAGCTAGTTTCCAACTGTAGTCCCTAAGGTGTAAAATGCCATCAAAGTGCACTGCAAAAAATTACAATTACATTACAATACATTACATCACTTGACAATATAGAGTAACTAGTTAAAACATTTCAGTTTAAAACACGTAATTAAAACATATAAAAGCAAGTAATGCATCATGAGTGGTTACAATCTTGATTGTCCAATAACCAGGCTTTCAACGTGTGTTTAAAAGTCCTGCGTGTGGTGCTATTTTTTATATGGACTGGGATTGTGTTCCAAAACCGAACGGCGCGCACTGAGAAAGCTGATTGGCCAAAGGAACTTGGCCAATCAGCCAAGTTCAATAACAAGTAAAAATTGTTATTTTTGGGAGTGGGGGTGCCAGTACAGGAGGCGCATGCCAGACCTATTGTACATATTTTTAGTGGTAGGGGAAACCGGAGCACCCGGAGGAAACCTACGTCTGCAAACTCCACTCAGAAAGGCCCTGGTCCAACCGGAATTTGAACCCAGGACCTTCTTGCTGAGAGGCGAGAGTGCTACCCACTCAGCCACCGTGCCGCTATATAATAAGACTGTTTTTCTATAACAGAAAAACAAGGACACTCAGAGGGGGTAAAAGTCAAATGGAGGCTGCGTTCTTCTCCTGCTCTTCTCTTTTTACAACTATGTTTCTGGATTTGACTACAGCTTTGTGGCTGAGTGTTGGGTTACTGAGAATCCACTGTGTGTGAGCATACAACGAGGCCATACCAGAGAGTGCGGCCAAATGCACTATGAGCCGGGACGCTGTGTGAAACCTAAAGTGGCAGCCACGTCAGTTCAGAGAGGCGCAGGGGCCGGTGCTACTGAGATACTGAGAGCAGGATTAAGTGACCGTCCGTGATGGAAATGTGCTTTTTGTTTGATTATCAGTAGCAGATCTGAAGGCCAGGGTTTGGTTTACAGCAGCTAAATGAATTAGCAATCTTACACTGTGAGGCCCCTGGGAAAGGTCAGAGTCCCGGGAGAGGGATGTGAAAGAAACAGGGGTGCAGGGATTGACAAGAAAACATTGCAATAAACACAAGAGCCTGCACTTGGGAACGCACACCCCGCCCACACCACAAGTCATCTCCAAATTGTTATGGGGTCTTCCTAACGTCACATCCCATCCACACACCAAATTTTAGCTTGTGTATGTACATCCAGTAGTGTACATACACACACAAACACACACCTATCAACCCACACTTACACAAATACTTGTTTATGTATAATAATTGAGAATACAAATATGTTGCATCTACAAATTGAAACAGAAATATTGTAAACCTATCAATGGACATATTGAGATTGTTTACTATCCAGCGTTGCCATAGAACTTCTTAAAATTTTGCAACTGTTACACACACAGCATGTTCATGGTAAGGCAAATGTGTTTGCAGGATAACTAAGTTCATATCAGGTAAACCTAAAACCAAAAAATTTATATATCCATATTGAAAGCAAATGACCTATAAAGAAATGATAGCCTCACAACACTTGAATATCAAATTACATCCCTCAAATAGAAATACTTTAGGCTGTAAAAGTGCCTCTTTCAGTGCACAATTTGCTTCACAACAGCCACATTGACAGACTCTTATTTAGGCTCTCCTCCATGCTTTGAAGCTCCATCTCTTTGGTAAAGACCTTTTAGAGGTGTTGAAACTGGTCAGGTTATGTTCCTATGTGGCAGTGGTGACAACATGAGTCAAGCTGAGCGACTCTGTCCTGACAGACCAACGGCCGAGTGGGTGGTCTTCTCCAGGTCAGGTTAATGGCTTCATGGCGAGCACGCACGCACGCACACGCACACGCACACACGCACACGCACACACGCACACACACACACGCACACACACACGCACGCACGCACACACGCACACACACACACGCACACACACACACACGCACAGACACACGCACGCACACACACACAGACACACGCACACACGCACACACACACACAGACACACGCACACACGCACACACACGCACGCACACACACGCACACAGAGTTACAGAATGGCTAAATCATGTGCCCATCAGGAAAAGAATTACCACTGACCTGCCCTCTCCTGCTCTCATTGTGAAATTGTATTACTTTAAGAGAGAAATTTCTCCTGTAAAAAGAATACAGAAGACTCTATTATGCAGTATATTGACACTTGCAGTAAACCCACTGCACAAAGCAGGGCTGCAGCGCTCTCTCAGTTTGAAGTAAAACAAGGATGTGGATGAGTTTTTTGTGAAATCCAATGACATATACAATATTTGGTTTTATAGTAATTTTATTAAAATAATATTATACTGAATTATTGGATTCATGTCTATATTTTTCTACTAGGGTTTTAGAAAACACCAGCAGTTCTGTAACAGGATACACAAGTGTTAAACAACACCATCACAACTGTGCATCATTAGTATAAGCTTCTGCTTCAATTCAAATTATATAATAGATATTTTTGCTGCAGTTATTTCTCATGTCAACCATGCTTCAGTCTCTACTTTGGCCCTGAGTGTATTATAGGAATGCATCACATAGCTGCACTGAAACTGAATCCTCCAAATGCGACAAGGGTGCAAGCAGACAGGCCTAGGGTGCAGGGGTCATCCTTGTTTATGGAAAGTCACGCACACACAGACCCACCCTGCAAGAACTTATCAAACACAGAACAGTGGCGTTGATGCTATTAACACTGGTGTTACATGTGCCCTCTAACAAGTCCTCACCATTATGTAAGCATCACACAGTGTACCTCATGTGAGACACAGCTGTAGTCTTATGACCAAGAACATGGTGAGGGTGGTCCGGGATGGAAGGTGACTCCTGGAGCCGGTGTTATGTTTCCAACTCGTCCTGCAAAAGGAGGAAACACAAAACTCAAGATCAGTTGTGTAAGCATTGGTTAGTCGACTTTGCCCAAAAAAATACTCTGTCAAGTTTGTCAGTGTCCGTAAGTTAAGAGTTTTTCCTCAACAATATTGCTGCTACCGCTTTGCATCATGGGTAAAATGGAAGCCAGTTTGTTACCACTACTGACAGCCCACAAACCTCAAAAGCCAGGAAGAGCCTGCATTACTGGAAGCATAGTTGTTTCTGTCAGAATCTGAGATCGTGTTTATTTGAATTTGATACAGAACCTGTCATAAAATATTGTCTTTGAGCAAACAGTTAAACCACAGCAGCCAAGCAACCCCAGGGGGAAATCTTAATCGTTTACTTTTGGCAGGAAAACTGGCACAGCCACTTTAGATGACAGGCAGATAAATGATTCACAAGCAGCTTTTCAAAACTCAGAATACATCCTTTGATAGCTGCCAATCGGTTGGATCTGAACACAAAACTTCATTGTTACGATAAATCTGACAAACACTTCAGGCGAATCCTTGCTCTCTTCTTACTCACTGTAAATCCACCACCAGTTCACCAAAAGAACGAAATTGAATGGAGGATATTGAGTTCCAGCAGCACATGAATCATACTTGCAATATCAGCACAGTCTGTACAAGACTTCTATTATACATATAGGGGGAAACAAATTAAAATTTGTTTTAAGACTTGAATATTTAGCAGAAAGATCAAAAATATTTTTAAGGGCAAAGTCTGTCTTTGGTGACTTTAATGAAAATCGATTTAAAATCAAAATCGTCCAAAGCAGAAAATAAAATCGAGATTGTACCTTTTTGCCATATCGCCCAGCCCTATCTGTCACAATAGTCTGTCTCAATAGTCTAGATCAGTTCTCCCAAAAGGCCGCGGGGGTCATAAAAAAATATATAATTATTGTATGTTAAATTAATAATATTTTGTTTGTAATATTAAAATATTTGTGTTCATTATTTGACTTGAATAATCAAATTGTAATCATTTTTGTATTACAAAATGGGGTACGTCAGTTACATGTTTGTAGCAGAGGCTATTTCCCTCAAATAAAATAACGTGAAGAGCCTATTTTTAACATTATCTTCTTGGTTATTATTTCGGGGGGCCGCACAGACCCGTCAGATTTTTAAGGAGGCCGCATTATTACTGACTTTGGGAATGGCTGATCTAGATCATTAGAATGTCTTTTTTTATATACATCAACATAGAATCAACCAATGTCACACGTTGCTCAACAGCACCACCTCAATAATATATTCAAATTATCGTCTCCATTTGACAATTCCCCCAAACCATAACCATCATGCCATGTCTACCCAATCTGAGAGCTGAATGCAGTCAGTAATGTACTTATACCTTCACTCTTTCATCATTTTGTCTGAGTTTTTATAGATGAATAGTAATTTGCATACTAAAGTAAGCTGTAACCTGAGTTTAAGTTAAGTCCACATACCCAGCACTGTTTAATACCAAACCATTTCAGCGAGAAGCCCCCGTGGGTGCTCTGTGGCCCCCTGTGACCCCTCTAAGGTCGCTCTGGTTCAGCTCCACTCCCTGCCTCCCAGCGCGTAGCGAGCAAACCCAGAAAACCCACATCAAAGCCCCCGTCCGGCTGCACTGCCCCGTGTAGAGCTCTGTTATTCTCCTGCTAAGGTTAATCGCAGTGGGCCTTCAAAGGGCAGCCGTCCATCTGCAAGGTATTTGAGAGCTGAAGTCTGGGATTCCTGTCAGGCCCAATGAAAAAATAAACACACCAATCAATCAGCGTGCTGTTATATTGCACAGAAAGCCCAGTTGTGGCTTGTGGGCGGTGATGGTGCAAGTTAATGTTGTGGAAAATAGCTGCGGACCATCGGGGGTGACACCTCCATCGTCCGTGCTCGGGACAGGAATTATCACTGTGTAAAAGCTGATCTTTGCTTTTTGTATTTTGGAGGTGAAGCATCTGCCTGCATGTGAGGGGATTTGAATAAGAAACTTTAGCAGGAATCGAACTGGAATAATGTACATACTCAATGCAGTTGTTCATTAAAATAAGCACATAGAAATGCATTAACAAACATGAACCCTTTTTGGAGTTACTAATTGATGTCATTGATGAAGCAAGGTCACCACTGTAAATGTGCACACAGGGCTATAAGCATTCTGGGCTATAAGCATTCTGCCATTGTATTGGAAGTGATGTTGTTGATGCAGTTGAACCTTACAAGGATCTGCAGACTGAAAAGTAAAGACGAGATTCAGATTTATTTTATTTACTATTTGCAGTAAAACCACATTAATGCTGCTTTACTATTTCCCGGAAAATAGAGTGAGAGAGATATTTCTATACGAATTCCCTTACACCTTGTGAGAAGTGTTGTCTATGCCTGAGCCATAACTCTGATCGTGGCGACAGTGCATTTCAGAGCCGCTGCCGTCTCTGGCACAGAACATTACTGCTATGAATAGATGAGCTATTAGTGTTTGTGCAACTCTATCTGAGCTCCCTATGACTGTTTACCAAGATGGAAGCCACACTAGAGCCTGCTGCATTATTAGGTAACGATACTCTCTGCCAAAACTGTGGTCAGAGTTCATCTGTGTTTTTGTTTCATTTTAAAATTGATAGTGAATGATAACTGTCTAAAATCAACCTATACAGAAGCTACATCAGAAAGTTTGAGAAAATCTCATCAGGACCGCAGTAGACAATCCTCCTTGTATTTGTTATGGAGGAAGTTTATTAAGAATGCATCATAATAGTCATGAAAAAAATGAATGAAAAGACAGCATCTCTGGCCAGACATATGTATCCAGTCAACTTGGACACATGTGGGCTAACTCCTACTTTTTAGTTTAATATAGGCCTATTCAAAGTTTGCTCTTCTAGTAAACAGAGTGATTGGCGTGAGCTGTCTGAGAGTGTAAAGCCCAAACAAGCCACAGTACTAGATGTGTGCACACTTCTTTTTGCCGCTCGTCAGCTTTCCCAAAACCACTGATGTTTGTGCAAATTCAAGCTGAGAGAGCGACATTAACCAGAATGAAGCCTGAACGGTGTATTTATTATTCCAATATGGAGAGCAAGCATGTCTAATGGCTTGAACAGGTAAAAAAAAAACAAGTCAAGGCCCTGGGTGGTAGTGGTGGTGGTGGTGCACACAAGATGGATTTAGGGCAGTCAAAATATGCCTGAGTTTTAATGCTTCCTGCTTGTTTTATGTGTGTGCATTAAACAGAGCCACCTGCTGTCAATATGCGTCAGTGCCAAAGACGACGTGTTCGTTATGCTCATGCTGAAATCAATAAATGAATTAATGGAAATGTAAACGTCACTATGAATTGAAATATTTGCAGTTAAAAAGTGCCTTAGGGGGATTGGAGGAACTTGTTATGCGTCATATTTGGGGTGTAGGGTGGGGCAGGTGCAGGGTGGAGCTGGGACACTGCAGGTGGGTGAGTCACAGTCTGGGAAGGGTGACCGGCAACTGCCACCAAAAAAAGAAAATATCTGAGTCGCACACTCCCTGCAGCATGTGTGAACTTGTGTGTAAAATTACTAGTGACTATCAATTAAATTGTTTTATTTTTTAACACTCATGTGACTTGAATTGATTGAGTAATTATGTGCAATCAACCTAAAATAATGAGCATTGAAATGATAGCTTTCAAACTTTTTTCTAAATCATTTGTTTGTAAGATTAAATTTATGATAAGTGGAAAGGCAGTGGAATCTGGTGTCTCCTCAGAAAATGTTTGAATTCCAATGGTAACTTCTTTCCCCTCTGAAGAAAACAGAAGTTACCGTCGAAACATGTTAAGTTAATAACTGCTATCTTACAAATGTCTGGCTACTAAGAAGACAAGATGAACCTTCCTAAGCTAGTGTAAGTTATCATTGGCATCAGCAGAAATGATGGCCTGTCATTTATTGTTAGTGGTAAGCCATGTTTCCAGTGCAGCGCATTGAACATAAGTCGGGACATATGTTCTGCAGCCTCTGCTTTATCGCAGGCTGCTCCTCATCACTTCTCACTCTGTCATTTGGATTCAGGTTAAATGACAGTGTACAACTTGCATCCCTCAGCAATCTCCAACCAACCCCAAGGTCATGCGGACGACTTGGCATGTGGCGGAATCATCTTTTTAAACACATCTATCAACAGCATCAGCGGTAAATCTTCATCACGGTTTATGGCCTCCTGGAGGAGGGGGGCAGGAATGTGTCCTGTTGACTCTGCTCTTTTCCTGCCTTGACAAGTGTGGGAACTCGGGCAAAGCCAACTATTTAATATCTCCTAAAATGCTTTACTCTTGCAATTCTGCTTACCCCTCGAATTATACTTAAGAGAAATGTTCCTGTGTCTACATATACATGTATGCTTGTTAGATTATAACGCAAATAATAATAAAAAATAGAATATAAAAAGTAGAAGTCAATTATACCCATTTATTCCAGTTTGAATTCCACTTCAATGTTGTTGACTGCCATTTTCCTGCACTGGAAAGTGTGGTGGGAACTCTAATCCTATACCTCCAAAAGATCTCCTAAAGCGTCTTGGATTAGCAGCAGAATAGTGTTATCTAATGATGTTTTAGAAAGGTTTAAAAAACAAGTTTCTTAGTTCTGAGGTCAGACCACCTCTGAAGATAAAAATGCTACCACTTCCCCTCTTTCCTAACAGCAAATCATGCCTGCAAGGACTTCACAGTAAACACACATGAAGTCCTCGCTGTACAAGCAGACAGTCAGTTATAGTGGCACTCATTAGGCCCGATGCGCCTGTCAGACCATGTTGCACTTATGCCTCTCGGGGAAAATAGTGTGATTGAGTTAAGATAATCATAGGTTTGATGCAAAAGAACTGAAGAAAAACAAATGAAAAACTGCTGAAACAGACAAGAAAGAAAAAAAACTTCAAGCTCAAGCAAGATCCATATTTTAGCGGTAACAATAACTTTAAAATGTTCTTAGATGAAAGATGGTTCCCAGAGATGACCCAAAAATAGTAAGCCACAGTTTATAGTCCTGTTAGTATCCATAAACTCTGCAGATCACTCTCCTCACTGTTGCATTTTGGCTCGTTCAGTAAATATGCACTTACAATACAGAAGACTAGAAGGTCTTCTGGGAGGTCTTCAAAAAGCATTTGCAAATAATAAAAAGTAAGCAATTGGGAGCACCACCTGCAAGTACAGTGCAATTAGTTTAATGCATTTTAAGAGCAAACTGGAAGACGGATTAAGGCTGATGGTTGTCAGACATGCAGACTTCCACACCACTGCGCTGAAGTTGAGGACAAGAAGCAATGGCTCTAGAAACAACGCCTTTTGTTCATATCCTCCTTTCACAGTAAACACAAGTGATTAGGGAAAACTGGGCCATGTGCTCAGCCACCCTGCAGAGGAAACATAATCCAAAACAGCACAACAGTCCCACGCTCCATCCTTCCCTCACTCGTCTTGCAACATTTGCCAATTGTGAAAGATCACTAAAGGCTTGTTTGTTGATTGTTGATGTTTTTAGGGTCAGTTTTACAGGTGAAATTCTGTAAATCAGAATACAATTCAAAAGTCTATTTATTTCTGAAATTCAACTCATATATGGTAAACATCAAAGTAAAACATCTCAGAAAATGTTGAAAATGAACTAAGCCATAATCATCCAAATTATAACAAACAAACACCTGACACTTAGTATGTAAAATGAACATATATTGGATAGCCATATATTGGTTTCACATTTCAAGTAGAAATAAATTACATTTTTAACCATATTTTAATTTTCTGACTTTCACTTGTACAAAGTAGAATTTGTAGGAAGTTTAAATATGAACCATAGTCATAATATTGCATTACAGTTAGAAATATTCAAATGAACTTAAAAAAATACGTCACATTTTGGACTATTCTATTGTGCTGAGAGTTTTGCCTTGAAAAGCGAGAAGTGATCAATTTTGCTAACCAGATCCAGAGGCACACACTCAACTCCTTTTAGTTTTCACTTTTTGAAAAGGTAATCACCAAATAATGTTGCAGTATTTTTCGTAAGTATGCCGGTTATTACATGGCACAACCAAACACTTACCGCTTATGGCATTCAATATATACTGCATATACGATGAAATTCCAGTCGTTATGAGGAGACCACAACACAAAACACGCCAGACTCCCACTGCAGTCATAAATCACCTCTCCTCTTCATCACACGACTAACCACCACACACTCAAACATCTCGCACCAAAGTCTGCACATTAAAGTCATTAGAGCCAACTCTTCCAGCGAGAGGCCCCTACAGTGTGGCATTTAAAAAGTCATTCCTAATCTTCCCAAACATAAAACTTGGTCTACGTTCTACACTCCGCCCCGTCCCATTTTCTTTGCGGTATTTGGCCTTTTTTTCGCGAGGGATGAAAGCGGGCTGTGGAAAAGGATCGGGGAAAATGGACCACTTGGCTCTCAATGCAGGAAAGAGAAAAACGCCGATCCACTCCAATGCCACACTTGCTCTTGCCACATTTAAGGACCGTTATTACAAACACATGCACAAATCTTATTCTAACATTCTTCCTCAGTAGGGCAGCGGTTCTCACACTGTGGCAAAAGAAGCGCTGCGGTACAAAGCCACAGTCCTTACGGAAACAGACAATTCTGCTGTTGTTGAGAAATCTACCTTTTCTATATGTTCTGCTTTGCTCAGTATTTATTGTGTTACTTTGTTATCCTATTAATGCAATGTCTAACTTTGAAACAATACATTTATGGAATTTAATAAAAACAATGTATTCTATGTAAATATTGATTTTCATTGTTTCTGTATAATGCAATTTGTCACTTCCTTACTTGATGCTTCCAAATAAAGATTTTTTGTTTTAATTATTTTGTTGCTGTTGCAGAGTAGCAGATAAATGACTGTTTTAACTGTTCACAGCATGATTTACAACATGATGAGGTATTTAACAGCTTTACCATTAGCTGGTACTTATTCACCAGTCTAGTTTTACACAGTGTCCTGTTCCTACTGAAACTTGCAGTCAAAATGATAAGTCCATAAACTCTACCTCAATAATAAATACACATATTAGCTGTGTCGCTATATAAGCCGCAGGATTGAAAAAACGATTAAAGTAGCGGTTTAAAAGTCCGGAAACTACAGTTTTTCCTCGCTCTCTAATCGACCAACAGTTTGGTTCTATCATTAGTTATCGCATGCAGGTTTTTTGGCCTCATTTTTAGTTATATAATGAGATAAGATTTTCCTGAAAAAGGAGTACTAACCCTCCCTCAGCCAATCAGCTCTCACTTTGTAAAAGATAACATATTTTCTAATAAGACTTGTGGATGTTGTGGTCTGGTTTCTTCACAAAATGACTCCTTCTATGCAAATGGGCCTTACAAAAAAGACATGTTGATTGTTGAATAACAACACAAAAATGCAGAGATGCATTTGATCAATCACTGTCAATATGAAGGAATCTCTTTGGCTTTGGTCTGTCAGAGCAGAGAAAACAGTGAAGACCCTTGGACTGTAGTAACTTCAGTTATTCAGAAATACTGAAAACCTCACACATGCCCAGACTGGATTTCACTAAGACAAGTGTTTAAGTTCCTGTATCTCTAGCCTGGCCGTACCACACCATAGTACAAATGACATTTCGTACTAAGGTCTGGAGGTGCTCCATTGAGCTCCGTTCACAGGTGGGAGGGGTTAACTCTTTTTATAGATTGAAACAATTGGATCTGAGTTTACCGTGACGTATGTAATGCGCCTGAGTGAATCGTTAGCATTAAGCATTTAGCCTAGCTTTAGCCATCTCCTTTGCCGCTAACGGAGCCCGTGGAGAGTAGCGCCACAATCTTTACCAGAGATTACGTTTGCTAAACATTCCTCTTGGTCCGGCTTCATAGAACCTTGATAGAACCAGAACGGAATACTTTACTATCGCATTCTTCGCCACTGCCAAACTACATCCAGTCGGTTCTGCGCAAACTCTTGACGTCACCCACATCTAAATAGAACACCCAACTACCGCGCTCACTGATTGGTCGGATGGAATTCAACCGATGTAATCGCAAACACAGGGGCCAGACCCAGACACTATATACAGGGGAATGATGATTGACCGCAGTGCACGGATGGAAAAAAAAGTTGTGATACTATTTTTATACTAGTTCTTAGAACATTAGTTGTAACTGGAAGCAGAAAGAACAACAACCATTTCAGCTGTTATAAATGTCTTGTTAGAGTGTTTTTGGGTGTAAGAACCAGTGCAGCACATGTTGGATCAGAAACTTGCTGAGTCATCTACAGAAAATCACTTTTGATGGACAGGACTGAACAACACAAATTCCAGCAGTTGCATTTCTTGTTTGCCATCTCTTTATCAAGACAACCCTAAAACACTACAATCTGAAGTATTATCATATTATTTCCAAAAAAGTAGTAAAGTAAAGTAGTAAACGCATGAATTGTATGACTCCCAGATGTGCACTCCTCCCGTAACAGCCCTGCTCAGATACTACTGAGACAAATACATTCTTGTTCAAAGATAGATCATATATTTCACTCACTGGTTTTAAAAACATCTTAATTCTTGATAACAAGTTAAGACAGGAGCAGCTGGAGTGGCAATGTGAGAACTCCCATTGTGTGTCTTTTTAAGTTTTGGGTGTGTACGGTCGATGATTATTGATGTTATTTAGGGAGGCGTGTCTGCAGATAAGCAAAACATACCATGAAAAAGCACAATGGTTGATTAAAAATGTGTTATCATTATCATTATGTCTTATGTGCGTTAGAACTGTCGAGGTCAGTATACATTCAAGGTGTTTTTGGCCAAATATATGATAAATATATCATTTATCATATATTTATGATCAATAAGATATATTATGTGATATATACGAGGGCGACAGTGGCTCAGTTGAAGCCCCCCTGAAAAGACCAAGGCTCCTGTGGACTCACCACCTGCAGGAGGATCAGTGAGGGGCTGGTGCTCTGTGAGTTGTGTGCAGCTCTAAAAATGGATGGAGGATATATTTATCATATATTATGATACATTTATTATTATATGATCCTTTATGATTATTACATGTTATATATATTATTATATATTATATGATCCTCGGTGGCTGAGCACACGATGGCTGAGTGGATAGCACTCTCGCTTCTCAGCATGAAGGTCCTGGGTTCGAGTGCCGTCAGAACGGGACCCATCAGAGGGGAGTTTGCATGTTCTTCCTGTGTCTCCGTAGTTTTCACTAAACATGTACAACAGGTCTGGCATGCGACTCCTCTATGGCTCCCATCTCTGTGTGTAGAGTGACATATGCCACCTACACTTGTGAGGCACTTTGTGACTTTGGTCTGTGAAAGAGGCTATATAAAAAACAACTATTTACTTACTTACTTAAATATCATTCTTTAACAGTATTTCCACAACTAAATAAATGTATGTTGTCCTGTAGAACTCCTGTATATTACATAGTAGTAATAGTTATTCAGGGCACCGAAAGCTGGCTGCATATGGCCGGTGCCTAAACAAGATAAGATAAGATAAGATGTCCTTTATTTATCTCACAAGGAGAAATTTACAAACACTATGCACAGGTTGGGACACGAGCTTTTAAACACAGGCTGTTTACTGCGTTGAGCAACATGAAGCAGTGTCACCAGACCACAGCCCCAGGGTCTAAAACTAACAACAGTCTGCATTTATCACTGCACTGCTTATGCTGCATGGATCTCAAACTGAGAGCCACTATTGTACTATTCAAGTTTCAATGATTCGTTTTGGGATAACTTCTAATTAACAAGCAGTTAGAACAATGCTAACAATTTGCCCGGAATAGAATCCTTTCTAATCCTCATTATAACTTACAACCAAAATTCATATGCTGCCGCCTTTGGCCGATTCTGGAATGAGGAGAATATTGTTTATGCAACACAACATAACAGAATTTCTATGATTACATTTTTGTGGATATTTCTTTGAAAAGGTAGAGAGTAAACTATATAATTTACCAGCGAATGGTTAGTTCGATCTATCTCTGGTTCCTAATCCTCATAGATGAATCTCTGATCCTATAATAGAAATGACACCTTAAAGATAATATTTTTGCTTGGAATCCTCTTGGAATCCTCTTGACAGGTGAGAAGTCATCAACAAAGGAAGGAAGTGTCAGCTGAGAGTATCTCTCCAAAGGTCTAAGGTCACCACTTTCATTAAGAGCTTTTAGAAAATAGAAAATGGAAGTCATAACATCCTGAGTAAGACATGACTACAAACATTTATAGGAACAAGAACAAACAGACTGTGATGTGTCAGATCTTCAGAACAATATCCACCCCGTTTTGTGTTTGTGAATAGCTCACATATTTCTCTCAGCCTAAGTGGCCCCTCCCACTTGCAGCCGGGATGCTCAACAAGTTGGAAACACATGTGTGTGTGTTTGTCAGAGCAGAAACCAACACAAAGTGCGTTTCAGGTTGAGGATGTGAGTGGATCAGCAGACACCTCGTATCAGCACTCAAAACATTTCCCCCTGATACAGACACACTTCACAACACAGCTGGGACGTCCTGTGATAACAGTGTTGTCATCTAAAACAGATCTGTTTGGGTCATCCCGTAAGCCACATATTTAAGCTCCAGTAAAGGTTAGTAACTAACTGCTATTTACACAGAAAAGATTTACATTCAAAGGAATGAAAGAGTGTTATTGTAAAAACCGCAAATCAATGAGTTCTAAATCTGTGCACTGACGAGTTTAGGTACTACATCTTTTCTTAATTATGTCTATGACACATTATTGTTTTTTATCTTTCAATGAAATGTTTATTTCATCTTTGGTATAAAGGAAGGCAGTAAAATCATGTCTTGACTCTTGAGTATATTTACTCATTAAAACATTACAAATTCATCAAATGTCTTCATAAACTGTTTGCAAGTATCAACTTGAGCTTATCTCTTCTTGACTGGGGAAATTCCTTTAACTAGGCTGAGGCCAGAGCAGAGATGGGTGGTCCACAGTTGTCATTTTATCCCCACAGGCTGAAGGCAAACACAAAGCACCATGAGAAACATAAGCTAACGGTATGGAGGGCATTAGAGGAGCTGTCAGGGACAGGGCTGCTCCACACAGATTCACCTCAAGCAGTATTAAGACAGTCCCTACATTCCCGTTACCCTCTTTAGGGACGTGCAGCAGCTTGATCCCAAAACATATAATGGTATATGAAGCAAATTGTATTCAACACGCCCTTTGAAATAATTTTAGAGGGCGCGTTGCATACAAATTATTACTGAAATGTCGTACTGTATATAATTTTTGTGCTATACTGTGTGTGCAGGTGTGCCTCCACTGCTCAAAGATAATTGAGAAACTTTTATGGTAAACTATTTTATTGGTGTCACAGCAATTTAAAACAGCACGTGTAACTCTGAATGCATCATTAGTTTGCCCCAATGAAAAGGGAGCGATTTATTTATTTTGAACGCAAGCAAGCTAGGCAGTGAATGAGTAGACAGCACTCTTGCTTCTCAACAATAAGGTCCTGGGTTCGAATCCCGCACAGAACAGAGCTTTTCTGTGTGGAGTTTTATAGGTCTCCCTTACCACTATAAACATATTCAGTAGGTTCAATCTGGGGCTGCTCCATTTTGCCTTTAAAGACAAAAATTGCAATAAAATACATTACCTTTATACTTTTCCACCTTATACGTGACAAAAAATAATGCAGATGTTTAAATATACGATTATCTCGCAGTTTCCACATTGTTGCAGTAAATTCCTCAAAGTAAATGTGTTTGTATCTTTTTGTTGATGTTGAACAGTATCAATAACATGCAGGGTCAAACATTGAAACACAGAAAAAAACACAAAACACCCACAATGACACTAATCCATGATAGCAATTAAAGACAAGTAGTTAATTTCTATACCATAAGTGCAGTCTAAATATTAAATGTAAAAGATGCAAAGGTATGCCACTAGAAAATATCAGCAGTGTTGGACAAGTTGCTCAAATTCATTCATAATTTATATATAACATTTTACAGGGATGCATTATAGTATTAAGTTATTTTGAGTTACTTGTAAATGAAACATTTACACAAGAATTGAGGCAAGGGCTGTGAACGTCGACCGAAAACATATTGATGCAGTCATGTTTTCTGCAACAATTGGTTAAGTTATTGCTTCTTAATAAAGAGGTTTGAATATAAAAATGTGAGTTTGTGAAGTAGTAAATTCCATTCTCCATTTAGCTCCAGTTTAGATGCTAACTGAAATAAAGTAGCCAATTTCCACAAACAAAGTGTAGGGAAAAACAAAAAAACTGAAACTATTTTTTTCTATAGGAATGGAACTGCGCCTCTAGGTGGAGGTCTGCGCTCTACGAGTGCCTTCTTGCTTTCCCTACTCTGGGAATTTTCAAGCAATGCCTTGGAAAGTGTCAAGAGTCTGGTAAAATTTGACAAATCAGATAAAACTGCAGGAACACAGGACACATAGTGAGAAAATGAGCAGGAGGGAGTTTGTGTGCGTACTCTGGCCCCGCATCAGCTCTGAATAAACACACAGTGCAAACATAAGGGGCCTTGTTGACGCCACACATAACCTGGTTCAGAGGCCAAGTCTTCTGAGCCTAAGTGCACAGATGAAGATGAATGAGAGAATCGAGATGACAAGCACGACCACAAACAGGCCCTATCGGCAAGATGACCCCTGCATGCACTTCCTGAACCATGGGCTTGAACGATAAAACATACAAGCTTTGAGGATACAAAGCTTATTATAAACATTCTGTCTTTTACATTTACATTTCCTTATTCTGGCTTACTCTAATTTAACCAAGTGAATCCCAGTTTAATCCTGGCCAAGTTTAGTTTATTTCAGACCAGACCAAAAAAACAACAAGATGAAGAATACCTGTTTCACTACGTTTGAAAATATTGATGTAAACTTGTTTGTGTGCAGCGTCTACATAAACCTAGGCACAAGTCTCCTCTGAGGTCACAGATCAAGTTTTTTCCTTTTGTGCAAAAATGTCTGCTGAATAATCCTCATATCAGAGGTATAGAAAAGAATATAATTTAAACCAGTGGCCGTGCCTTAGTGATCTGAGGAGCCATGGAGAGCCAATGACAATCTCAGGTGTATATGTAATAACTGCAAAAACATAAGCACAAATCCCTCCAAAACCAAATGTGAGTGTATACATAACCAGGGAAAACAACTGTGGTCAAAATGTTGCATGTTCTGCCAAAAATCAATACCTTTTTCTTGCTCATTCCACTTTGAAAGGTATTGATTGAGGTTTGTGTGCACTGATAAAAAGTTAAGTCAATAACGCCACTGAGAGACGCCAAACCAAGGCTTATCTGGTGTTTACGGTCCCAGAGACAGAGGAAGTGCAGGTGAATCACTGATTACAGACACGGAGGATGAGGCGCTAACATGCGACGCCAACAGCTGCGGCGCCAGAGGGAAGCAATAAGCAGGACACAGGACACGACTGCGCAACGTCAGATCCAAATGCACATCTCCAACAGACTGCAGGTTAAACGAGGAAACAGGAAAAGTAGGTTACAATACCAACACAGTGAAAGCGTTCAGACCATTTTGAAAGTTGTTGTGCCAGTACCAAGCCAGGATATATTGTACAGTAGGGTTTGGGCTGTTCATTGCATCAAATATTCTTCCATTGATTACACATATTGTTAGACATATGTGACTGCATTGCAATACCTAAAGCTGGGGTACCTGATTTTAGTAATGCTAATTGCAAATCTACAGATATAAATCCATCAACTACAGCTTGGTTTATTACTGGTTTCCACATGATTGATTGTTTGGCCTTCATCGTAACTTTAGATCAGCTTGTTTAGATGGAAAAAGGAAGACGAGATAACTCTTAAACAGCCAATCAGCTCAAAGCAGGGATCTTTCTGACATGTGGACACATGTGCAGATAAGCATGATGAGTTACTCTCTAGTTTAGTATACAAACTGGCCCACAAACACACACATGCACCCACACACGTGCACACACACACCCCCACACACACATGCACAGGTTTATCCACATCCATAATGTATGAGTGCGTTTATGGTGGGGCGTATTCAAATTCTATTTGAAAGTTATAGGAAGCGTTTATAGGCTGTAATTTCTGAAAAAGGAGGACTTTAAAAAATGTTTTATTTAAATATTCTTTTGTGGTGCTTAAATTTATGGCCATGTCTAATTTGGATTAAATAATTATTGCACAAACTTTATTTAATTTCTCATATTTTACTCTCCTATATGTATATATTTACCCCCGTTTGGACTGTGAGACAAACGGGGCAAACAGTAAATGTACAAACAGTTAACAGTTTGTACATTTTATTTCTATCTTATTTTGTCGCATAACAACACACACAACTATTATATTATGTGCAAGACACAACCATTCATAGCCTTATCGAAAAGTTAAAGAAGTAACGGTACTAGTTATAATAAAACAGTTTGGTGTCTACTGTATATTGCTGCTTTATTTGGCTGCAGTGTTCACACAGACCAGGTCGAAACAGCCACAATAACATGAAAGGCTGTCAGTGGGAATGGAAAGGCCGACATTTTTGGTCAGTGTGAATAGCTCTACATATTCCAGAGAGAAACTATCCAGAACCAGGTACCTGTGGCGTGCCTCTATAACACGTTCAAAGCAACACAAAGGATTTATAGGCAGGTGCTGGGCCTGACTTAACAAGACTATAAAAGAGACATTTTAGCAGGTGAGCTGGTTTATGGGCAGTCATTAGGACTTTTGTAAGGGGACAGGCTGTACCGATCTTATTGGGGACCACAGCGCAGAGGGAGAGGACAGATTTGGAGATATATGATGACGTCCCGGGTGTTCACTAAACAGATCCAGATGTCTACACAAACTGAGTGAGGTGAGAGAGTGTTCGACGATACAGAGAATATATGTGAGACTGTGTTGACATAAAATTAGACGGTCATGATGTTTTACTGAAGAAGTTACACCCAACGCTAAAGTGAAACGCCACTACAGTCAAATGTATAGTAAGGACCAAGACATTTGAAGCAAAGTAAGTTTTGATTAGCCAGTTAACAAAATATGATTTTATCTAAAATATAGAAGAAAATGTGTATGTTATTGTATGATAATTGTTTTACAAACCCCACAAATCTTCACAGGAGACATTCATAACATTTCATTGTAAGCTTTTGGGTATGTTTTTACCCAATGTAGAACACATGTTTTCACTCCCGAAGTCTGAATTGTTTAAATTTGTAAGTAATTGAAGATACGTGGGAAGAAATATGGGCGACAGTGGCTCAGTTGGTAGAGCATTGGCCTTTGAGCCTGAAGTTCGTGTGTTCAAGCCCACCATGAGACCTTCTCTACTGACTCCCACTGATGACTGCTGTCGTTGTGTCCTTGGGCAAGACACTCAACCCCACTTTGCCCAAAGCCCCCGCTGAAAGATCAAGGCTCCTGTGGATTCACCACCTGCAGGAGGATCAGTGAGGGGCTGGTGCCATGTGTACTGGGTGTGCATCTCTGGCCACCCCCAACCCAGAAATGGATTAAGGGGTAGAAAATGAATGGATGGATGGGAAGAAATAGCAAAAAGGTGAAACAGCACAGGAAAATGCACAATAATAGAAATCAATTGAAATGATACGTATGAGGACAAAAGATCATAAAAGTACCTTGCAAAAAAGTTGTTTTTTCAGGCAAAGTGATTTACATTTAGGAAATATTCACACACATGTATGCGATGTATGCGGGAGAAGCGTCTTGCCCAAGGACACAATGGCAATTAACTGATTGAAGCTGCTCTTGCAATCTATGATAAACGTGGATAAACCATTGTACATTTTGAAATGTTTTATTGATCTAGAATAGTTTAATAAATAATACAAGAGTAAAGAAAATAGTGGCAGTGACACATGGGTTGGAACATGCACAAAATACAAAACAAGCGGATAAAAGACAACGATTATAAATGGTTGAAAGCCTTTAAAAGTTGCGTTTGTACAGTATGTCTCTCCCCAACACTTTGCTTTTGGACCATGCTTGTCAGGTCCTGCCCTCACGTGCACAGGCATGGATGGGTTTGTGTGTGTTTCCACCTCCCTGAGCTGGAGAGCATCCACAGAGGGGGAGTGTGCAAACCAAGAAGTCCCCCTAAAGCTCAGCACGACCCTGTGTCTGTTTCAACAGAGAGCTGCTCCTGACGCCACACGCACCCACAGGCTGAACACACCAGCATCAATGTGCCCTGGAAATACAAGCCTGCGCAACACCAAAGAAAATTGGGGGATTCATCGCAATCGAATTAGCAAATTGCCAAGACTGCAAATATTTAAGTTATCTGTAAGCAAAAAGTAAAACATGAGAAGTGCTTTTTTTGTTCACAGTAATGTTATTATTTAATGAGATTTGTCACTGTCATTAAGGATTCCGACTTCTATTGACTTTAAGAAAATTTACTAAACGTGTTTCATTGAATTTTGCATTAGCAATTTGAATCATGTCTCCTAGTGTTTTCTCACTTTTTAAAACAGTTCAGCTCTTATAACATACTATAAATCACAAACGAAAATGAAACCCTAAAAAGTATAAATTAATTCCTAAAATTTTTACAGATGGGCAAAATATCAATCTGTGCAAAGCAATTTTAGATTTTAAACCTATAAACAATACAAATGCATTGACCATTTATGGTTCAGGGATAAATGCGTATTCCTATCGGCATCATTTCTCGGTGTCGGAAAAAGCTGGAGTTTAAATACAGACCATGTTTGTTTGTTTGTCTATTTATTCCGGTAATCCAAATACTGCACACCTGTTTTCTACATAGCTGTCTTCTGAATCAGCTCCATCTTATTTTGTACATATGGAGTAAGTTTGAGCGTAAACAAGCTTGCAGGATATGAGGCAGTGCCCTACGAGAGAGTAAGAATGATCATGCAAAAGAAAAATGAATCATAGAGAAGGAGAGGTCTGCACTGGCTGTCCTCCCTGTCTGAACGTCTGGACCGAAGCTTGCATAAACGTGATCGCGGTAGAAATGGTCTTCAATCAACTCCCACAATGCGGTTACAGAGGTTTTGGCCAAAAGGTGAATGTGTCTGTCTTTTCCATAATGTCCCAGTTATGACATCTACAATGGAAAGGTCATGTGTGTAAAATCAAAGTATTTTATGTATAGCGTGAGTGGGATGGAGCAGCGATGTGTGTCAACAAGTGCACGCCAAATAACTGTGATTAATGGCACGCAGCACAAGGAGAAAACATTTACTGAAACGCAGCCAGATTGAACTAAGTTTCATCTTATCTTCAGCTACCATTGATTACCAACTGCATCAGAGAAATCTAAATTAACCTGAACTTGTTTTGCCTCAGAATGGCTCAGGATGTCAAAGTAAACACAGATACCTGTAACTAGTTGTCTGACCAAAAGGGTTGAGTATTATGAAATATGCATAAATATTGGATACATGAGCTATGGAATCATTGATGTAAAGTTTCATTCACTTTCAGAGGGACAAAATAGTATGTTTGATGTTTGTATGTTAAAAACAAAACAACAACCTACTTGCTTCACTTCTGAATAGGAACCAGAATGGATAGATGTTGATAGTTCTTAAAAGG
The DNA here is from genome assembly GCA_964034765.1 of Knipowitschia caucasica. Taxonomy (NCBI): domain Eukaryota; kingdom Metazoa; phylum Chordata; class Actinopteri; order Gobiiformes; family Gobiidae; genus Knipowitschia; species Knipowitschia caucasica. The sequence goes on from OZ035831.1 coordinate 35,257,158, forward strand.
GAGCATACAATTTTTAATATTTTATCTGCGTCGCCAGACACAACATAATAATTATCATATAAAAACATGTATGTAATGCATGCTTTATTTCCACAAAACTGAAGCAACTCAAAGTGCTATATTTTCATCTGTAACACTTTGAGTTGCTACTATATCTGATTTATCCGATAAAATGTTTAATGTTATTGTTAATGTATTCTAACAAAACAACAAAATAACTTAAAAGACACCATATGAAATATTTTAATTTTAAATTATACCATGGCCTTTTTTTAAACAAAAGCTTTAAGTGGAATTATTAAATGAAAATACAATAGACATGTTGTATATGAAGGGCGACAGCGGGTAGAGCATCGGCCTTTGGGCCTGAAGGTCATGGGTTCGAGCACACCACAAGACCTACTTCACTTCCACTGATGTCTGCTGTCATTGTGTCTTTGGGCAAGACACTTCTCCCTGCTTTGCCTGAAGCCACCGCTGAAAGATCTCAGCTCCTGTGGACTCACCACCTGCAGGAGGATCAGTGAGGGGCTGGTGCTCTGTGTACTGGGTGCAGCTCTGACTGCCACCCCCCGACCCAGAAATGGGTTAAGGGGAAGAAAATGGATGGATGGATGGATGTTGTATACGTCTACATATTTATGGCACATTTGGATTGCCAAATGGCACATGTATTTGAATGAAAGCAGATACAAACATAAGTAGTAGAGTTTGTACAGTTAAATAAAGAACAGCAGGTGGATTTTATCTGTAATAGGTGCTACATGTTACAGACAGGAAAATAAAGTTAATTGTAATGGTAATGACTGCATTAACCCAGAAAAAGTGCAATCCACATAAAGCCCCCTTTGAATATCCATCCATCCATCCATTTTCTACCCTTTAATCCATTTCTGGGTCAGGGGGGTGGCAGTCAGAGATGCCACCCAAGTCTCATAGCACCAGCCCCTCACTGACCCTCTGCAGGTGGTGAGTCCACAGGAGGACGGCTGCTCTCTGACTGTGAGCATAGCCTTGATCTTTCAGTGGGGGCTTCCCCTTTGAATATGTTTTGATATTATCTTCAATATTCTTTTTGTCAAAATGATTATCAAACCAGAAAGCATCACATGAGTCTCCCATTTCCTTGGTAATCCAGCTGGTTTGGGCTCTACCTAAACCTCATCAGCTGGACTCCATCAGAGTAATCAGAGCTGGGGGAGCAGCAGAAACATGTGTGTGTGCCATCTACTACAGGGACAAGGACAGTAGGATTGTAATTGTAATGACTTTATGAAACCAGAGGTGCAAAGAGTGCAACCTACCTACTGTTTCTGTGAGAATGTTTGTGAGGTCTTAAACTTTCCATTAAACAAATGTATCCTATCCTGTCATTTCTAATCCCTAAATGACTATGGATCAACTCAATGTGTAACAAAGGCCTAACTGCATGTAATGCCAACAGTCTTCACCCACTTCTAACTCCTAGGAATAACAGCAGCGTGAATAACAAAGGCAAAGACTGAACAGTGCATTATTAGCAGCAGCATACAACACAAACCTATCTTGAAACGCAAAGCTTGAGTGGTAATCACGAAGAGCTGCTGGACCATCACAGATTCAATCCAACCAGGTCTGCTTACACTTTACTGATTCGACTTTTGGCAAAACAAATGGGTGAAAGTTAGAACTAACAACAAGGATCTTATTCTTCTGCCTGGGCCTGCTGCTGCTGCTGCTGCTGCTGCTGGGAGCAGTGCTGACTTATTTAAGAACTAGTGGATGCACAAGTCCCAACCCATCTCCATCCAGTTCTGAAACATGTGCGAGTTCCTCACAATCATTTATGAATACAAGTAAAATGGAAAATAGCTGGAGTAATCCTTTAATAGCCCTGTCAATACTTTCTCTGTCAATCAAAAAAGCTGCACAGTGGGAGCCATTTGTGTGTCAAAGATCAAGAATAAATCATTGTCTTTACCTACAAACCTTTACTCATGGTGCAGCCATAAATTAGCTTCTAATCTATACATTTTCATTTGTTTTTAGACGATTCAACCTTAATCCCGAATCAAGCTTCAGCGAACGTAGAGAAACATCTGTGTGTGCTGTATAGAAAATGTTCTGGATTCCAAAGCCATCAAGCATTTCTCTTACTATCGGCCCACAGCAGATATTTCAAACAAATGTTTTTCCACACCAAAAGCGCTTGTTCTATTGGCAAATCTTGTTTTAAAATGGTGAATTTTTGTTTAGCTTATTTTTGTATATGTGAATGTAATTTCCTGACATTTTTGTCTCCTAAAGCTGGGATAGCTAACTTTCAAACCACAATAAATGGATTTGTGCAAACAATCCATCGGTTCCTCACTCTCAAAACAAGGTTATATCACTGGATGTCACTACCCTCAACCAATCAGCTCTTAGCCCAAAGCATCACATAGTGGCTCTTCCTTAAGGATGCAAACATTTACATGTGTTATAACCAGATTAACACAGAATGTTGTGATCTGATGTATTCACAACATTTCACTTTTACAAAACTTTCTTTGGTGACTACCATAATGTATTACTCATGTAAATGTTAAGTACCTCAGCTTTAATCTTCAACAAACAGGGGCCGAGCGCACACTGTTTACTTTGTCTCCAGGGCCTCACATCTCAGCGAGAACAGGGCGCCGCTCTCTCCCCTGGCGGACACAAGTGGAGCTGTCTGCGCTCCTGAGGGCTGGACCGGGGCCAGGGGCAGGAGAAGCCTGGCAGGATCATTAGGAGGGAGCTCTCCAGTAGACGCACACTTATATCCTGCGACTCAGCGCCAGCAGAGCGGAGGAGCGCACGGACCACAAGTACTTTACAGGAACTTTTCTTTATTTCCTTGGTAGAACTTTTGCGCGAATGGTTTGGATTTAACGTGCAGGTAGCTTCAGCAAACTTTGGAAAAGAGTTGATCCCTCTGCACGGGCGCCTGTCAACGTCAACATCTGCGCGTCCTGTCACTTTTCATATTTTACGCACCACTTTTGGATTGGCTTTTCACCGAATCAGCTTTAAAGGAACATCGCTGGGTTGTTTTTTACTCCGCTTTGGCATTGAGCCTTTCCAGAAATGGTGGGGCATTTGCATCTACAAGCGATGGATGAAAGTCTCAAAGGAAAGAACCGGGAAGGGCTGCTCGATAGTCCCGATTCGGGTTTGCCTCCGAGCCCCAGTCCGCCTTTCTGCTCCCTGTCCCCCGGGTTGATCGAGTCGCGCTCCAGCAGCTGCACGACCCCTGACCACCAGCAAAACCACCACAACACATGCTTAAGAAAGGAAGGCAAACTGGTATGTGTGCGTCTTTACTGCATGACTATTAATGCATGTTGAAAAGATTTGAATAACCAAAATGAGACACACTACAAAAGCGTGTTTCTGAATGAATTAAAATGACGTGAACGATTTTGAAGTCAGCTAGATTTCTTTCTCTCTTATTAAGTAAGGTTGTATTGCAAATGTGATTCATGAATGAATACCTCTAATCTAATTATACACGTTTTTTTTTCATTCAAACCAGTGACAATTTATTGGTGACATAAGCAAATCAATCCATCCCATTTAAAAAACACCCAAATTCTGAATAATATCTGAAGTTTAAGTCAATTTAAAGTGTGACATTCCATTTTTGCAGTGCGCTTGTGACATCTGGAAGCTCTTACTCCATTTCCCAGCATTCTTCAGCTGCTCACGTGAATGTCTGTTTCATTTAGGTTAATGTGTGATCTTTTATAATCGCAATTTTATCTGCAGGGCCTTCACAATAGGTCAGTGTGTTAACGAGGCCCACTCCCCCCCTCTACTGGGGTTTCCAAACTAGTGGTCCGGGGACTCCCAGGGGTCTGTGCCAGGGATCTGTCAGTGGCGGCTCTCAAGTGACTTCTGTGCGAATAACAATGCAGTAGCACTGTTAGTGTAGCCAGGCTATCCACTATCCATAAATGAACCAGATAAGAAAAAAGGTTAAAGACTGCTTGAAAAAAAAAAAAAAAAAAAAAGAATTATTGCCAATTTCAGACGCAGACTTGGCTAAACTTCTCAATTCTACATATTTCCAAAGTATAGTAGCGATGATTCAACCGTGACATTTTGCTTTGATTTACTTCTAATCTTCCTCGCGGGGTGCCTAGTCTCGGTCCATCTCCCTGGAACTTTGTAAAAGTCTGTTTTTCCTATTAGCCCCCAAGTATTTGTCCCTTTAGTCACTAGCCACAGGAGTGAAACTAGTCATAGGGAAAACAGCGTGTACATAAATCTTTATGTTTGCTTACATTTGGTTTGTATTTTGTACTTGACATATTCATTATAGCACAATAGCCTAATATAACACACTGGCTGACATAGGTTTCTTTTTTGTAAAATAATAATAAGAACTCTGCTCAGTGGTTATGTTTATACTTCTTGCCATGCTGTGGAACTGTCCAGGCAAAACAATGCTTAGATGGATGCAAGCGAAATGCAAACCTTCATTGGGAAAGTTCCATTGTGCAACTTTAAGTTCAAATATAAACAAAAACAGGTTTGCAGATTACACATTCAGCTATAGTTTAGCCTAAATTATCTTTTATTCACACATTTTAGTTCATTGTAGTTCACTAGTGTCTCAATTCTGATGCAGGAACGACAAACTGGGAAAAAACCATCCTCAAAACTTTGGCAGAATATGTACATTTAATATTTTCCAAAAGAGCAAATTGTGAGGCAATTCAGCTTGTTTTAGAGTATGTCGCAAAACAAAACTGGCATGTGTAGTCTGCATCCATGTTCATTATGCAAGAATAGTTTTTCTTACAATGGATGAGACTCCACAGACCCTCAGACCTGGACTTATGTGTGACGGATATGATTCATTAGTCTGAAACACAGTCCCAGGTCTTAGTGCAAGTGTCTTCATTATAGCAACAAGCCCACACAGGTTCATGGTGGCTTCAAGGAGGCCTCAGAAATGCAGCAGTGAATCGTGGGAGTTGCGTGACATTGGATTTTGCTGACAGACCAAAACAGGGGGAGAAGTCTTCTAATCGTCTACAAAGTTTCTCTTCTGTACAGTGTCGACTTAGTGGGAGGAAAAGTACAGTCCAGCTCCTACGCTGTTGAGAATTGAGTAAAAGTAAACAAAATATTATTCTCCATACGTCTAGTTACATTTCAAAGCGCACACATTTTACTAAATCTACTTTTATGTGTTTTTTAGAATGATTCGTGATAGTTTTGAATCATTTAGTCTCCTGCATATCATTCAAGATGCTCTACGGGCCCTGCTGTCGCCATCAGATTTTAGAACGTTTGAGATCAATATTGAGATTAAAACTGCTCAACTTGACGTACATACTGACCCGTGGCGTGCCTTTATGTTTTGTGTCGCATCAAAGAACATTCATGAAAGGCCTATTTTGAGTGGAGGGTCTTGTAAGGGCAGTTGCAGCCTGCTTACATAAGTGAATATGCAATGACCCTCTCCCTCCTAAATGAAAGGCACAACACTCGTTTCACGCGGTGTAAGGTGGCAGATCCGCTATCAGAGGATTAACCATCAGGGCAGGAAAATGTTAGACGACTTATGACGTTAACTTGTTTTACTCCTCCAGTCATCTCATTTGTTTGATGCGTCCTTAACAACACAATGGGCGGCACGGTGATTGTCAATCGCTTCTGGTATTTATCTACAAGAATTTAACCTGAAACAATAGTTAAAATGTCCTACTCTCAACTGCCTTCTCCCTTTAATGGTTTCCTCAGCCATTTGGTAGATCATCCTTTGAGTCAATATATCTACTTGAAGCATACTTGGAACTGAAATATCCAATCCAATCCACTTTATTTATATTGTAGCACATTTTATAAAACAAGTTTCCAAAGTGCTGCACAGAGATAAAATCAATACATTTAAATATGCATGTTTGCCAGCCTTGTGTTAAGAAAAATCCATGAAATAGAAGTAAAAAGTATACGTCTTTGGGGCATTGTAATTTGTTTTAGGCACTTTTACCATTAAACTGCATCTCAACCATTTGGTAAAGAACAATACGGGTTTTAATAAAAAATGTAAAAAATAAATAAAAACTTATGTTATTAGTGCTCCTACATTTTAGACAATCAAAAACAAATTACATTGGTGTCTACAAGGAGTGAATGTTAAAGGGTTAAGGCATCAGTCACTGGACACTATGGAAACAATGGATGCACTTTTGGCACAGATTATACACATGCCTAAAGAAAAAGTACGTATTTCACACTGTCTATTTTAATTTTTGTTTAGTCTTTTGTCACTTACAACAAACTCAAGCAAATATGAGCACAGTGTTCCGTTTGAGAGTAGTTGTCAGCTGCAGCTCTGAGTTGAAATATGCTTCTCGGGGTTATACAGGGGAATTCGACCCCCCTCCATTCACAACTGTTTGCTCTGCACAAGTTGCCAAAGCACTTGGTGAATAAATACTTGGAACGCTGTCCACGCCTCGATTACAGCACCGCCACTTTCATTTTTGTTAGGACGATAAAGCTCTGGTAATGGGAATAGATATTTTCCCCTAAATGTGTGCATGTCAGACAGCTGTGCGTCTTGAGCCGGTTCCTCCCATCGGGCTCGTCTGCAGATGATTGTAGAGTGCAGAAGGAAAGCCGAGCTGCACCCCGATCCTACGTGCCCTTGGCCCATCCAAACCGCAGCATGTGACTGCTCCAGTGTAATGTGAGAGGTGCCAGGCTGCTGCCAATGGATTCACTTTGGTCACATCAGGTCCTGTAGCGTACAGCTAAACCAGGCTGCAGGGACGAGAGCCCAGTGTGATTTGTGCTAATCACTTTTCCCACAGCGGAGAACACACACTCACCATATTTGAGATGCGCGTCAAAGAAAAGAGCAGAGAAAATATACACAAAAAAATCACAAAAAATATCCTTTGGGCTGCAATTATGATCAAAAATAGTCAATTAGTTTACGATTGGTCATTGACTATTGTAGTTGTAATTGAATAACGATGGAGGAGGGTCAGGTTTTTGCTCGAGTCCATCTAAACCTTGGTGTTTGCCTGCAGGCTACAGTATTGCATGAAAGTTTCCATCAACACTTGTCGAGAAATGAAGACAGAGGCAGATCGCACCTGTAACCCGGTTTATTTCAGAGTTCTTCCACTTCGAACATAAGAAAACGTTTTAACATGATCTGTATAAATGTGCATTATAAGAACAGAGACGTCATCACTTGAGATATTAACGACACAGGCTAAAGACATAGATACTACTAACAATGTGAGTCAGAACAAAGACATTCCATTCTTAAGATAATAATGTTTAGCAGTATTGCAGATATAACAGGGGTCCACAGTACATCATGTGCAGGTCAGATTGCACACGCTGTACTTTAAAGTGACTTCACTAGGCTAAGTTACAAGTCATATCCGTGGAGAGAAGAGCAGACCCAATGAAATCAGTTTTTTGAGCAGTAAGACATTCTGATTGAATAATGTACAAATGGGCATCCTGCATTCCAAGCAAAGAAATAGCATCTCCATGACAAAAAGCAGGACTCCATCAGAAATATGCAATGCACTTATGTGTGAAAGCCTCTACTACATACATATAGTATAGATCAGAAATGATAAAAAAAAAAAAAATCTTATATTGTTATTACCTCAGTGTGTATGGAACGTGAAATAGTTAGTTAGATTAAGGAGATGGCATTTGACAATAATAATTGGCTTGGGATATTAACCATCTAATTAATATATGGGGTGGTTCCAGTTTGCCTGTGGTGAACAATGTAGATACTCTGCATTCAATAATAAAACTATTTTCACCGAGCCAGCCCCTGTTAGACTTTCCAGGGATGCATACTTCTCATTTATGAGCTACTTCGGGCGCTACATCTGTTAGCTTGTTTTCACCCACTCACTGCTCAGAGACAGTGTCTGGGTCACACATCCCTGTTAGTTTGAACTCAAGACAAAACCAGAAATATGATCCACCACCAACACGTCATTTGGAAGCACAATTACCTAGATTGAATTAGAAAGAGTGTGCCTGTCTGCCAAAACGACTCCAGTCTAAATTTGTGCTTGTAGTAATAGCTGTGCCAAGACAGTCATAGGGAGGATCAAGGAAAGCGTTTTTCATAATTATGTTTTTTTTTTTACAGGAATTCTTTAATTGGGTCAAATGGCTGTTGCCTGTTTTAATATGTTTGTGTTTCCTGTCCACAGCTGCCCTACCTCCTGCTCAGCTCCACAGGCAGCGACGCCAGGACCCGGATGCACCCAGTGTTTTATGGAGAAAGTATCGAGGTCAACCCCACGTCAGAGCAGGAAGTCAAGTAAGGGCCGTGTAATGTCAGTGGACCAAAGAAACCTAATCTTTCAGCACAATTAACAGTGCAAATATCAAAACAAGTGTCAAGGACCACGGTAACGATATTGCGATATTTTCTCTTCCTAGAAAATTCCAACGAGCATAAACCAATTAAGACATTCCATTCCACTCCATTAACGACATAAAATAATATTGCACACCAAATCAATATGAATATAGCTCTTTATCATTCAATAACTCTTGAAAGACCCAATGTATTATGTGTCTCAATATTCATTCTCTTCTCACTTTGCAATAGTGAGAAGATATTTCATAATTTAATATAATTTAAGTCACTTTTATGGCTGATTATTGCTTGTTTCTGCCGTTTATTTGTTTCAGCTTGTGAGATTTAATGATAAAGATGAATAAAAACAAGGGTTCACATTGATTATCTTGCCGTTTCGAAACTGCACCAGTGGCACAAAGTCATCTAAATTTTATAGTCTATCGCATTGCATGGATGTTTTTGGCTTTCAGTACTTTCGGACAGTCCCTCGTCATCCCCACACACTACTGTGGATGGTTCCTAACCGACTTCTCAAATGTCAAGGTTGTATTCCAGGTCCACACAAACATTCCCACCTTAGGTCACGTCTAAGGTTTCCCCATATGTACCATGTATGACAAAACAAATAGACATGATGTAGATAGATGTGTTTATAGATTGTTTGTGTCAACTATTGGTATTTTGATTCTGAGGCGGATTCGGACAGCAGAATGAGCCTCACATGAGTCTCTCAGTTGGGTTGTCAGTTTAAAATCAAGTTGGTTTAAATCCATGTTTCTTTCCCCAGACCACACACAAAGGAAATATCTCACAAGATAATCAATATTTTTTTCTCCACACAATCTTGAAAGAAGTCACCTCAGCTATAGAGGCAGTGAATAAAAAAAGTAAAACATATAAAAAAATAAAAAAAACATACGCCTTCTTTTAAACATTTTTGTTACCTGTCATTGTTCCAGGCTTTTATTCCCTGCAGGCTGCAACAAATTTACTAGTGACTGTCGCCTACTACCCTAATCATTAAAGCTGTTGTTTGTATATTCCCAAAAAGAAAAGAGTCTTGTAAAAGTAAAATGTTGTGAACAATTCAGACCACCATGCCGTCTCCTGCTCACATGTCGTCTTTGGCTAAGAACGACTAATATCCATTAGTGACGGTCCTATTTCTAACCTCATGTACAGGTGCAGCTCGGAGGTCAAGTACGACTCAGACCGCCACTATCGGGACCAGGTGTACTGCGCGCCCGTGCCCACCCCCACCGGCTTCAGCGAGACCGTGGTGACCGTCCCCAACTGCACCTGGAGGAGCTACAAGTCCCAGGTGTACCTCGAGCCGCGGCAGAGACCCCAGAATTACCGCACCACCACCATCATCTACCCCAAACACGCCAAAAGCACTTACCGCACCACGCTCAGCTACAAGGCCTCGGGGTCTCGGCGCTGGTTTGTGTCCACCGTCCAACTGGAGTCCAGCGAAGACTCCAGCCCCTGCATCATCTACACGGAGGACTTATGAGCCTGTGTGGAGACCGAGACCACTTTAACATTGTGAAGGATGTTCCAAAAGGGAGTGCAAACCCGGGGTCTCATTTATAAAACTTAACCTAGAATTAGGGATGGGACGATTACGATCCGCTGTTATACTGAATCAGATGTACATGCATGGACAGATCTCATTTCTTTTGTCGTTTGTCGGAAGAATGGCAGGAAACAAACATTGTTTTTGTTTACATGCAGTTGTGCTTGAAAGTTTACACACGCACACAGGCAAAATGTTGGCCATATTTCCCAAATTATGTATGAATATTTTTCTATCACTGTTAGAGGTTGTGTGAAGCCATATATTAATTTCAAATAAGTATGTTTTGTAAATTCAGATTATGATAATGAGAAATGTTCCTCTCCCAGTGGTGTCTATTTCCTCTATAACATCTATGACAGCTTGGATTCTTTAGTGGTAGTTGTGGAGGATGTTCTTTATCCTCTCTGATGGTAAAGCTGCCTCCAGTTCCTATAAATTCCTGGGCCGCCTTGTATGAACTACACGTTTGAGAGCTCAAAGCGACTCAATTACGTCAACAATTAAAAATAGAAAACACATTTACTCGACAATACGCTTCACTCAACCACTAACGATAACAATGAAAAAAACATGTTTGCGTTTATATTCTCTAAAACACCAAACTATAGGCAAAACAATGACTGGGTGTGTAATCTTTCATGCACAACTATATCAGTGAATTGGGCTGTGTTGAGGGGAGCCATAACCACTTTTTTTAACACGGTAAAAAATACTTTGGGTCATGATAATAACGTCCCATCCCTAAGTGGGACAGTAACTTCAGCCGACATGCTAAATGCTAACTTCGTGTATTCCTGGACACAGATCTCCCGCTACCTCTCTTCTGAACTGTCCCAAGTTTTTGGACTGGATTTTACATTTCTCTGGAGATTTTGTCACAACTCCTATTTGTTTGTTCGCTTTCTAAATAAGACCCTTGTACATTTGAACCAAGGGAGATGTTGTTTTTTTTGTACGAACTCTTCACTTCTAAAGAGACGCATGGGGCTCACATGTAAACATCTTATTTAACACAATTGGTGACTTGATCTGTTTTGTCGCTCCAAGTATTTTCTTATTTCTTGCACTTGATATTTAATCATTTGAGGCTTTTCAGTGAACCAGCATTGTGGTTTTGAGTTCAAGCAACGCGTTTTAAAATGGACCAAAAAATGTCGGGAGAAGTGGGACAAACGGCCGCAACAAATGGCTCTACAGTAGCTTGAACATTTTTAAATTAAGAATCAGATGGATTTATTTAGGGAAGATCGAGTTTTTAGTATTGTGCTGTATTGTTTCTTTAAGATCTATCAAACATTTAAATAACACCTTGTTATTTACACCCCTTCTATCAACTAATAAAGGAACACGTGCTCATCAATGACGGTGGTCGCACGAGACTTTACCTCAAATCTTCCCATCTCTTTTGATTCATCGCAATTGTATCGTCTTCAGTCATTATTCAACCTTGCATTTATTCTTTTATTTTATTGCTTTAAGATAAGAGCCTTGTCAATATAGGGTGACCAGATATTCCATGTAAAAATGTTATTATTACCATATTCCACCCATAACATGATCTGAAAGACATACATCAGTGCTATCGGTTTGTTCTGATATCTTATAGGGGACATAACATACACAATTCAAAGCTTTGGACCATGTTAGAATTGTTTTCTATTGTCATGGAGACAAAAGTTGTTTTTAGGCCGATTCATGCATGTCCACTGTTTTTTTTTTTTTTTTCGCTCAACAGGGAAAAACAACCGCTGACCATAAACTTGTGGTCTGAGAGGAGCCATGTTCAGATTCCAAATGTACGAAATATATTGAGCCACAGATCACAGAAATGCTAAATATATAACAGGCACAAGAGATTATACATAATTTTACACAGTTTAAAAAAACAATATCAATCACAAAGTTGAATGAATCCACTGGGACTGTCTGGTCACCCTGTGTTAATGTTGAAAGAATGAGAATGTCTAATTACTATGGGATGTATGACAAGTTGTAAGTTAGGAGAGACAGCGGGATGTGCTGATGGTCCGAGGAAAGAAAGTTATACGGATCAAGAGCTGACGTTGGTGAGAGTGTGTTTTTAGTTTCTGAAAGCGTATTACTGTAAGATATTCTTCTGTTGTACATGTGGCATATGAGGCACTTGATATTGTTCTTTTTATTTTTGTACGTTCATCCTTGTTTCTATTCTGATCAAAGAAAATAATTTAAAAAGATGTTTATCCTCATTGAATAAAAAGATTCCCACGTTCTCTTGTTTTGTATTTGATGTATTAGATGTTCTGCATGATGTTCTTGGAGCAGAAATAACTGACAATAATATCACTGTTTTGTTTATTAATAATAATTAAAACCTTATAGATTATTACCATTTGTCTGTGAACAAATACATGTACATAAAGGTTTTGTAGAGTGAGAGAGAGAAGTCCCTATCTCTGCTTTGTGGAATCCACAGATGCTGCAATCATAGAGACTGAAAGTTTTCCACCATTTTTTGTTTTATGTTAAACCATTTATGAAAGCGTCCCGGGTGGTAGGTAAACATCCACCTTGGTCCCAAGTCTTTTGCAGACAACTTTTCTTCCAAGAAATATGGATTTTTCTCCATCTACCTTTTACGTACATTTCACAGACAAAGGTCACGTAAAACTTCACAATTGTTGGTGTCGTTTCATTCATTCCATTGTTCATTTGTTTGTTTGCAATATATGCAATAACGAATAATTAACTTAGTTCAAGGGTAAATGTTAAAAGAACTCTGTCATGGAAAGAACCTAAGATAAGATGAACTTTATTGATCTCACAATGGAGAAATCATTCAGGTTGTGCAAAATGACAGGAAGTGTGCAAACAGGTTAAAATATAGTCTTTTTTCTCAGCTCCTCTACAGTCCTGTGCAGTGGGAGTGTTACGGCCCACGGCCCGTAATTCCCTATTTTGGGGATTACTTTAGTTTCTCCCGTGGTGTCTGTGTGGTTGTGTTTCCTCCCTTTTTTCAGAAGATCACGCTCGTGAGTCCTGGGCTCCTATTGGCCAGTCATTCCCCACCTGGAGCTGATTGACCGCGATGCCTGGGTGCTGATTGGGCAGCAGCTGAGGCAGGCCTCCAATCAGCGTGCGCTCACCTGGAGGACCCGCCCTTATAAACTGCCAATCTTCCACGGCTCAGGGCAGCTGGAGTCAGTGGACTCCAGTTCGCCATTAGTTTTGTCTGTGTGCTGTCACTTGTGCCGGTACCTTAGTTCAGTGACTTGTTTAGTTTATGTTGAGACACTTTAGTTTAGGTTACACTTTTGGTTTTGTCAATTGCTTACTTGTTTTAATAAGTTATTTATTTACTGTGTGTTAAGTAGATATTAATCCTATTTTGTTTTACCTACTTTTTCACCTAAATAAATTATGATTTTAGTTACCATTCTACCATCTTGGTTATTTTGTTACTTCCTCACACCTAGCTGAGCCGGGTCGTAACAGGGAGGTGTTGTCCATGATGGAGGTGGTCGAACTTTGACTAGCTCCCTCCTGTCCCTCACCTCCTCCACAGAGTCCAGGGAGCAGCCCGGGGAGAGCTGGCCCTGCTGACCAGCTTGTTAGGCCCGAGCCCCGAACGGGGTAAGGTCCTATTGCCTTCACAATGGTGAATGCTAGTGGTGGCGGTGCGTCATGACAAGAAAAAAACATTATTATGGCCCCGCCCTCTGACAAACAGGAAGCCCATAAATCTCACTGCAAAATGGAAAAATGAACAGCAAAAGTTTTCATACATGTCGGTTGGAAACTATCTCCTCCTCGGCCGTTTCAGCAATTAGCCTCAAATTCGCTCCACATCATCTCAACACATGTACCTTCAAAATGACTTTGGCGATTTTTGATCAGTGAAACATTGTTCGAGCAGCGGAGCGGCAAATTGTGACCGTTTTCACAGTATTAAATTTGCTCCCGTTTGCATATATACAAAGTCTGATTTGCACAAACTTGAAACCATGGTTTAACTCTACGGTTTAGGTCATTTGAAAGTAAATTTTTTGAAATTGGCTCATTAGCGCCACCTACAACAGCCAATTTAAAAACGCCTATGGGAGGGGTTGGAGGTCAAAATTGTCGTAGAGCCATGAAATTTGGTACACATATTCCTTAAGTCAAGACATGAAAACAAAGTTATTATGGTCACGCCCCTTGACAAACCAGAAGCTCATAAATTTCACTGCAAAATGGAAAAATGAAAAATGATCCTTTTCACACATGTCGGTTGGAAAGCGACTCTTCCTTGGCCGTTTCACCGATTGGCCTCCATATCACTCCACTTCGTCTAAACACATGTACCATCAAAATGACCTCAGGGTTTTTTGATCAGTGAAACTTTGTTTGAGCAGCGGAGCGGCAAAATGTGAGTTTTTTTGGCCGTTTTTGCACAAACAAAGTCTGATTTGCACAAAACTTGAATCCATTGTTCAACTCTAGGGTCTAGGTCAGGTGAAAGTGAAATATTTGAAATTGGCCCATTAGCGCCCCCTACAGACTGAGGCAAAGTTTACATGGGGAGCCAAACCAGCTCTACGTATTATATTCATTACAATTTGACTAACATTCTTCTATGGCTACGGGAACAAATCATCACACGGTGGCGCCACCTCCTTTGCGCGGTGCTGCGTGGTGCGGCGTAGTGCGGGGCGTTGTGGAGCGGCGCGTTGTGGCTTGGTGCGGGGCGGCGTGGTGAAGAGCCGCTTGGTGCGGGGCGGTTTTGTATGGGGCAGCGTGGTGTGGATCGGCGTGTTGCGGGGCGGCGTGGTGTGGGGCGGCTTGGCGTGGAGCGCGCGGTGCGGGGAGTCACGCGGTGCGGCGAGGGCCGTTCGACGCCGCTTGCGGCTTTAATTCAGTCTGCTCCTGCAGAGCAGTGCGAGTCAGCACGTCCTTGAAGCTAACTTCCAAAATATGCATAATTTAATGTAAAAGCTGTCTAAAGCGATCCCAGAAGCAGTTAGCACTACCAGGCCAATTCATTGAAATATGCAGTGTTTTTCTTGGAAGTGAGTAAGAAATATTTCCTCTGATAGATCATTACAACAGTACTAATTGACCCTCAGGTGAATAGTCTTTATATGTTAGAAAAGCACCTGGGGAAAACAGTCTCACCGTCTGTAGTTTACAAATGCAGTCATGCGTCTTCTTTACCGTCTTTAAATAACTCACAGCTGCTAAAATAACAGCGGAGCCTGTTGGCAGGAGGCCGGAGCCTCTGGAGCCTCTGGAGCCGGGCCTGGTGTTTCCACTGCGGCTGCTGCGCTCAGCGCCTCGGCCTGTGGCGCGGGACTAGCGCCCCCCAGCGGCTGAAACACACCCTAATGGGCTTCTTACCAATTCATACAAGCACCGCATTCCTTTCTTGATCCTAAAATAGTACCCGTTTGACAAAAGGTTGCTTCAGAAGTTACATTTTACATTTATGCCTACTATATACAATGTAAAACCACCAAGAGGAATATAAAGAGGAAAGAGCAATGGGGACGTTTTATGAATCTGGTTACAACATATACACATAAAACAGACGTGTGCATTTATTAGCGTCATCAGATCTAGAAACTGACTGGAGCACATCATCACATACACTTATGGAGCATATTTAAATACTAAATCACAATCTTAATACGTAGATATTAGATACGAAGATTTGAAAGAATGAAAAATACACAATGCAAGAATGGCAATAAGCTTTTTATTTAAACATTAAGGCAGTGTCTTTTATTTTCGTTTTTACACTGCTATCCACAAAGCTTGCTGGTGGGCATGTAGAATTTAACCATGTGAATATTTCTTTTCTGTAATACCAACCTTGAAGCAAGCTACATAAATATTTACATCTCTTCAGTTTTATATACAATCCTTGCTATTATACAGTGGGTTATATTAAAAAAAAGAAGAAAAAAGTCTGTATGCACAAAATGGTTGAACATTGTACTGTCTTTGTGAATCACCCACTCACCGCTGGAACGCCAACAAGACTGTAGATTTAATTCATTTTCACTGAAACAAAGAAAACCATGTGAATTCAAACAACTTCATAAAATGATGTGTTTCAATACACCTTTAAAAACAGAAGTCAATCTCTTGTTTGAGGGGAAAAGGATATGGCTTTGTTTTTGTTTTGTTTTTTCCCCACTTGCCGTCACATTCTTAACATCTGTGGATACACTTAACATAACAAAGCAGGCTAATATATACAAAGCCCGCCCATATATTTTTGGCCAAACAAAAACAATTTCTCCATCAATTCAGGCAAAAAAAATAAGAGCTGAGATGTGGATATGCAAAGGGCCTGTACCTGATTTTGACTCTTGGATTTTCATACTGTAATATATTGATTGCTGCACCGTGACCACCTGGGATACAGGTAAGCGTTGTGTTTCTAACCATTATAAACGGACAATTGGATAAACATTTCTAATCAACTAACCCCTCAAGCACGTCATCTTGATCAAGTGCAGGCCCTCTCAGCGCCACTGTGAACAGGTAGCAGAAACGAGGGAGAGGAGGTAGTCCTATAACAGTCATGTTTCATGAATCTCCACGTGATTGACTCAGCGACGGCTTTTCTAAAATACAGGGAGCTGGATGTGTGGTTACGGAATGGACCGGAACGCTTTGAGTATTTGCCCCTTCATTTATCTGAAGTTTCTGAGTGTCAAGTGGAGAGATATTAACAGTTATAATAATGGTCCTGTGATATTTAGCATCACTTTCAAATAAAAGCTAAGGCTGTGATAAATTTGAATAAAAAACAAAAATAAAGATTTGCAAGATTTGTAATATCCCTGTAACCCTATGAATCTGGTCTGAACCAAAGAGTTTGTGCGTCACTCAGTAATTTCAGTACTGTTTATGTAAAATAAATGGCACTTAACACTATAACTGTACAAAGTGAAAGTGAAGAGGTTCCACCTCCTCCTGACAATGACAGTCACATTTGAAATCAGGTACAAGTCATGCTCCCTCAGTCCAGGGTCAGGAAAACGATGGCTTCTGTGTCACCTCTTTATAGCACACAAACTCCATGTGACGAGTCAGAGGAGTCCGAGCAGCTTTCAGGGGAGGGATACACTCCAAACAGCGTACTCAGTCAACAGTGTGATTGTCGCGTTGAGTGTGGGAGCACTGAAGATTTCAGTGGCAAGATAAAAAACAGTTGTGCACAAAAACTCTACACAGTTGAATAATTTTTTTCATCGCCCTTGATAATTAATAAAGAAACATCACGGCGGAGACTTACAGCTAAGTGCTTAACATCCAAAACAAACACAGGCATGGTTATTATAAAACTGAGAAAGTGTCACTTGTGTCGGGGCCATTATCTTGAGGCCTGAAGTCAACGCGCTTATTCTCTTGGACCTCTCAAATATATCAGCAATACCAGTCCAGTATGTTTACCCTGTAAACCTATGATATGACCCTCCCACATTCTTGTATCCCAGGCCTTGCAAAAACAAGATACATCACTGCAGATAACAGACGACAAATGACACATTCAAATGTCCACCATCAAAATGTACTGAGGTTCAGCTCAACGTCTACAGACTCAACTGAAGAATGAGAGAACACAAATAAGCAAAACCACTATGATCTGCCCACATCCCTCATCGCTGTAGTGGTATTGCCATGTGCCTTTGGCCAAACCAACACCATCCAGCTTAGCGAATCTGTCGAGGTAAGGCCCCTGAAGCTGTTGAAAAGGGGATGTGTCCTGGAAGGGAAAACACAAAGCCACTAGGAGCAAAAGTCCTGCCCCTGTGGAGCTTTGTGTGATGAGAAGAGGCGACTGAATGTGGACAGAAGGAATGGTGTGGCACTAATCGTCTGTTAGTGTCTGTCTGCAGCAGCACAGACTACATGGTATTGTAGTGATGTCCAGGTCACTCGCTGTCCGAAAGTGTCTCATACTGATCCATGAGCAGAGGCTTCGGTTCTTCCTCCCAACGCCCCTGTTGACCAGGGCCCGGAGCTCCCTGGCCTGGAGAGGGTGACGGGGCAGACACTGTCCCACTGGGGAAACGCATCGTCAAAGGATTGTAGGGATACGGAGTGGGGGCGGAACCTGTTTGAGAAGAAAGTTTCATTAAAAAAAGTTTGACATCTAACACATGACATTTTCTCAAGTGAAAGAGTGCATATTGTACCTGTCGATGAAGGTCGTTCCTCCAGGACCCTATTGCTGAGTGGGGTCCTTCTGTTGTAGTCTCCTTCTGAGTGGACGGAGGACACAGAGGAGGGACGCTCTCCCCCTGACAAGCCTGGTCCCGGTGACTTGGTTTTGCGACCGTTGGATCTTCCATTGCCTTTTGAGGACTTTGACCCTCCTGTAAAACATGAAACAACATGAAACCTAATGACCAACATGTTTTTAAAGGTTATTATATAAATGTTTGTCCCACCTTGAGAAAAGCCATCTTCAGCACGTCCCTCCACACCAGACGCCTGGCCACTAGAGCTAGGATTGGATGAAGAACGGTCTTCAGCCTGGTCGTCATATTTACCCATCAAAGCCTTTCGAATTATGGCCTCAAGACCAATAGAGTTCCCAGGGGCCTCTGGGGCAGGGTGGCTGCGGACTGTCACAGGTCCTGCAAGTAATTTCACCATCAGACACGGAACTAAAGACAAAAGGACAGTCCCCGGTATGTTTTCTGTAAAGAACAGATAACTGATTACCTGCTCCTGTGGATGCTGGCATATTGAAGATCTCGGTCCCAGGCTGACCAGCATCTAAAGCATAAGGAGAATGTGGTTGTTGCACAGCAGGAACCTGCTACATCTGATGAGAATTGTTGCTTGACTTACTAAAATCATTTTCATTTCCCACAACAGTCATCTTCTTGCTCATCTCCTGTTTCTTGTACTTGACAATTGCTGAGGTGTTCTCTGTAAGCTTGCTAAAAAAAGCTGGTGGTTGAGACGCATTGGGTGGGGACCGGGAGCCAATGCTGTAAAATAAGGCAACAGTTTCTTTAATGTTTATTATTTTTAAGCAAGCAATTGTTGCTCAAGAGCAAATTATGAGATTATGAATCTGTTAACTCTCTTTTTGACTTATCAGATCAGAGAGATGCAAAACATATTAGAAATTTCATGTATATATATATATTGTCCCTTACCCTTGTTCTGCCTGCTCACTGGGGTAAGTAGCGCTCCCCTGGGCATCAGGGTCAGAGTTGACTCCAGCTGGAGACACCGGCTCAATGCCGTCATTTGAAACACTGACCGGGGATGATTTGGGTTGAGATGGGGACCTATACGAAAACATGTTAAATTGATGCTCTCTGAATTTAGAGTTTCAAAGATTGTGATTCTCACCGGTCTCGGTTTCTTTCTCCTCCAAGGCTGTCTGAGTACCGTCCTCCCGTAGCACCATCTTGTTGGGCCGGAGGGGGCTGCGAGGCACTGGGCGGCCGGGTCAGATCCAGGACGGGAGAACTATGGTAACTCTGCTGCTGGCTCTGCCTTGTGTAGTCTTTTGTTATGACCTCCTGTTTCAAAATCACATTTGATTAAGAGCCAAATGTACCATCTTGTAAAGTAAATCTTTGGTTTGGTTTTCTTACACTGATGTGCTGAGCCAGGGTCACAACTCTGCCTTTGACACAGGGAGAGGGAGGCTGCTGACCGGGAGACATCCTCTCCACTGATGGAGGACGGTACATACTGTGAGACTCCAGCTTCTGACCTGTTAAGAAAACAGATTTTTTTTCAAGATGGAAACCCTTTTTTGAATAAATCCATTTGTATAAAACTAATCTATTGAAAGGAAATTATTATGACTTTGCAAGGTCTACAACTTCGATATAACTTTATGTTCTGTTAAATGGCTGTTGTGTACTTTGGCCAGACACTTCACCCACATTGCCTAGAACCTTATGGGTGATCAGAGGGGCCGATGGTACATACTGGTTGCCGCACTTCTGTCAGTGTGCCCCAGGGCAGCTCCAACTTCAGTTGGTTTTTTTACCACCGTGTTTGGAGTGAAAGAATAGAGCTGTGTGAAGCATATTACAGTGTCTAAAGAACCGCTATAGAAAACCGATGAATTATTTATTATCATTATTATTATTATTATTATTTATGTTGACCTCAGGTAACAGAAAGGAAATCAATACTGCATTAAAACCATTATTAGAAAACCATCACTTCATTTGTTTTGTCTGCTTATCGGCTCTTCCTTAAAGATGATTTTGTTTACCAATCCAGCTGATGATGATACAAGTTGAACAACTATGAAACTGGATTTGATGAACAGTATTCTCACTGATAATGTGATGGTTCTTTTTTGTTTTTGCTTGTTCATTGCATCTCTATGTCATGACAGTTGATTTTTTCGGTCGTATGTATTTCCACTCCTAAAAAGATCACTTAAACATAGCATCAATGTTATAAGTTCAGCACAAGAAAACAAGCAGAAGACGACAGACCTGCCGCGATTATCATTACCAAAAAACAAATTAAACGTTTTCTCGGCTAGATCAAATATAGATTTTGCACTAGATGGGATACTGAATACTGTCTGTATTTCTTATAAGATCAACCAGTGGTAAAATGTGGAAGTTTGATTCTATTAAGTGCACATGATTGACACGGCTATAAAAAAATGACGACTGCCGGACAGGACAAAATATGATCAATAATCAACTTTTATTTGTAGAGCACCTTTCCTACACAAGGCAACACAAAGCGCCTCACAGCCTATATCACATCGTGCATAAATCATAATGCATGATGTGATATGGGTAGTGCTATTGTAGTATTCATGAGGAGGATTAATAGTGCAATAGTACACTTGGATTATCCAACTTTAGAGTTAGCTGTACTGCAAACCTTTCATAATCATGCTTTTTTTCTCTGTAATAAAGTAGATTGTACTAATTTGATATCGCGACAGGCCTCACACGCCATTGTAATGACACCTATAAAAAACATTCTGTACTTTAATCTAAAGAAATGCGTGAAGAATTTTGTGTGGCAATTGGCATACATTGCAGTGAGCTGTAAATTAGAACATGCAAAGATCTGGGGGACAGGAGCCGCAGTACCCCCCCTCCCCCACAGGTGGCTTCACCTTTCCTGGCTCTCTGGGACTGCAAGAATCTCTACTGTTATTGTTGATGGGGGTATGCCTTCTCCGAGTGAACGTTCTAGTTTCTACAGTAATGACAACAGGAGATCCGTTGTCAAGGAGGAGATTACCCCAGTAACTACATTGAAGTCAAGCCAGAAGTCTTAAATGTATAGGTCATGCCTATGCATATATAGTCAAATGTTTCAAACCACCAGATATGAGGGAGGAAGAGTGCCACATGTCAAAGCTAAATAACCCCTTAAAAAAGGAAAGAAAACAAGCAGCATTGAAAATATAACGTTCCATCAGCATCAACTTAAATGACATCTTAAAGGACACCTTGGATTGCATTAAAATCTAGTTATTAAGTGCTGTAACTAATTAGGATCATATAGATTTGTTTGAAAAGAATGCTTTAAGTGTAAACCCTTGGTGGACTTTAAGAAAATTATTAAAAATTGAAGGGAAGCAAGAAGATATTGAACATAAAGAAAACTGTAAATGAATTGGGCTGATTTGAAAATGCCAACCACCACGACGTGCAATAGGCCACAGACTGACGGGGGAGGGGCTGGTGACGAGGGGCCCCTGAGAGATCAGCGCGTCTTACCATCTCTGGCGCTGCTGGCAACAAGCGAACTCGTCTCTGGCATCCCCGTTTCACATGAAATTTGATGCATAATAACTGCGTTTATGAAGTTGGCCGCTGTCATGGTGGTCTTACCGAGTGCTCGGAGATCTTGTTCCTGAATGGACGTCGCTTTGTTTTGAGTCTTTTCCCTACTTGAAGTGCCACTTTCACCACGACCTGGAGGGTTATCCGACTGGGGTGGCATCGGGAGTCGACCCGATGCAGAGGAAGAGGGATAGTACATTCCTGATGGGTTATGGCTCAACAACTTGGGATCTGATTTATTTGAGAGTCCATGTTGCTCTGAGTGTTTGGGGATTCCTCTATTTTTGCTGCCATCACGACTCTGCTCTTTGGCAGAGTCCATACCCAGTGGAAAGGCCTCAGGTGGCAATCCAGCTCTGATGTGGCCAGGGTAATTCTGGTAACGTCCTGAGCCAGGGGGCATGGATCTGGAATGGGTGAGCAATTTAAACAGAGACATCAGATGAGAAATTTAAAACATATTATTCAATCAATAAAAAAACCAACCGCAGAACAGACGAACTGTTGTGATCACTAACAGACAGACTCTTGCCCCCTGTGTTATGTAAGACACTGGGCCGCTGCTGGACGTTCTCCTGATTCCGTGGAGACACAGGGGAGTGCTGGTGGCTGTAGGGCTGAGAGGACGACCTAGATCCACTGCTGCTGCTGCCAGCAGAGTGCTCCGTACCTGGGGTCAATTCAAACAATAATATCTAAGTAAAACAGTAATATCAGCAATAATACATGTAATAACTGCAGAAACAAAAATGTTGACTAAATACCGGGTCGCCAAATGGGTGCATGCTCTACAACTCCATGAGAGCTTTTCTCTCGTTCTCTGTCTCGGTCTCTCTCTCTGTCACGCTCACGCTCCCTTTCTCGCTCGCGCTCAGAAGACGAACTTTGCATCTTGTTCATGTGAGATGAACCAACTGGGGAGATAGAGGACTACATTTAAAGTATTCTATACAGTATTTACTGGGAAACAATGTAAAGAGTTTAGAAAATACCTGGTGAGATGGGAGAGGTGGTGTAAGGCCTGCCAGGGAATGAGGCACTCGTCCCAGGCAAGTATGTGATGCGCTCCATTGGAGAGCCTCCTCCTCCTTGGGCTGGAGGTACGAGGACATTTAAGTGTGGATTCACCTGAGACAAATCAAGAATAGCTGCAGAAAGAAATGGAAGACTGTCATAAGCAGATCTGGAGTAGAATTAAAACAGTAATACAACTGTGAAGGTATAAGCAGAACTTTAAAAGACTTCAAGAGCTTTGATCTTACCACGTGGTGGTGTGGTGTAGGGTAAGGGCAGCTGGTCTCGTGGAGCAAGGCCTCGAAGGAGATCTGAGCGCTGGGCAGCCATTGCAGCCGCCGCAGGCCACTGGTGCATTTGCTGAGAGGTGATGTAATCGTTGAACAAAGTTTGACGATTCTCTAAAGCTGCAGTGTCAGGGAAGCCTCGGATGAGGTAGGGGTAAGGGTGAGGGTACGCTGGATTCGGTGTGAGGTGCCGTGGCAAGTAGTAGGCCGCTATAAAGAAAACATAACCATTTTGTTGGTTTAGAACGTGGTAGATTTAACCAGGTCCTGCTGAGATTCATAATCTGCATGTGAGTATGTGCGTGTGTGTATATGTGTGAGTGTGTGTTGTCTGTGGGTTGTTTGGGGTGAGTCTCTTAAGGTGGTTGATGAGTCCATTTTTTTTTTTTTACCTATAAAGCACCATATTTAGTTTAGCCAAGTTTAGTTTACAGAACCATTAGTCTTTACAAAAGAAGAGATGGTTTGCACCAGATTTAGCTACAGCTACTTTTACATTCCTGTATGAAAATAGCTTTATGTAATAGATTGATTGATCTTTTAGGTAAGTCAGAGAGGGGAGGAGCTTATAGCACATGGTTTTAGTGGTAGGGGAAGCCTGCATAGACATGGGGAGAACATGCAAACTCTGCAGAGAGTTGAACCCATCTAACCGAGAAAAGAGCACAAACTCCTGTACCACCAAAACACATCACTTTCATATGAATCTTTGGCATAAAATAAGATGGTCTTTTGTAAAAAGAACAATACATAAACAATGATTGCCACTGAACTAGGTATGGTATGCTTATGTTTCTACTGAATAAAGTACCATGGTATTCTTACCTGGGTCGATAGAGATGCCACGGGGAATAGTTGAAGGATCGAATTGTAGAGGGATCTGGCGGTACACCTCAGCAGCCCCCAACCCTTGCAGAAGACGTTCATAGGCCTGCTGGTCTGGGAGTGGAGACTTTGTGGTGTTCATCTCTCTCGGAGATGGTGTGGTCTTCCTCTCCTGAGACGGATTCTTACTTGAACCTAAAGCAAGAAATAAAAACATTTTGGTTTAGATAGAAGATTATTATGCATTCTTTATGTCTTTATGCTTCAATCTAATGACGTCTATGTACCATCATGCTGCCTCTGTCCTCCCTCCCTGGACAGTGGAGACCCCCGGTGTGACGGCGCAGGATAACTGCTCCGTAAAGGGCCCTTCTCATCATACCCCACAGGACTGTGGTGAGATTTACCCTGGTCTGCTCCCAGAGTGAGAGGTGATGAACGGGCCATAGAACTGGCTGTGCTGACCACAGCACTGGGACGGCTCTTAGGGGCCTCTTCATATCGAGCCCTCTCCCCACGGATATCCATGTGTGAAGGAGTAGTGTGGTAGGAGCGTGGAGAACTAGCAATAATAGAGCGGACATCATGGCGCTTTCCTGAAGCAGGAGAGTCTTGTTTCACAGGAGCCACCTGAAAATGATGGGATTGGAGCAGAATGATTTTTAATTAACAAAATGACATATTCAATATTTAATCAGATACAATGATAGGATACCTGAGGTATAATTCCTTCCTTGGGAATTAAATGGATAGAGCGCCCAGGTTCTTTCACAGTAGGAACCATTGGATCCCTGCTCTTCAGTGGGTCAGACAGGGACCCCGGGGCACGGGGCGGGGACGCTTCTCGCTTCATCTGTTTAGCCTCTCTCCTCAGGTAACCATCCTGAGGGTCCAGATGACGAGGTATGCCTGAAAACATAAATGTACGTCGTAGAGTTTGAAAATTGGTTATGTCTGGGTTGTTAGAATTGAATTAAAAAAAAGGTACTGATGAATTGTCTTTTTTTAATCCCTTTCTTTTAATGATTCAATTGGTTATTCTCCCTTACCTTGAGAAATAGAACCCCGGTTATGAGGGGTATCTTTATAAGGTGTGTGGTGTGGGCTGTCTCTGTCATGAGGCAGCGCTCGACCAATCAGGCCTACGGCAGAGAAGAGAACAGTACAGTTACATGTGACACGCTGACGGGGTTATTTTGTGGGCATGAACAGGAGGGTTTGTCACCTTCACAGTTGGCAGCAGACAGTGAGTCCCTGATGGGCAGCCCTCTGCTAATGCCTCCCTCCATGACGTCATAGGCACGCTTGAGCCCCGGAACCTCAGCTGCACCTCTGCTCTCATCTTTAGGTGGCTGGGATGGGGGGCCTGAACAACAAAACAGTTTTCCTTTTAGATAATAACTGCTGACCTTTTATAATCACTCGGCGTGAGACAAGACCCAATTACCCCTTTGGCTTACAAACTATTCTGCAGACTAAACCCATCATCTCTTTAATATCAAGTATATTGACATGACTTTTATTTAACATTATTTGATTATTAGATTAGGAATTTATCCTGCACTTGCATCTGTATTTGTGAGTGTGCAATGGCGTTCCAAGGGTACCCGGGGGCCCCAGGCAACAGAGTCCTTGAGGGGCCCGATACCGACCACATAACCAGGTATTGTAATCCTACAAAATCTAATCTGTCCTTTGGCCCTTGATGTTAATATATAAACACTGAGGGCCAAATGAAAGATTAGGCTCTTAGCTTTAATCTGCAAAAAACAGCATAGAATATAATATATATAGTTTAATCCAAAATTAAGGTCTCACTCAGATTTGAACCCGGTCATACTGGCACAAGCGCTGCAACTTAACCACTAGACCACTATGACATACTACACTTCATTGACTACATGCAGGGTTTTTAAGTGTGGTAAGTTTTGCATCAGACGAGAAGGTTTTATCCGTCAAGTAGTCACTGCAGGTAGCTGTTGTAACTAGTTCAAGTCGACCACTTGTGTCAAATCAGTCGGCCTTTGGGGACCCCCGGCCGGTTTGGGGGCCCCAGGTAGCGGCCTGCCTCGCCTGATGGCAAGGGACGCCTCTGGAGTGTGTGTGCAACAATATAGGGCAACAAACTTGCATAAACTGTACTTATAGGCATGTTTTACCAGGCGTTTTAGGTCTAAATGGGTTAACACAATAAATCTCATTGGACATTTGAGAAGCAAGCATGAGAAGGTGTACAGCGATTGCAGTTGAAGAAAAATGAAAAACTGAAGCCACCAAGAAATATATAATTATAAATAACAAAAAGAAAAAACATCGGCTAACCATCGGTCAAGTTGTTATGTTAAACATCGGTATCGGCCAAAATATCTGTGCATCCCTACAATAAACATATCAGAATCAGAATCAGAATCAGAATCATTTTTATTGCCACGTAAGTAACAGGAGGTCACAGACTAGGAAATTGCTTTGGCTCAGTGCAACAGTCAAAAAGAGATAATAAAAATAAGAATAAAAAACACTTCTAAAGAATAAATTTAAATTTAAAATAGAGTTACAGTTACTATTTACAATATACAAGTGCACATGGTGCACACAATGTAAGGTGACAGCAGTACAGTGAAGTAAAGTGACGTATGATGGGCAGTAAAGTGACTTTATAAAGGGCGGGGGGACAGGTTAAGAAGTGTTCAAGAGTCCAACAGCAGAGGGGAAGAAACTGTTCTTGTGGCGGGAGGTTCTAGTCCTGATGGACCGCAGCCTCCTGCCTGAGGGGAGTGGTTGGAATAGTCCATGTGCAGGGTGAGAGGGGTCGGCTGTGATACGACCAGCCCGGCCTCGAGCTCGGGCGACGTACAGGTCCTGCAGCGATGGAAGGCTGCGGCCGATCACTTCCTCTGCAGAGCGCACAATGCGCTGTAGTCTCTGTTTGTCCCTGACTGTGGCTCCAGCGAACCACACGGTGACGGAGGAGGTGAGGATGGACTCGATGATGGCCGTGTAGAACTGCACCAACATCTGTGCAGGCAGCTTGGCTTTCCTGAGCTGCCGCAGGAAGTACATCCTCTGCTGGGCCTTCTTGATGAGGGAGCTGATGGTCGGCTCCCACTTGAGGTCCTGGGTGATGGTGGTGCCCAGGAAACGGAAGGACTCCACAGAGGTGATGGGGGAGTCCATCACAGAGGGTGGGGGCGGGGGGACAGTGCTCTTCCTGAAGTCCACAATCATCTCCACTGTCTTCTGGGCGTTCAGCTCCAGGTTGTTACCACTGCACCAGGACACCAGCCGGTCCACCTCCCTCCTGTAGGCGGACTCCTCGTTGTTGGAGATGAGTCCAATGAGGGTGGTGTCGTCCGCGAACTTGATCAGATTCACGGAGTCGTGGCTGGAGGTGCAGTGGTTGGTGTACAGGGAGAAGAGCAGGGGAGAAAGAACACAGCCCTGTGGGGCTCCTGTATTTATAATCCGAAAGTCCGAGACATTCTTCCCCAGACGCACTCGCTGCTTCCTGTCCGTCAGGAAGTCTGTGATCCACCTGCAGGTGGAATCGGGCACGTTGAGCTGGGAGAGCTTGTCCTGGAGCAGGGATGGCAGGATTGTGTTGAAGGCAGAGCTGAAGTCCACGAACAGGACCCTGGCGTAGGTCCCCGGGGAGTCCAGGTGCTGTAGGATGTGGTGGAGGGCCAGGTTAATGGCGTCGTCGACAGATCTGTTGGCTCTGTAGGCGAACTGCAGGGGGTCCAGGAGGGGGGAGGTGAGGGACTTGAGATGGGAGAGAACCAGGCGTTCAAATGACTTCATGACGACAGACGTAAGTGCTACAGGTCTGTAGTCATTGAGTCCTGTGATCCTGGGCTTCTTCGGGACGGGGACAATGATGGAGGATTTGAAGCAGGCCGGGACATGGCAGGACTGCAGAGAGGTGTTGAAAATGTCCGTGAACACAGGAGTAAGCTCACTGGCGCAGTGTCTCAGAGTGGCCGGAGACACGTGGTCCGGGCCAGGAGCTTTGCGGGGGTGCAGCCTCAGGAAGAGTTGTTTAATCTCTTTAGCGGCTATTGTTAGGCTGGGGGCAGGGCTGATGGGTGGGTCGTTAGAGTAGTGGGGGGTGGGGGAGGGAGAGGTGTCAGGGGCAGCATCAAAGCGACTGAAAAATAAGTTCAGATCGTCAGCTAGCTTGTGGTCGTCAGCACAGGGGGGGGCTTTGGGTTTGTAGTTGGTGATCTCCCGTAGGCCCCTCCAGACAGAAGCAGTATCGTTGTTACCAAACTGCTCCTGTAGACGTTCTCTGTGCCGGGACTTGGCTGCTTTCAGTTCTCTCCTGAACTGATATTTAGCTGCTTTGTAGCCGCTGCGGTCCCCCTCCCTGAAAGCAGACTCCTTTGCTTTCCTGAGCTGCCGGAGTTTAGCAGTGAACCAGGGTTTGTCGTTGTTATAGATGACCCTGGTCCTTGTTGGAATGATGCTATCCTCACAGAAGTGAATGTATGACGTCACAGTGTCCGTATATTCATCCAAACTATCTGTGGCAGCTCTGAAAAGGTCCCAGTCTGTAGATTCCATGCATGCGCGCAGCTCTTCCACAGCTTCATCAGACCACACTTTGGAGCTCCTCATTGCAGGTTTCGAGAGCTTTAGTCTCTGTCTGTAAGCAGGAACCAGATGTATCATGGAGTGATCTGAGAAGCCGAGGGCTGGCTTGGGAACAGCGCGAAAAGCTCCGCGCACGGTGGTGTAACAGTGATCCAGAGTGTTCTCCTCTCTGGTCGGGCATTTGATAAACTGTCTGTATTTGGGTAATTCCTGGCTCAAGTTTCCCTTATTAAAATCCCCCAGGATAATAATCAGAGAGTCTGGGTATAAGCGTTCCATACACAGTACTTGCTCTGCGAGTGCGCGCTGAGCCTCGCGCGCGTCCGCGCATGGCGGTATGTAAACAGAGGCAAGAATGAATGAAACAATTTCGCGCGGGGAGTAATATGGTTTACAATGAATGAAAAGATATTCCAGAGCAGGAGAGCAGTGCTTGGAGATCACTGTCACATCGTTACACCAGTTTGTATTGACGTAGAAACACAGCCCACCGCCTCTGCTCTTCCCTGAGAGCGCACAATGGCGATCCGCGCGGAACAGCCCAAAGCCCTGCAGCTCCAGAGCGCAGTCCGGGATCCGCTCATTTAGCCAGGTCTCAGTGAAGCAGAGGACACAGGATGTGGCGAAGTCCTTGTTTCTTCTCATGAGCAGGCTGAGTTCGTCCATCTTATTGCCCAGTGAGCGTACGTTGGAGAGAAAAATGCCGGGGAGAGCCGTGCGCGCTCCTCTCCTCCTAAGACGCACGAGCAGGCCTCCGCGCTGTCCCCTTTTACGGGCCCACACTTTTTTGGCTAGAACATGAACTAAATCAGCCGCAGATGCCAAGAAAACAGGCAATAGGTCCATGGGAACGGTGGGTCGGATGTTCATAAGTTCCTCACGGGTGTAGGAACAGCCAGATGCACAGTTAAAAAGTAAAAACAAAAGAAAAAGAGAGCAGCAAAGAGCCATGTCGACCGTACGAGGCGCCATCTTTGAAAGGAATACCAACATCATCAACATAAAAGCATAAATATAAATATTCTCAATATGTTATACCAGCAACTGAATGAGAAATGTTTTGGCCAATATTGATCAATAACAAAATAAAAAGGATTTTAGGTGACCCTTATCTGAATAACCATTGGGAGGACTCTAAACTACAACTAAACTGTTTGAAAAGGTGCTTTGATGTTGTGGCGCAAAATCTACCCATCTTACCTATCCTTAATGATACTGATAATAAACCTTTTAAAAATACATTTAAAATGACATTACTCCACATTACAATAACAAAACAAAGCATGTAAAGCATCTAAGTCATGTTTGTAGATTGCAACAGCCTTGAGTTCTATAATCTTCACTATTTAAATGGTTGCACTAGAAACCATTCCAAAGCAGCAGTACTCACGATCATAAGTAAGAATGTGTCCACTGATGCCCTCATAGAGCACATGGCCCTTGGAAAGCGCCTCGTCCCGCTCCCTTTCAGTGCGGTTGGAGCTGTCCTCCGTGATCAGACGAGTGATGGTTCCTTTGTACAACACATCGGCTGGCGTGCCCTGTGAAAAAGAAATTCAAGTATTACCCTGCCATTATCGTACGTACGAAAAGGTGTAACAACATATATTGTAAAGAACTGTCAAATCTTATACATTCAAAATTAATATTCTTCCTCTGGTCACTGAGGTCAATGGTAAATGTCTTCAGTGTCTATTTATTTATTTATTAAGATCAAGAATTAAGATTTGTTTATGCATGCTTTTATATCTGATTGATTGACTGATTGATATCCATTGTTTGCTTTGGTATATGGTGCAAAAACGGTATAAAAAAGTTTATAGTTTGTGACTTCCTGTTACTTACAGTACCAATACAAATAATTCTGATTCTGATGAAAATCAAATTAGTCTACTGTCAAAATGCAATTTATTTCTAGTATTGTTTAGGCAATAATTCACATATCCCTAAATCACAACAGCAGGTTGTCAATTCACAAACAACAGATCAGAGAATCGAACAGTTCAAACACAGAAAATGCACTTAGCAACCACATGGATGTATTATATTAACTGGATAGGGTATTACTAGCTTGTAGCTGAATAACTCACGTGCTCAGGGGATTCTCGCGGTACTGCAGACTGAACCAGACTAAATTCACGTGGGCTACCCAGAAATTTTCCCCATAGAACTCAATGCATATTAAAACAGCTCGACCTCAGCTGACAGAGAACCTACAGCTTTCATAAAGATCGGATTTTGTGGGGATTTTAGTGTCCCTTGTCATCCTGAACTTTTTTTCTTCTTAAATCCTTCGGTTTTGTTTAATTCCACACTTTAGTGCCACAAACTCTGCCCGTCTGGCTCTCGCTCTAACTCCCGCTCTGATGAACTGCTCTGATTGGTCAGAGCGCGGCCGAGCCCCTCTGTGCACGTGCGTGAGACCCGGTGTGAGACCCACACACGCGTGTTTGGCGCAACGCATTATGGGAGATCATCCACTGCGCAGAACCGGGAGGACCAGACGATGCCCAAATACAGGCGAGTTTCCCATAGATCTTTGCGAGTTTCAGGCAACTTCCGCTAATCTTTCAGCCCCCATGCTGTCACAAAGCGCCACTGAGCACAACCATTCATTTGAATAGGGCGCCATCTTGGATCGCCGGGGCTTGAGCAACCATTGGTCCATAGGGGCGGGCAGCAGGAATGTCATAAAGATAAAGGAGTACGATAACTATCTCTCTGGTGTCACCTATAAGTAGAGGTTCAGCCAACATAACTGCCTAATACAAAGTGGAGTAAATAAGCAGTGTAAAAAGCCGTGGGCCGGGGACAGTTGGACGTGTTAATGCAGTAGGCATATCATGAGTAGGCTTAGTGATCCTCAATGCAAGAAAATGGGGATAAATAAGTCATCTTTATTTATATACCGCCTTTTCACTGCACATCAGAGTCTCAAAGCGGTTTACAATTGTTATTTTTTGGGAGTGGGGGTGCCAGTACAGGAGGCACATGCCAGACCTATTGTACATATTTTTAGTGGTAGGGGAAACCGGAGCACCCGGAGGAAACCTACGCAGACACGGGGAGAACATGCAAACTCCACTCAGAAAGGCCCTGGTCCAACCGGGATTTGAACCCAGGACCTTCTTGCTGAGAGGCGAGAGTGCTATCCACTCAGTCACCGTGCCGCCCGACAGCAACATACTGGTACAGTATGTTGCTGTCGTCATGGTGACATATTAGTCCAAGAAAAGTATGAAATCAAATATCACTAAGTACCAAAAGTGTCAACAATCCTTTATGTCAAAAAGAAGTGGAACAACTACAAACTTTAACACAATTCACTGTTGTGGGTAATACAACGTATACAGGTAAAGCAAGTGTGTGTGTGTGCAAAAACTTTAGAACCCACCTTAGTGATAGACCCTCCTCTGTAAGAAACTGGTTCTGGGTGCATTCTGGTGCCTGGGATGCCCTTGGTAATACTGCCTCCCTGCACAGCTGAATGGGAACCTACAATCATGTAATAAAGTTAAATGGGCGCTCTGCACTGATAGTGCATAATAGGCCAATAGTAATAATCCTATCCTTACCTCGTGCATTGTCATGGGAGGCCCCCTGGAATGACTCAGCCTGAGATAAGCTACGAGGGGACAACTGCTCCTGCTTCACCACTGGATAAGCCCCTGAGGTGAGTGGGAGACAAGAGAATATGAAGCCAATTGAAGACTGTTTGAATGTGAAAATACCAAAATGATTAAACATATGACCAAAAATCTTCCAACTCACCGGTTTTCCTTGGATCAACCCAAGACATCTGCGATGAGGTTGCTTTACTGTGGTCATAATTGTGAGCCGGGCTGTGGAGTTGTAGAGGTGTGCCCTGAATAATAAAGGAAGGAAGATAGGACAACATAAGAAGACATATAAAGATGTGTACGAGGGAATTTCTTTTAAATACTGGTTAGTATTTCCAGTTTTCTCACCTCTGATATTGAACCTCCCGGTTTGCTGGATGAAATAAGAGGCGGTGGCTCTGGCATTGCCATTGGTCTAACTGTGGCTAACCGGCTATCTTGGGACAAACCAACTGCAGAGTGGCCTGACTGCTGAAAGGCTGAATGAGAGAGTGTGTCAAAGTTAAACTCAGAAATCCAATCAGCAAACTAAACAATTATGTGACATGCTTACAGTTGTAGTGAAGCAGATGCTGGTCATGGGTTATCTTGGCCATGTCGCGAGGGGACACTGGGTAGGAAGACATGACGGGACGACCTAACGTGGACATCCTGAGGTCATCGGGGGCAAGTGCCTGCTTCTTAGCTTCACTGTGAGGGGAATAAGATCTGGACTTCTCTGCAATTTAAATATTTAAAAAATAGGTCAAAGCAGAACTTGAACTACTTCCATATGTATACTTAAGTTAAGATTGCCGATAAATTCCCTGTAATGCTGAACACACAAACTTTTAAACTCCTTAACCTGATTTGTCCAGAGCAAGATTAGAACTGATAAATGAAGTGCACATGTCCGATAGAACTGAACTACTCAAATTTAACACGCTTTTCTACTAACCTGTAGTTTAATGCCTGAAATGAAAAATACACCCCTTAATGATTTGATAAGATCAAGTTTCAGGTCTTATAAATGCTTTTCCAATGGCTAAAAGTGAACTATTTTTCCTTCTGGGTCAATAGCAATACCAGATCATTCATCAGCCCACCTTCAGGAGTGTCCCAGAAACACATGAAAACTCACCATGCTTCGATTCAAGGTTACAGTAAAGTGGATCATAAGGTGCTAAAAATATATTTGACACTAAAACCCCTGAAGACTAGCTTTGGTTTTTGTTTACAATTTGGCAAATATCATGTTTTAATATCAACATATGTCACATGAAACACATAGTACAACCTCTGATTGTGCACTCCAAGCCTTTTCTAGATAATCCTTTTCTGGACCAAAGTCTATTGACTCAACCCTTACAGGAACTGAGAATTTTCCTACCATCCTTGTCACTGCTTGAAGGACTGCGTGGGCGAACACGAGGGCTGCTTTCACGCTCAGCCTGTGGGGGGTACTGCTGCCCTTTGCCTGGAGTGACCAGGGCCTGCTGCGAGTCCTGAGAGGACTCCCCGTGAGCTCGGGTGATCTGCCGCTGGAACAGTTCATAGGCGTGGGGAGGAAGTGCCGTCTTGCCAGGACCACAGCGCTGATTGCCTTGCACTGAAGCCTCAGGCATCTACAGACAGGGGCAAAGCCATGGGTATTGTATACAGGGGAGACAGAGACACAAGCACAGCCCTGTCCATCCTGACATATGGTGTGTCACAAGCAGTGTCTGATCACAATGATAGCCAAAACAGCTCCTGTTTCTAAGTAATTATCCTTACAGCGTGCTCTCTCGTTACTTTACCGCAGAAAATTAGGTTATCCCGCTCCACTTAGAAACAATTTGAATTCATACTTCTAATATATACATTGGGGCAACAAAGTATTTAGTGAGCAACATATTGTGCAAGTTCTAAAAGATGAGGGAGGCCTGTAATTTTCATCATAGGTACAGTATACCTCAACTGTGAGATATGAGGTTGAGATCTGGAGACTGGCTAGGCCACTCCAGGACCTCGAAATGCTTCTTACAAAGCATCTTCTTCGTTGCCCGCGCGGTGTGTTTGGGATCATTGTCATGCTGAAAGACCCAGCCACGTTTCTTCTTCAATGCCCTTGCTGATAAAAGGAGGTATTCAAAACATCACGATACATGGCCCCATTCATTTGTTCTTTTACGCGGATCAGTTGCTCTGGTCCCGTTTCAGAAAAACAGCCCCAAAGCATGATGTTTCCACCCCCAGGCAAGTAGGTATGGTGTTCTCTGCACTGGCTTCCTGTGGCTCAGAGAATAGACTTTAAAACAGCTCTGCTTGTGTACAAGTCTCTCCATGGCCTCACACCAAAATATATTAGTGACATGTTAGTCCGATATGAACCAGCCCGGACTCTGAGGAGCACAGAGACTGGACTCCTGTTAGTGCCCAGAGTCAGAACTAAACATGGGGAGGCTGCTTTTCAGATTCATGCTGCTAAAATCTTCCTGAAGATGTGAGACAGGCCTCCTCTCTGACAAAGTTTAAAACCAGGTTAAAAACAGTTCTGTTTAGCTATACATACAACTGATGTATTTTATATTTTTATCTTTTTTTTTATGTACTGTGATTATTTATGCTATTTTAATTCTATCTTGTTTTGTTCAGCACTTTGGGTTGCCTAGTGTATGAAATGGGCTATACAAATAAACTTGCCTTGCCTTCTTTGGATGCAACTCATCATTCTTTCTCCTCCAAACACGACGAGTTGAGTTTTTACCAAAAGTTATATTTTGGTTTCATCTGACCATATCCTCTTCTGGATCATTAAAGTGCTCTCTAGCAAACTTCAGATGGGCCTGGACATGCACTGGCTTAAGCAGGGGGACACATCTGACACTGCAGGATTTGATTTTGTTACTTTGGTCCCAGCTCTCTGCAGGTCATTTACTAGGTCCCCCCGTGTGGAACTGGGATTTTTCTCACGTTCTTGTGATCATTTTGACCCCACGGGGTGAGATCTTGCATGGAGGGTTATCAGTGGTCTCGTAGGTCTTGCTCCCACAGTTGATTTCTTCACATCAAGCTGCTTACCTATTGCAGATTCAGTCTTCCCAGCCTGGTGCAGGTCTACAATTGTGTTTCTGGTGTCCTTTGACAGATCTTTGGTCTTGGCCATAGTGGAGTTTGGAGTGTGACTGTTCGAGGTTGTGGACAGGTCTCTTTCAGACATATATATAACATACTGTTCAAACAGGTGCCATTAATACAGGTAACGAGTGAAGGACAGATGAGCCTTTGAAAGAAGGAGTTACAGGTCTGTGGGGGTGCCAGAAATATTGCTTGTTTGTAGGTGACCAAATACTTTGTTTGTTTCCACCATAATAAGCGTTATCTTTTTATTTTTATTTATGAGACTAAATACTTTTGCCCCACTGTATCAAGTGATCAGTATTATTAGAAACCCCTCAGGTGTAAATAGATACTCACAATGGGTGGTATAGCTGCAGCCCTTTGTTTGAGCTGCTTCAGGTCCATTGGTTTCTGCAGCGGCGACGATGTAACCCCATCGTGAGAATAGTTGAGTAAACTTGGCCTTGGAGAGGTGATCCTGGCAAAAGGAAAAGAACTTTATTGTAAACATTTACATAATGTAATCTCACTAGCGTAGCTCACTCAATTCTAACACAAGTACAAACATTTCAACATAGAAAGTATGAAATCAAAACCGCTCTGATGTTATGTAGCACTTTTTTTTTTTTAAAGGTGTCGTTGCATTATAGTAATCAGAAAGACCCTAACCCTAAGTCATAATCATCAAAACCTCATGAAATAAATGTTTGTGCATTTGCCAGATCTTAAGCAATAAGCAGACAAGAGATCACTTGAGATTTTTCTGACAAACATGTTAGAACTTAAACCCTCTGTTATCATTATACAATGAAGTACAACAAAGACATAGCTATCAAATGGATGTGTTGTCCTGTGATCCAACCTGACCTGCACGTTTTTAGTGATAGGGGAAACCGTAGCACCCAGAGGAAATCTATACTGGCACAGGGAGAACATGCAAACTCCACTCGGTAAGGCTGAGTTGGAGTTGAACCCAGGACCTTCTTGCCGATAAGTGGGACCTTGTGACATTTCACCTTATGAATGTCAATAAACTACATTTTGGGAGAACTGAATATGTACGTGATGCTTTTGCTGTTGTGATTTCTCTTATGGATGCATCACATGACTTTCTGATTTATTCATTTGGAAATTGTCACATTTTGATTTGATCGCCATTGAGCCTTGCAGCCCTATTTTGTAACATTTGGTTTGAGGTTTAATGAAGTCAACACAATTCCGAAGCTTTGTTCCTGCATGTAGACCAGACGTTGCAAACCACCATATCTGATGAAGACTATTGTATACATGTTTGAGGCACACTCAAGTTATTCATGGTGATTTCTATCCGTCCCCTATGTTGTCCTGTTTGCATTGTGGGCCCTAAAATAACTGTTGCAAAGTGTAAGTGAACTGGCCGCTAGGGGGCAGAAGTGAACAAAGAAAACATTCCTAAAACAAGCAGCAGAACAGATTAACGGCAGATAAACAGCTATTTCCCTGTTTGGCAAGTGTTGTGATCGCCCGCAGCTATTATTTAACAAAACAGCATCTTTGGGATGCATGAGAGTAAACAATCCAACAAGTCTCACGTGGCACTAAGGCTTTCTAAATGGCTAATCAACTTCAGAAAACGAATACTATATGTTAAAATCATCCAATGTATTTTTAAACTAGGAATAAATACACCCAATTTGGTTGTTGACCCAAGTTAAATTAGAAAGAAAAACCGCGCAGCACTCGTCTGTGAACACATTCACAAATC
The DNA here is from genome assembly GCA_964034765.1 of Knipowitschia caucasica. NCBI lineage: Eukaryota > Metazoa > Chordata > Actinopteri > Gobiiformes > Gobiidae > Knipowitschia > Knipowitschia caucasica. The sequence continues at coordinate 35,294,046 of OZ035831.1, forward strand.
ACATAAGCAGGTCACACATCTGAACGACATATCTTTATCATATGACGATCGAGATATGAACTGTCAAGATATTATTAATATATACAATATGTTTTTATATTTTTATTTGTTATCACCAAACCCCTAGTTATTTTGTGTCACATCGGTATTGAGATAACTGGCATGAATATCGAGAGATGATGATTATATTGTATATTATATTAAAATTATATCAAAATATCAATAATGGTGGCGCCACCTGCATGTGAAAGCCAGATCCCATCAGACCTCTGAAGCGATACAAGGCAGAGCCTGGCTAGTACTGTGATGGGAGACCTTTGGGAACAACAGGTGCTGATGGCACATAAAATTTGCCTTGCTTCTGTCAGTCTGCACCAGGGAAGCCGGGAAGCGCTAAATAAAACAGATGCATTAAAATGCTTATTATCATTATTATAGCAAATTGTCTAATTTTGTGAAAATGGTGGGAACTTTTAATGCATATGAAAATCACATATAAAGGGCCCCTGAATATGAATAAGTGCAACATGGCTTTGCACATCTGTCACAAGAACAGTATCACAGCTCCACTCAGATACACACTCAGTGCCTTTGTTTGCTTTGGCAGAGGGGGTAGCTTTCCCTCAGCTCTGCCAGTACACGCAGTCTGCTGTCATGGAAAAAATTGAACAAATACCATGCAAATAAGACTAATCGCTCCTCCCACACACTTTAACACCCATTTGTGTGCCCTCATTCAACAGACACATGCAGCCTGAGCGTGTAGAAAAAGATAACGACATCCTATCAGCACATTGAAACACACATAACATTCAGTTTGAAAAGCATCTCGAAGCGCAAATGTCTTGTCAAAGACAGCTTCTCTGCCAGAGACTGTAGCTAGGCAACAAAACACTTCAAAATCCTCATTCAGCTGTGGTAAACCTGGCAAATAATAGAGAAGAGGCCAACATGAAGCCACAAGACCTTTGACACAGAAAGAACCATTCAATGCCTAGAGCAATAAATTTAAGATGGGTTTTATGCCAACTGGGATAAAAAGCTCTATCAATTGTCACCGTGTTTTATATAAAATACAATCTCACAATTCTTGTTATAATCTGCATTTTAAAGCAGTGAATAAAAAAAAACTTCAAATCAATTATTGTCAAGGAAGGGTTAAACTATAACCTTAAACAGTGAGGGAAGTGTGGTACTAAAATGTAAATAATTTGGTATTTGTAGCAAACCTTATGTAAAGTTTAACATTATTTATTGTAATATAGAATAACCAGTATTCTGTACCAGTATAACCAGTATAACTGTTAATGGGGTATTTAACAGAATAACATGTGCTTATTGATTAAAAGCAAAAATCCCACTACATAGAACCGTTATCAATCATGTGCAGGTATACAGTTTAAGATCTGACCAATTAACCAATTCTTTTAAAAACATTCCTTTAAAGCTAAAATAATGTATCCGCTAATATCTTACGACCCTGCAAACACATGCTGTTGTGGCCTTACCTGGACTTCTCGTTGCTGTCATTTTCCTCCACTTCATCAGCACTGCATGTGGCACTGGAGTCACTGTCTCTGTGAGAGCCTGCTTTGGCGCTGTGTTCCTTCTTGGAGCTTTTATTGGAGACCTTGGACTCCTCAATGTCTGTAGTGGGAGGCTTCTTGTCCTGTGTGTCACCACTGGCTGCTGCTTGAGGCTCCTTACAGCCTTCCCCAGTCTCAGTCTTTATCTCCAGTTTAACAGAGGCACCGGCATCCTCTTTGACGGCAGGCTTCTCATCCTCTGTCTGGGCTGAGTCTGAACCCCCCCCATCCTTTTCTGCACTGTTGGTGTTGGATTTTGACTTGCTTGTGCCCTCTTCCTTTGCTTTACAGTCCTCAGACGAATGTGGAGAAGGCAAACTTTCTGTGTCAGAGCTATTGTTGGCTCCACCTGCAAAAAAATACATTAAGATAAGCCACAAAGAAATTGTAACACAAAACCGTTTATATTCCTATGTCTTGAGCTATCCACTTTCCCTCTTGGTTTCAGCAAAACCATATTCTCCAGTGCCACTTTTCCTAGTCAGGTTTCACTGAGCAACAAAAAGGAACATAAAACCAGTTGTGATGATAGATGCCATCCCCTAGGGCTTTACCACTCTTTGTCAACACAGCACAGTATACACCAGCAACAGATGTACTACATTCACGACATTCAGGATACAGCCTGAAGAATGACCACGTCGATGGCAGAGACTGCTCTACCGCTTGGTATCCATTGGTTTATTGAGTTTTATCAGTAAAAGATGACAATACAACTTTGATCCAGCAATGGGTCATACCTTCTCCATCCTCAGGAGCCTCCTCTTCGTTACCGCTGCCCCCTGAACCTTCCATCTCTTCCTCTTCAGCCACAAACTGGGCATTTGCTTCCTCGCTTTGTGAAGCCTTGCCCCTACGCCGAGCCTTCCTCTCTTTTTCCTAAAAGGAAATCAAATCGGAGTGAAGATTGTTCGAATGGTAGTTAGGAATTATGTTTACTGATCTATTCTTACCGATTTCATTTTATGCTGCTGCAGAATCTCATCCAATTTCTGCCTTTTCTTGTAGTTGAAGTAGAAATTCTTGCACTGTGACACAGTTTTTGATCCCACCATCTTGGCGATGGCGGACCAATTCCTACCATATTGTAGAAGGCCTGAAAAATAAAAAAATAAAAAAATGTAATTCTACGTCCCAAAAAGGCCACAAAAATAATGCATCTGTACGATTCTAAAGCACATAGCCAAAGCCAAATCTAATCACAAATATATAAAAGGTTAAATGCTAAATGCAGCTTTGCCTGTCAGTCAGAGCAGTGACATCAGTGGCTCTTTCTAAGGTCACTCAGTGTCACATTTGGACTGACTTTGATGTGACCCAGTTCCAAGAAGCTGTGGTCCTGTACCCAGCCGAGCACATGACTGTGGCTTACACAAGAGTCTGCGTACGCCACTGGGCCTGAGCTGTGATAGATCAACCTGTCACCGCAGTGTGTGTGTGCATGTTTATGTGTGTGTATGTGCGCACGCACGCAAAAACAAGACATGTAGAGGGCACTTGGGTGTGTGTGTGTGTGTGTGTGTGCGCAAGTGCCAGTGCAAGTGCACTCCGGTGTTTCCCCCTGGAGTATGCTGTTAGCTAAAAGCAGCTCATTAACAGTGTGTGCTGTAAGAGGCTTAGCTTACACCACCCACTTGTTTCCTGTGCCAGCCTGACAGGCCTGGCACTATGGAGTAGTTATTAACAGGCAACCAGCAAGCACAGGGACAACCTTGGGCTTGGGTTCAGAGCTCTGTTCACCCCATCGCTTAAAAGACAACAATGGACTTTACTGCCTCGCCTCATCTCCAAAACTCTAATTGGAAAATGTTTATGATCACCAATATTGACCATAGTCGATAAAAATCTGAAATATATATTTTTTTGCATAACAATTAATTGGCTGGTTATAAAATAATTAAAAGGTTGATTTGACTATAAGTCTTGATTGTTATAGTGACAATAATTACATTGTAGAATGTTAGGACAACATTTAAAAACAAAGATTGAGAAAAATTTGCATTGGCAAATATGGCTTTAAATACCAGGCAATGTACTAATAATCTTAATTCATTTAATTGCCATGAATGTAGATTTTTTCAGTAAAACTAATTTACTTTAAAGTTCTACGATAAGTATTGCTCTATGCTATGACTAGCATAGCAGCTGTAGCCAAACACTACTATACCCACATGTACAGTAACTTTAAAAAGGGGAACTCAGTTGGCTCAAATCATCTGAAATATTAATCGTTTCCAGTGAAAGCTTTACAAGGAAAGCTTCCGTGGAAAAAGAAAAAAACAGTGTGAAATTCGTGTCCATATAAAATAGAAAGAATTCATGACCCACTATTCTGAAAAGTCAACAGTGGAGGGAGTCATGTATATCGTGGACAAACTCAACATGCCTAAAAGCCCATGCATATATAACACATATGCTTTAAGAAGCACTGTGCTGGAACACGCATGGATACTGAAATCATTTACCACAACTCAAAAAAAAATCATTTTACGACCTCTAATTGTGTCCAGTTTGTTCGCCTTTACGGGTACTCCACTGCTGTATATGCAGCATAATCCAAAGCAGCTCTACTTCCCTCAGTTGCCCAAGAAACACACATGGGACAATCCGCGAATCAGAAGCAACATTACTGAAGCTGGCGTTTCCTTCAAGCCAATTGGCAAAGTGCTATTTAGAAGCTCCTCCCAGAGTAAGTCCAATAAACACCTTGTGCAGCTAGAACGTGGTTGTTCCTGTTTGTCACATGCCTGTCAGCTCAGTCGTCGTCTCTGGGATCTTTCTGGACTTCACTATCAGATGGTCCAATCTCTGGAGGCCCAGTCAGGACACTCTTCGGGGCTGGGCCTTGCGATCCACTCTGAGCTCTTCCTGCCAGCTGGCCTGATACTTGAGCTGGTGTCAGGTTGACAGACTCCCAAGCAACGCATGCTTCTGGCCTCTCCCCTCCCCGTCTCGCTCTCCAAACTCTTGTGTTTAGTCAGGATTCAGCTCTTCTTCTGTGCCGTGTCTTTCCCCAATGGCGGTTGTCTGGGAAGACTTCCACAGGAAAGTGGAACTGTGGGGCGGTGCTCTGTGCTCAGCCTTGCTCTACCCTCATCTGATCTCTCCTATCTCTCCTTTCCCTCCTCCCTCCCTCCCTCCCTCGCTCGCTCACTCAGGCGCTTTGTCCCTCCCCCAGCTTTACTCTGTGAGCAGCACACACACACTCTAACCGTGCACACACAAAAACCAAACGCATGAGTGAGTAGACGCTCTGGTCTCTTGCTAATACTCAGTACACAAACGCAAACAGAGTCTCAGGTAGTCCCAGAGTAAACACTGCAGAGATACAGATCACACAGGCCGCACAGACAATAGACGAGGATATAAAAGTGACAACTAAGCACAGTGCAAATGAGCAGACAACTGAGGGAGCGCTGATGTTGATACCATGAGAAAGCAGAAAGGCTCTCACATTCTTCCTGACTGACCTGCTTTTCATCTTGAATGTGACCTCTCCCAAGTCCATAACAACACAGTGTGGGCAGCGGGAGTAAGTGGGGAAAGAGTTGCTTGCCAAATCTTCCATAGCGCCTGCCAAATTGGGCCATTGCCATATCCCACCCAAAAGTAGCTAACAGAAGAGTGAGTGATAGACTATAAGAAAGGAGGGAAAGACCATGAGAGAGAAGGGGAGAAAAGTCTGCCATTGTCCATTTCCTGCTTTTTGAAATTAGTTCTTGTAGGCAACCGAATAAGAGCAATTCAGAATGCGCACAAGTACAGACCAACTCAGAAATGCGCATGTACAAAAACTACCAGGAAGGATGCAAAAAGTAAACACACTCCTCTAAATCACTACCTGAGTGCTACCAGAAGAGCTAGTCAAGTTCTTAAATGGTCATTTATGAAAGCAAACAAATCTTTCTTATCTCCATATGCAGATCTTGACAATAAACACAACTTTTGTTCATATTTTTGACGTATTTGTAAGCACCGCATCCAACTGACTTGTGTTCAGAAAGGAAATCCCTTTTGTCAGATTTGGGTGTTTTAGTTAAAAGTGATGAAATATGGCAAAAGCAACTCCCTGGTTGCAGACATTTGTACTGTAACGGGGGCTGTTGTGCTTACATAAGCCCTTTATAGAAGTCTTGCTCCCACCAAGCTGCCAGGCTAATCCTCTGGGATGGAGTGCCCCACTAATCCCGCTGGAGGAGAATGGAACTGAAGACATTAACCAGGATTACTACACAGGACCATGTTTGAGTTAGGCTAGTGTCACTTATCATAAATATAACCAAGTCGCACGAGACATACAAATATGTCTCACTATTATATAGAGAGTGTCTTTGTATGTGGTCTTACAGCAAGAAAGGGGAAGCCAGGCAGTACAGTTTTCACGAATTCAAAAACAGAGGGGAAGAGAAAAGTGAACTGAAGTCTGCATGTGACAAATGCTAGTGCAGCAGAAGTGAAACGTGAGCAGAAATCTATAATCTGCATTCGAGACAATAGTTAATGAGTGATAAAGAGGCCGTTTACAGCAGGGTTGATAAAGACACTGGCTGCCAAAGAGCAACAAGCCAAGTTCAAGCTGATTGACAAAAACACATAACCTGCTGTCATCTCCACTTGTCTGGTCCGTCTGGCTATGATGCTGGGCTACTTCAGATTCTTTTGCTTTTTGCCCAGAGCTTTTATTGAACAGGGGTTTCCCATGTTGTCATGTTACAACCACAAACAAAGATATTTCATTGGATCTTTTTGTGAAAAGACCAACACAAAGAAGCTGAAGATTATGAAGTGAAAGCACTATAATACGTGATTGTATATATTTTAATTAAAAAGTGTGGTATCACGGTCAGGCAAAACTGTACAATCCTGCAACACCTTGATGAATGCTGAATGGTCAAATGTTGTAGTCCATTAGAGTGTTTTTGAATCTCAGTATGACTAAAAAATGTATTTGTATTTATTTTGCACCACAAGGAAAATAAAATATCTTTACGTTTGGTCGTAAAAGAGAAGGTTTCACTTCTGTTCTCTATGGGTTAAACATTAGCAGCCACTGTGGTGCACCTTTTTTAATTTACGTTGAGCATTCTTGCATTGTCTTACCTTTTTTAGCAGTTTCCATCTCTTCTTCAGTCCATCTTGAGCTTTCATTCATTTCTAAATTTCCTACAGGGACAAAAAAAAAGGAAATGTGTAAAAGACGGAGTGGCTAAAAGGTCAGTTGCGAAGTGGCCAATACAGATAAATGTGACAGACGAGATACTGGTGGGAAATTGTTCATGTCATAAAAGATAAATATTAGATTAAGTTTAAACTGATTTTACCATGTGAAACTAGTCAAAATATTCTTATACATTCTTTATCAAATCCTCATCATCATTAAGATTATAAGATGCCAGGTACACACTTATCCCAGTATTGAAACCAAAGTCTGGTGTGAGTGAGTATCAATTAAAAAAACCAAATAATCTGGTAAATTTGAGAGAGGTTTACACAGAAGAAGCAGGAAATTCAAGGAGACGAGTGAGTTAATCATTAGAGACAGAAGTACTTGCTTGTTTCCTCTGCTGGGTCATAAGCCAGACCCAGCCCCTGTCTACAGGTCATATGCGTGTCCTCTATCGGGACGTGAAGGGCAAAGGGGGGGACGCGCCTGTCAGATAGATTGCCTCACCAGGGATTTCAATGACTGAGCAAAGCAGCATGACAACTCTTGCTTATTCACAACACTGCTGCAAACGGCTCTTGGCTGCAGCAGAGAGAATTTCTGCTTGACCTACATGCAATGATACAATGACCTACACAGACAAGTAATGGCTGTCCATACAGATAATCCCATTTATATAAGCTATCACTATGTAATACGTTATCAATTACTACTGTACTGTAAACATTATTATTTGAAAAGGTACAAGGCACAATGCTGCACTCTTGTGGTTTGAGAAAATCATAATTAACTTTGAGTGAAACTTGACAGTAAATTTCCTCTTTTCTCACATGTTTTTTTCCGCTGCTGATCCTGATGAGGACTTGACAAAAAGCACTCATCTTTCTTAAACTTCTAACATACATAGGCAAAGTAAACGCAAGAGATAGAATATGTTGCATAATCTTTTGTTTCAAAGTTGTTTTGTTTTTTCCCCCACATTTGTAAATAACCGCCTGCAAACACAGACATGTATAATTGTTTATTTAGTTATGTAATTGTTAGTTTAATTTCCGTTTGTTGTAAGTTTTTTGAATTAAGAACAATAATAAAAACGTGTAAACAGCTCTATTGATGACATCACAGTCTGGTGATTTGTCAACGCGTAAAAAGGACATTTGGGCTCATGCAGATCCGTGCAGATTTGTGCCAGACGTACATGAAAACGGCCTAGATGGAGCTAAGAACGACCCCAAATATGTTATAGATGAGGGGAAAATGTTGTAACAAAGCTCAAAACAAAGATTTTACTTAGTGTGAATTCTTTGGGACTGACCGAGCTCATTGTTGACCGGCGGTGCAGACGCCTCTTCTACCTCACTGGTCATGGACCGGGTGATGCGGCCCTTACGGCGCCCCTGGCTGTTCGCTGTACGTCGACCCTTAACAGCCACCGTGGGCTCCTTGTCCTCTGCATCCTCTCCAGACGTGTCATCTCTACACAAGGGCAAAATAAAAGTGATTATGATAATGGAATAGAATAGCACTAAACAAAAATATACTAGGCACTTTTGACGTTTTATTCAGTTGTCAACTAAACAGCTTTGCCCTTCATCTTCTCACAGCTTCATTTCAGCTTCATTAATCTTGTTGAGGGAAGCACGGCGGCACACTAAATATAGGCGAGCCCCGGCCAGCTGTACCATGGATGACAGAGCAGAAGAGTCCTCAGTCGCATCGCTTCTAAACTCTGTTCTGTTTTGACTGTGACTGTCTATTACCTGCTGTCATCGGTTACATTAATGACACACAGCTGACTAATCATTTTATTTAATTTGCTCTTTTATGGGTGTAATGTACAATAAGAAAAACATTCACATAAAAAACCCAACCCCAAATCTCACAACAATAAAACAAACACAAATGGTCCTTTTTTTTTTTTAAATACATTTTTTTCTCTCGACTTTACATAGCATTTGATCCTTTATGTTTACATATAAGCTTTAATTGATATATATTTGAAAATGTTTTCAGTCCATTTTCCAGTAGTTTATACAAGGAGTTCCCAAGGTTTTCAGCCTACGACCTAATGATGAATGTGCTGCTGCCCTGCGGCCGAGGAAAGTGATGTGTATGAGTCGTAAGCTGGGTTCAAGGGATGCGCTTGGCAGGCTCACCCCTTAGCAGAGGTGGCAGGCTCACCCCTTAGCAGAGGTGGCAGGCTCACCCCTTAGCAGAGGTGGAGGGCGCCCCCCCTTAGCAGAGGTAGAGGGCATTTCTTGAGGCTGTTCTCAGCTGTCCTCTCAAACGTTCCCTCCTCAGCAGTCTTTGCACCATCAATCAACCTCATCTATGGCACATGTGACTTTTCTCCCCCTCCGGATTTTTTTGTTGTGGATATTAATCATGGTTCATTTTAAAGCAGGCATTATTTGTGTGTAGCCTCCAAACTCCTTTAGCTTTACAGAAAGACACGTTTTGTCGCTGGGCATGATGTAAGCTTTGTAACTTGATTTTGATTGACGCTGTCCGAGACAAAATTACAAATGTAATTAAAATACATTATATTTTTATCAGACTTCTCCAAACACAATTTAACAAGTAGTCCTATTGAATCAAATCAATACCCGGGCGGTCGGGACCCCCACTTTGGGAACCGCTGGGTTATACCTGCAAGTCTTTTGTTTAACAGGATATCATGTGGTATATATATAGGTTTGTGTGAAATTACAATTTTCCAAAGAGACTACTTTAATATTCTGATGGAGGGCAGTTAAAAATCGTTCCTGTCACACTGTCAACATTTTCTATTTTTTTATTTCTCTGTAACTCCAGGCCCAAACCAAATGAAACAAAAAAAAGTCACAACATTCCATATCTTCTTTGTCATTACAAAATCAATTGTATCAACTATATCCATCAAATGTATCAAGAAGTTACGACTGTTTTCATGCAGTTGGATGATGGTGTATGCATGAAAGTAGAAAGTATGTTCAGGCATAACAGGTTTACATCTAATCACTATCAAATATTTTACTATTTTAAAATTTCCCCCAGAGTTGTAGTGGGATCTGTCGTGAGTTAGAACTCTACTCCCCTTTACAACCGTGATCTTGGCTTCCTTGTGCATCAGAACGACACAGCTCCTTTATTTCAATGCTACTTTAAAAGATACAAACTTACTTCATTCCATCGTCCTTGTCCTCAGCTTCAGTCTTGTCCTCTTCCCTCTCGGCCTCCTTTTCCTCCTGGCTGTTCCGGTTCACTTGTTGCTGCTGTTGCTGTTGCTGTCCATGCTGCAAAAATAAAGACGTGCACTCTATTACAGAGATAATTGCAGGTAATAGGATATGTACTAGTGAGAACCAGTCCTCAGCATTGACCTGTATACTTCAACACACTTCAATGGACACATAATTGACTGCGATAAATTATTCAGGCGTTTATTGTAGGATGGGGTAAGAACAGCGGTCAAGTAAAAACAGCCAGACATTGCCTCCAGATCAAGCTCCAGTGGGTTAATCACTTAAATACTTATCCATTTAAGTGTGTTCGTCTGTTGCCAGATTGACTTTTTGAATTAATTGAGTAGTTTGATTCATTTGTGAAGAGGACTTCCAGTAGGTGCTTGCCTTCCTAACAAGATACAGAACATGTCTGTTACAATAATGTGCCTATTCAAATATGAACTCACAAATTAGCTTTTTTTGCAAAACTGATTTCAATAGTTTTTTGCAGTGTAACTTTTGCACTTTACGGTTGGACAACCACTTCCTTACCAATTTCCTGCCTGTCTGGGCTTTTGAGGTTGGAGTTCATAGTGGCACAGTCTCAGTCTCAGTCTGGCCAAAGACATTAAGCAGCATTTTCAAATGAAGAGCTTAAATTCTATTTATATTACTTATTGGACTATGCCTTTAGGAAAAGGATGGAATTCTTACTACTTACTCCATAGTAAGTATTAAATAACCCATTATCCAAAAAGCAATCTTGTTTATTTTGTTTAAGAGCACAGGACATAATTCTATTAGTAACCAATTCATCTTGGCTCAAAGACAACAACAGCACATGTTTGAAAGAGCTGTAACTGTGCGTCATACCTGGCTTCTTCCACGGCGTCTGTAGTTTCGCCGTACAATGTTTTTATAGTTTTCATTCTTTTTGGTGAGATAGTAAAACAGCACACACTCTGCCACCGTCTGAAAGCCACATTATATTAATTGAAAATTAACAGTTTGAACGTCAAGGAGCAAATCATTACCTTTCTCTCCAGAAATGATGCAATCAAGCCAAAGTTTTTAGGGTGCTGAATGAATCTGTGGAAGTCAGAGCTCAATTAGAGTCAGAATATTTGGCAAAAAAACTAGTTTAATACCAAAGCCTTTTTTTCCGAATAAATCACTGAATTGTCTTCAAAATAAATGTTTTGCTTGTTTAAGAGGTAAAGACAAGTTTGATGCCATAAACACAGAGCAGTTTCCTCATCACATGTTGTGCTTTTGTGAACGTAGTAGTCTCTGAGTCTGGCAGCTTTAAACACCATCATTTCTTATGAAAGAGGCTCACTTCTACCTAACCACATGTAATCTATGTAATCTAAATGCATTGTACATTTATGGAAAAACAAAACATTCTCCTTCTCAATCAAGCACAAGGAGTGAAGCATGAAAACCAACTGAAGAGTGCGACTCACTTCTCCCTGAATGTGTCCTTTTCCTGCTCGCTCCACATGTTCATGACTTGCCGGTCCTTGTAGACCTTCATGGGGTCGCCCATCAGCCCGTTCATGTTGATGAACTTGATGCGTTGCTGTTCGGCATCAAACAGCATGGGAGGGATGACCGCCAACTGCCGCATTTGTTTCTCTGTGTTCTGAGGTTCACATGCCGCACAAAAAAACAACATCCTGAATTAAGTGGGTTGGTCTGTGACAGGAAATAGATTGTATAACCTAAGCCAAGTGTTTTCCCTTAATGGAAAGGAAAATTGCTACATACAAGAAAAACAACAGCAGCATGAAAGAATTGTATTTTCTCAACAATGGTGTACCTCATGTTCTGAAATCCCATCAATGATCTCAGAGACCTCGTGTTCACTGCGAGCGGCGGACGCTAGACTCCCTCCTCGCTGCCCAACTCGACTAGAAAACAAATACATCATCAGATTATAAAAAAACGTTTCTAAATTAAGAGTAGGCATTAATAGTTGTCCTTACTTTTTTCCACTCATTGTCAGTGTTATGTGAAGGCAATAACGTGATTTCCATGTTCAAAATTAGAATGATAATATAAACGACTAAAATGACCTTGATAAGAAGTTTCCATCCCCCAGTTCTCAATAGTATGTATTAGCTATAGCTGTGGATGAGGTCCTTCATCCTTTCTGATGATAAAGCTGCCCATTATTCTCAGCGAAAAGTCTCCTGCTACTGAAACATTTCCGGGCCGCCTTGTATGAACTAGACATTTGACATCCCCCTAGATCTGCTCAGTGATGTTATAATTTGAACATGTTTATTTGACAATGTATGGCTTCACACAAGCACTAACGATGAGTCAAAAAAAATAACGTTTTTGTCATTCATGATCTCCAAAATATAATCAAAACAATGAAATCAATTAAATGTGTAGCTGAGTGTGTAAACGTTCAAACACAACTGTATATATACACTTGATGTGATATTATGTGAAGGCAATAAACACGATTTCCATGTTCAATAATAATGATAATATAAACTACTAAAATGACCTTAATTAGAAGTTCCCCCCAGTTCACAATAGCATGTATTTCTCCTTTATATCAATCACAGCTTGGAGTCATTTGTGATAGTTGTGGATGAGGTCCTTCATCCTTTCTGATGATAAAGCTGCCCCTGTCATTCCATAATTTCAAAAATATAACCAAAATCATGAAATGTCTGGCTGGGTGTGTTAAGCACAACTGTATAAAAACTTTGTGTAATGCGATATCTTAATAACCCACCTTTGCATGCGCTCTTGCATCTCCCTCTGTTTCCGGATTTCTGGAAACTGCTTTTCGTAATACTCGCGCACCTTGCTCTCTTTGGCCCGGCGACGCGGGTTGTTCTCAATGCGCTCCACCTTTTTTTCCCAGGCCTCCATCAGCTGGTCATAACGTTGGCAAAATTTTTGTTCCTACAGCAGATAACTCAATCAGAAAATTCAGGATTCCAAAAGTTTTACGCACATTACAGTCCAGTGGGAATAAGATGAACCACTTAGATAAGACACTCTGGGTAGGACTTACAATTATATTAGTTTCTATTGGACATATTGGCCATGTACTGTATGTACAGGTTAACAAATGGAACGGTCAGAACTAAAGCAGTTTGATGGCCAATGTGGGACATTCCATTCTAAACAATAACATCCTCAAGGGGACGAGTCGATGATGTCTCACCAGGACAGAAACACAGTGCGCCTCTTATGTAATTGCATTTGGCAATAAACGATCTGAGTGTCCTTACCCACTGCTTGCGAGCATGATTTCTTCTCTTGAAGTACAAGATGAGCTTCTTCCTCATGGCCTGGTTACTACATGGCAAAGACATCAGGAGATGAGCCTCGACAATTTAAATACAATTTATTTGGCACTTATAAGTACTAAGCTTGATTTACAAAACAATACAATACAATTTATTCTTGTATAGCCCTAAATCACAACAGAAGTCATCTCAGAGGACTTAACAAAACCACTGAAATCACCAACACAGATCAGAGAATCAACAGTTAAAACACATGAAAAATATTATGGCGCTGTTCTTTTTTAATTAAAATAATCAGCATATTCCCCATCATTAATGTTTGTATATATCAGTCAGCTGGAGTTGGCCAATGTTACACAACTAACGTAGTCTAGACTGGAAACAGCAGTTACAAGCACTTCAAATAAAGGTCAAGGTCAATAATCTCCTTTGGCGGCAACTCAATTTGTGCCTCTCTTTGCTGCAAGACAGTTCATCTGTCAGTTGTAAAGGCACGTTCTGCGCTGATATCTCTTTCTACAAAAGTCACCTCAGCTGAGCCACAGTCTTTCAGGTCGAGAACAGTAGCCTGGGAAGTAGACGAATGATGGGCCTTAATAGACAAATCACTATTTTTACAGGAGATAAAAATAATTGAGAAACAATATAATGCTGGAATCAAAACAGAAAACACTGGTGACTGCTGTAGAAATACAATATGCTCTAAAATTGAGTGGCATATGATGGGCCAGATCAAACCTTTTTGGGTAGCAAAGTCGCACTGACAGTTTAAGACAGAGATGGTATTGTGTGCTCTGCACCAGATGGCAATGGGAAAGATTAGTGGCCCTGAACCCAACTAAAGGTTCTCTTTGTGCTGCTCTAAGCCTGTGCCATTTCTGAGATATCAGAGTACACTCTCATTTAGCATAATATGTCCAGTGGCTTGAAGCTAGCTGTGTTGAAGTCAGAGAATTCAGATAGATATAGATAAGTAATAGACAGGTTGTGCGCTTGTTTTTGCTTTTGTACTTCTGCAACACCTTGCAGACTAAGATCAAAGGACAATAAAAATGTTTAAATGGATGTAGCTTACCAATCTACAAATTATACTATAAACTAAGCTGAACATCACACAATAGATAGGATAAGAAATTCTGTACTCATCTCACACAGTGTTAGCACGTCGGCTATAGAGACAAAGAAGCCACTTGTGTTTATTTAGAGCGACAGTGCTATTTAATAAGTTCCCAAAGCAGGCAAGAGGGAGTTTTCAGCAACAGCTTTGAGGCAGTAATGCTGATCCAACAGTCCAGATCAAAAGGACTGAGGACAGAGCATTGTGGCTCTGAGGTCACATACGTCAAGTGGCTTGGCATCAGACACATCAGGTTTTTAAATCTCCTTATAAAGAATTTTGGTAGTCATAAGCTACAAATCATTCAACATTAACAAGAAATACTAACTACCAACAGTATTTGGAAATGAGTCCAATGAGTTTTAAAAAGTAAAACAAAACGCGTGTGTCCTCCGTAAACTCCTCTGTTTTGCTGCAGCCGGCTGCATCCAATTTCTAAAATCAACCGTCTTACACTTCACCTCTCTTTCTTATCATTCCCATAGTAATTGAAAAATTACCCTATGTGCATTTTAGATTATGTAAAAATGTGTTATATGTATGTTAGCCAAACCTGTTGCTGTCCTTAGCAGATAAACCAGGAAGAGCAAGGAGCTTATCAATGGAATTGTATGCAGCCGCCTTCTGCGCTCACATGCGCTCCTCTGTGGCTGGCCTCACGGTGATACAAGCCGTGGTTGAGCGCGATTAAGACCCATATTTGTTTCAAAAACACAATTTATGACCATCCTCTCAACTGTAGACATGTAGATTGTAGAGGAAATATGATTTACATCAGCCAATAATTGCTGAGAGGTTTTCTCATCCTCCCTTCTCTCATGACAACACGTTCATTGTGCGTCTTGAGTAACGCGCAGTAACGGGATGTCGGAAATGATAACGGCGTTATAGTTACTGTCAAAGTAATTAGTTAGATTACTCGTTACTGAAAAAAGTAACGGCGTTAGTAACGCCGTTACTAGTAACGCCGTTATTCCCATCACAGCTACTAACAGTACCTTAGGTGTTAGATTACACCTCCATTGCACAACAGAATCCAGAAATATTTTAGAAGGGCCTCAAAGTTTAAGAGAAACCCAGATAAATCATTTCCATTATCATACAAACAACTGTAATGCAAAGCAGTATAAAAAACAAGGCACAGACACAATACTTTCAAAAGAAAATAGATCATTGGTTAAACTTACATTTTAATATTATCATGGTATTGTTTAGTGTCGGACGGTTGATTATACAGAGGCTGAAAAAGTAAACAAACAGAATTAAAATGTCACCCTTCATGCTCTACAAATGTTTAGATTTTGCATATGATTATAGTCTGAAAGTAAGCTCCTCACCAGTTCTACGCGGGGTCCAAGTCCCTCCAGTATCCTATGAGCCTCCTCTGCTTTTTTCTGTGGAGCATAAACAGGAGCAGAGCATTAGAGCTGCACCTCTGCTGTCTCCACGGCAACAGGCAGCGCACACACCGCTCCGGACCGGAGCGTGTGGACTGGGATGTAAGGATGGATGAGAGCTGAACATTGTCTATTATTAGAGCTTTTAGCTCAAGCTGGACCACTGCTTCAGGCCCCCACTTTCAGTGCACACAGATTACTCACCTCCAAAGGTACACTCACAGAAGGAGTGGGTGAGAGAACAATGCGACCTGGGAAGTGGGGTCTTGTTTGTACTGCTATGATCTATCAGTATACTTTAGACACCTTCACTCATCCTCATCTTTGATACATTATTTCTGCTCATTCTCTGCACTCTTCCTTGTTGTTTTTGCCAGACACACACATGCAGATGGGACAGACAGTATTAAAGTGTTGTATCGGAAAAGGGCATTGCAAAGGCGACAGCTCAGACAAAAGCTGCAAGTGCATGTCAACCTTTATCCATCAGATCCCACGACAGGTCACCCGGCGCCAGGACGCAGGGCCACAGCGCAGGAACAGTTTCTTGGCTGTTAAAGAAATCTTTCATCTTCCTCAAATATCAGCAGTGTGTTGATCTAAAGAGACTACAAGTTTGACTACATGGCCAGTACAAGTACAAGTATTTCAGTTGTGATTACAATGCTTTTCATGTTTAATTGCAGTCGGAAATGTCTTGAGATGTAGACCATGTGTGTAGGTGTAAGAAGCTACACATTATTGCCTCAGCGGCTAATGAGCAGCAGCTATCAAATACAACCTCTCATCCTTAGGGAGTTTCAAAGATTTCGCACTTTAGATGTTGAGCTAATCTTTAAGTGGCAGTAGGCATGCATATTTATAGTTTGTGTAAAATTACAAATAATATTCAAACCTTGATCCAAACAATTATATTGACTGAGTATAAATTATCCCTAAAGGCCCACAAAGACTAAACCACTGCCCTCTTGTGGAAGCTGGCAGACACAGATTTTTCATTATTAACAGTATTAGCTGGATTTTTTTTTTAAACAATTAGTGATGATAATTTGGGATTATGATCATTTAAAAGGAAATAAGCATTGCACCTTATGCTACACTGAAACAGACCTGAGAATCCATTTGTAAAACATATTTGTTGCCATTGGTTTGTGTTAAGTAATGCCCTTTGTAGTATATAAGTCTGCAGGAGCATCAGGCACATCCTCCGAGGGAGAGGGGAATGGAAAGTGTTACAGAGGTCAAGATACATTGTGGAGAAAGCAGTGAGTCACACTGAACTTCCAGCTTTTGAGTCTTAGGCAATCAGCCAGTGCAGGAGCAGAACAATAACAAATATTTTTTCAGTGAATAACTGCTTTTTTCATTTCAAAATTTGATATGAAACAGACCAAAAGATTGACAAAGAGTCTTTTGGGATAAAGGACTACTTAATAAATAACGTAACATAAAAAACAAATGTAAGGAAACTTTTATGGGAAGCCTGGTTGCTCAGACTCTGGCGCCGAAAGAATACATACATCCCTATCATTGAAAATTAGAATATTGTCTGGTGGACCCACCCCTCCCCCGACCCAGAAATGGATTAAGGGGAAAAAGATGGATGGATAGAGTATTGTTGATTTATTTCTGTAATTAAATTTAAATTGTGAAACTATATTATATAAACTCATTACATGGAAAATTACATATATAAAGCCTTTATTTGTTATAATTTTGATGATTTTGGCTTAAAGTGAGAGTCTGGGGTTTTTCAGAAAGAGAGAGAGGTACATGATTCTACGTTTCCGTAAGACATTTAAATGTTAATCGGAGAACACGTTATACTTATGCATTATTAATACACATGCAAGGAGGTTTTCAGAATTATTAGTTAACGTTTTCATGACAAAAATAATGTTTTAATGCATAAAAAAAAGCGATCGCGGTAGACCCGGAAGTAGCGATTAACTGTAATTGAACATTATATGACACATCTGCAGAGGATATGATTATGGATATAGGTTCAGTTTATAAATGGGTAACTCAGCGTGGATGTTCAGAATTCTTTGTTCAGATTTAATGTAGTTCCAGAGCCTAATGGAGGCTTGATTCGGAGGCTCCGTGAAAACAAACAACTGAGCATGTGTGCAGCTACGAGCATCGGCGCCGATGATTGACAGCCCTTGGCATGACTCGATTGGTTAACCTGGACGGCATCGTGGATTTCTAGCTATAGCTAAGAGAAGGGAAAGCGGGACTTACCCGTGATATTAGAATTCATAAAATGACTTATTTTATATCAACATTTAAGGCCAATTTAATGCAATTCTTGAAATTTGTAATTAATTTAGAGTTTCAGACTATCACTTTAAAGTCCATCTTCACCACGATCTAGATTTTCTAATTGTATTTGATTTTTACAATCTGGGAGGCAATTATTGTGTGTAATGAGTCTCATATATTAGTTCCTCATTGTAAGTTGAATTACAGAAGAACATTTGACTTTAAACTAATTTTCAGAGTTCGCATATGAGTCCAGAGCTCCTCCCCATAACAATTGTGTCACTGTAGTGATATGACTGACCCGGTTCTCGTCATAGATGATCTGCACCAGGCTGCGGTGCTTGGCCTCGCTCGGTGGAGGGGAAATGGGCCGCTCTGGCTCATGGGGCTTCGCTGCTTCCTCCTCCAGTTGTTGCTGCAACAGTCAAAACAAAATAAGTATCATGTAAAAACAAATTTAAAAATCTAAAGTCAAATGCACTGGTTTTTATGCTATATATGCTATACTCACAAAGGTCTACTCAATCAAAAGTTTACCACAACAGGGAACAAAGTCAATTGTCAGAGAGACTAATAAAACCACTAAAAGAACTGGTAAAGCAAAACTGCTTTTTGTGAGGTGTGCAAGTCATTAGCTTCACACTCTCAATTCTCTTTTCTAAGTTACTTTCACTGCTTATATGAAAACAAGATGTTATTGCCATCTTAGATAGAGTTAACTGAATTTTTCCATCTGTGTGAGATAATAAAGGATTCATTGATTGATTGATTGATTAGTGCAGTATAAGGTCAAGGTTATCAAACTTCCAGTTTACCTGAAGCTTGCCAAATTAACAAAAGCATTTCCTATTTCTACCCATTCAATGGAAAAGTGAAACTTATGGTCTAATACACAACTTCACCTGCGGAACAGATAGCCAAGGTCATAGGTTGTGATAATAATAAAAATCCCATTTAAAGTTCTTCCCAGTGGAAACGTTTTTAAATACTATCTAAATAAAAAACGGCAAAACCACAACCAAAAGTAGCTCTTTGACACAGCTGGATTAGACATTTTAAGCAGCTTCACATGCACTTTAAATGCAGCCCATCTAAATTTATGAGGAAAGAAATGTCCACCAACACATAACGTATGAATATACTGTATATATGAACACAAAACATAGTTTCTTTAGCAATCTTAACTCATAGCATGCCAGCCTATTTTAGAACAGGTACTCCTAAAATCCGATCCAGTTTCTGAAAGAATGGACTATCTACTTTCATCAGCAAAAATAATTTTGTTTCTAGCTTGTTTCGTTCCTCTGTAATCCCCAGTTGAGTAGAGGGAAGTTTTGCTGAAATCACCAGTCTCTTGACAAAAAGCTGAGAAAAAAGAGGCACAACAAGTGCATCTCGTTTCCAAAACATCCAGACGCAGCGCTGCTGCCACCTGCTGGCTCGATAAAATATGGTCTAAAGCGAATCCCCATACATATTAGATAGAATAGACATCTGGGAACATAAAAAGCGGAAACCGCAATTGACGTATTAATGCGTCAATGGCACAACGTAACTATTTGCTTTGACGTATTTGTGTGTCAATCGCACACAACGAGTTAATAGTGACACCAACCTGCTTCTTTCGGAGCTTGCAGATCTGCTGTTCCACCATAGTGATCTCTCGGTCCACACGGTCCATGTTCTGAATCAGCTCTTCTTTGGAAAACCGGGCTGGAACCAGGTCCAACTCTGGGTCCACCGGACTCACCGGAGAGATGGGCTCCAGCTTCCCCATGCCACCTCCACGCTCCTAAGGACACATTTCCACGGCCGTTATCATTAACAAGATTAAGAGACACAATTTCAGATGAAACTGCTTTATTGTATTTTTAAACCTTTAGTATGGTGAAAAAACTTGTGATATATAAATGACTAATACATCAGCGGAGTCTCAGTGGGACGAAAGCAGACTAATGAAAACGAGCTCACAGCTGCTGCGGGCTGAAGCATAACTCCCAGCACAGACAGGTGGCTCTGAACACAGCAGAGAGACTGTCCAGGAATCAGAGGGCTCAACTAAAAGGGTAATGAATACTATCTTTCATATCTTATAACACATATAGAGTGTTTGCCTGGGGAGTTTATGAGGACATTCATAAATACAATAATTTATACAAATGAGAGAATCCTTACAATACATTTATGACTCTAGTGTTTTCATGTAACTTTTTGTGTTATAAATAAAAAAAACAACCACAAGCTGCAACCTTCCCATCAGTTTCTGACTGGAATTCTTAGTTTACTTTTTGGGTTTGTAATTCAATGGAAAAAGCTTAATTTTGACTATAAAATTCTCATGATTATTTGTTATATTGTTACAACCCCACTTGTTGTTAATATAACATTTAAATTTGTTATTTGTGAATTTACTGTGTCAGTCTTTTTTGTTAAGTTTGCTTGCAGTAAAACGAAGGTTGCGTACGGACCATCAGCTTCAGATCTCTATGTAAAAGACAGGGTATAATTGTGTCTGGCTAGATAACAGTATTTGACTGTCAACAGTTAAGCAACACTTCCCCATCCTCTACACCTGCGGCAAAGAAAGAGGTCAACGGCCCGGAGTTAAGCTGTTGTCCCAGAGCAGTGCAGCTTACGCGCACTCCACAACCCCAGCCACATTTAGAACATTCCTAAACATCACGTCTCCAGCTATGCGTGTTTATATTAGCGTCTGTGTTGTAGTGTGTCAATGCAAATACTTTCTATTTAAAGAGCCGCAACCACAGCAGAATATGACATACCAGACCAACAGGAGGAAGGAAATCACTTTGTTTTTAGAGCCATTCAACCAGAGACACACCGCGTGGCATGAGGAATTAGATGAGAACGTTTCTAGGCATTTTTGAGTTCTCCATATAAGGGACTACATCTACCCCAAAGATTTTTGATTAGATGACGTTACTATATGATTTTGTAAAGGGCTGCAACAGCTTAATCGATTAATCACAAATAATCATTTATTGAAGTAGTCAACTAATTCAGTAATGGGTTAATTACTTTTTGAACCTTACATAGACTTAAACATGCTGAGAAGAGGTTTTATGTCTCATAATTCTATAATTATTATGTGAAGATGTTCTCCAGCTTTATTCAAATGTATAATGCCAACATTCATCGAACATTGGGGATCTAAACAAGTAATCAATTGATCGAAAATATAATCAGACAAATAATCAGTTATCAATATAAATATATAATAATCACAACTCTAATTGCATGTGTCTCGTCTGTATTGTCTGTCTCAGCCACTGACGGCCACTTGGATTTTGCACTTGTGGAATAAATAAAGTATCTAGCTAACAAAGAAAAACAGCATGTTTGTTATTCTTGTGTTTGCTGTTCAAGTTACAATAACAAAGTTGCTCTTCTATCAACACTTTTTGATGAGCCACTGTGAATCATTTGTTCCCTTCACACATGCACAGTTTAAACTAAAAAGATGATTACTCATTATCAACCAACTGGCCTATCACAACTACCAACTCTTGCTGCACAATCCCCAAGTCGTTAAAGTCTTTTTTGTTTTCATATATTAATCATGATGATATTGGCCAGCGTTAGTCAGGGCTCTTATCACGACTCGCTTTCAGTATCAGTTTGCCTTTTTGTCACAAAGGTCAGCCAACCCAGATAGACCAAACAGGATCAAATAGAATCTGTATTTGTCCACAGCCTAATATTGAAGTCGCAGATGGCCTATATCTCTACGAGTGGGATACAGTGTTTAGATGTGGTGCGTACAAATAGGCTGATGAAAAACGCTTTTGTTCATGGTTGAGTCACAGTGACTCATGCTTCGCCTACTACGAGCCAACCTCCCTTTTCCTGTTTGCTTTTGTGTGTGGCTCCTCCTCTGCACTCTTTATCTCTGCCACTCCACACTGCAACCTTTGCTTTGTTTTAGTTTAATCTCCCAGGCAGAGCACATTTTCCTTGATATGCTTTGTCAGATACCCTGAGGGGTATTGCAAAAATTCTTGAATATTTTGAGCGTCTTTTAAAGTCATTTT
This sequence comes from Knipowitschia caucasica, assembly GCA_964034765.1. Classification (NCBI taxonomy): domain Eukaryota; kingdom Metazoa; phylum Chordata; class Actinopteri; order Gobiiformes; family Gobiidae; genus Knipowitschia; species Knipowitschia caucasica. The sequence continues at coordinate 35,316,111 of OZ035831.1, forward strand.
GAAACTCTACCCGCCATTAGTAATGATGATGTATTTACCATTCCTCAGCTGACCTCCTCTGACAGTTTATGGCAGTTATACCAGGAGCAGCGGCAGCCAGGCATTTTCATCTGCAGTTCACACACTTTCATCCAGTCTTCTGAAATCTAGGTCAACTTCATAATTTATTAATTGGCTTCACAACTCTCTCCCACTGCAGCTCACAAGATTCTATTGCCTGCAGCCTCTTCCTCTTCTGATGTCGTTTATCAAACAATATCTTTTATGTTTTAATGACAAAGACCTTGGAAAATATAGTTTACAGGAATGACAAACGATGAGCCCCATTGTTTTTTTAAAGAATGCTTCTGCAGTTTTTCAACTGATATCACTGAGATCCAGTGAACAATACAAACATTTTTAGGAAAAACCCTCAATAGTGTGGGATTAGCAACAAACAAACAACCATATGTCATTTGAATTCATTATGGAGTTATTTCATTGTCAGTGTGCATGAAACTATGAAAGTGTGTACACGCCACTCATTTTCCAAACAGTGAGATCTTAATAAGCATAAGGTCAGGGAATAAACATGTAGGTTTAGATTGGACACATGAGACCCAAGATTGGGCATTTGTGTATCTTTATATTTTTGTATGACTTTTTCAAATTAATAGAATGTACAAAGTAAATTAGACTGACGTAAAATGGAAAGAATAACTGCTGAGCACAGTTCTATATGAGTAGCACGAGTAGTAGGTCACCTTTGCCAGGTCCTCCGGCCCTCCCAGAGGCAAAGACTGCCTGTGGGAGGTGGACCGTATCAGACTCTCCATTTCCAACCGGGGCCGTTTGATCTCCGCATAGTCCACCTCTGATTGGCCACTGTGCTCAGGCAGATATATGTGCTCATAGCGAATGTGCTGCTCCTGTCCCCTGCAACACAAAAATGTTTTTAGAGCAGTGGTGGATGAATACATACAGTTCAAAAAACTGGGAAGGTACATTTTTGAGAACAGCCCTAAACAGGTGTGCTGCATTTTCCCCAGAAAAGGGAAACACATTTGATTATTGACCTCTATATTATCTGAAGCAATATTTGGATGGACGGCGGACCAGTGCATTATGATCAGCGGCTTGGTCCTGTTTGGGCGTTTTACATAAGACTAATATTTATTGTACATTTTCCCTAACCAAAAAATATAATTCAATTCAAACATCATAACATGTTTTAATAATACATAGATTATTTAACAATATAATTCAGGTCATAATTAATCCGGCTGATCTCAATTATTATTTCAAACTGAAATTACATAATTCTGTCGTCAGCTTTTAATCATTTCACAGTTCTCTGTAACACGTCTCTACAGAGAAAAATCATGCACTGGAAATGAAACGTTTCATCTTGACACAAATCCGTGAGCTGATGAAACTCCCTGCTCTCAAATACAACAGGGAATCACAAGATCGAGGCAGCATTTGTTTGCTTTTTTCTGCTCAATATTTTCTAAGGAGATTGATGAAAACGCACCTTAAAAGGTACACACTGTAATTTTTAGTGCCATCTAGCGTTGAGATCTTATATTGGAGTCCAAGGTACTACGGAAGCCTTTAAGTTGGCGACCTCAGTCATTCACCAGACTGCCAAGGAAAGAATACTTTAGTTTGATAAATGACCGGATCTCTCCAAACGTCTCGGGCACTTGACAGTCGCATGGAGGCGACACGTAAACAAGACCGCGTTCTGAAGCAGCACCCGCTGCACAGAGGCTCTGAGTTTTACCATGGATCTATTATGATATATAGTTTTACAAACACGGTGTGAAGAGAAGAAACGCATGGAGGAATAACGTCTGTGGGAGCTTAAAACTACGATGATCAGAGAAGACGGGATATATACACAGCCGTGGCAGGACATGCCAAAAAGCCTATGGTATTATTAGCGTTAGTGTTAGCCACAGCGTCCTATCTGCATCACGGTAAGAAACAGAACATTCACTCACACTGCTGATGAAGTATTCTGGCGATTGTTTTGTGGGGATTCTGTGTGTTTTATTTAAGGCTTTGTCCCTGAATAAGTTTGGTTGAAACTTGTGACAGTAGTTGGACTGCGCTCGGATCGGGTCAGAACATCCTGTGTTGCAGAGTCTGCCTCGTTCTCATTATTGTCAGTGTGAAAAAGTTACGTATTGTTCACGTGTGAGTCTTTTGTGTTAACGTTGTCTTTCGGTGTGTGTGCGCTTGCAATGTTGACACTTTGCTGCTATGACACTGGACTTTTGCATGATTAGTTTTTTAAAAGATTGTTGTTCGGATTGTTCTTTTACATAACTGTGGTCCTCCATGGTTCTTTTACATAACTGTGGTCCTCCATGGTTCTTTTATATAACTGTGGTCCTGCATGATTCCTTCTTCCAACTTGTGAAGGCACGATGAAAGCAATGATATCAGTAGCTAATGTGAAACGAAAACGCGATTCTTGCATCCTTTTTGTCCCTTATCCACCACTGTTTTTCAAGTTGGCGCATTGACACGGAGAGCACTCCTCTCTTCATTCTAAGCCTATGAATACAATTCAAAAAACATGGTGGAGGTAAATATTCTTAAAAAGGTCACATTTGTTATTAGTTAACATGTTTTTTCTATGGAGAAGCTGTAAAAATTACACAGGGTGGCTTTAACTCACAATCTTCTCTGTTGCCTTTTAAATCATTTATGACCAAGCAGAATGTTAATGAATAAGCTGTGCTACAGGCCGGTGACAAACTACTTTCATTCTACCCAGATGCTCTGCTCAGTCTGCTGTCCCTGCAACCCAGCAAGGGATAAAGCGGAAGAAAAGGGACGAAGCATGAGATGGCCCTCGTTGCTGCAATTCCCTTTTACACATCTTACTCCTCTCTAGACAAATCCTCCCAAGAGACCAGATTCAGCACGCTCACCACAGAGAGGAAGAGAGAAGGGGGGTGTAGTAGTCATTACATAAGCGGCAACACTCAATGGAGATGAGGAAGTGAACTGAATCATTGAGGGCAAAAAGGGTTTCAAAGCAGTGGTTGCACACAAGGACTAATTTTTTTAGATCTATCTAGTGAAGTAGCTAATTAAACTACAGTACAATCCCCCACAATAGAGCTGCTCGGCATTAGAACAGAACAGTGAAGATGGACACTGCCATCTTCTACATGTCTATTCATTTTTGTTGGAGACTAGTTTCCCTCTTTCCTCAAGCTACTTCCACGTGACCCTGATGGACAGAGGAAAACTTTGAAAAACAGTTCTCAGAGGAAGAACAAAGAACTACTCACAAGTGGCTAATGCGGTGCCACATTTGAAAGCTGTGCACAGTACAAGAGGATATACAGTGTACTCATAGAATTGTGGGGTTTTTCTTGCCTTTGGTTTTGACGCTTCTGTATAGTACAATTTTACATGCTGTGAATGTCCCTCATATCAAAAGTGAGTTAACAGAATTGTCCAAAGAGAAAATGAAAAGTTGCCTACGTGCATTTAAGGTTTAGTAAGGTATGGTAGAGATGCAAAGGACCAGATAACAATTGTTAAATTCCTGGAAAATGTACAGAAATGTTCCCCGCAACACTTTCTCGGATAAAATAGTGTATTTTCACGCAACCCTTTGACTGAAGTTGGTTGCTCATGTCCATGTTTCAAACAGAACCCCGTGCCTTCTGTATGTGATTGATGCCAAAAAGACTTTTGAGCGGGTAAAGGCAGAAGAAACCCCTGTTATGCTTTCTCCTGCAGACTCAAGTCATACCTGCTCAAGTGGTTAATTATTTATACGGCCTTTCTTTTTTGAGGATGGGTCTTCATAAGTACAAATACATATTTAATCTATATGGGATACATTTTGTATGTGGGTCAGTAGAAACATTGACATATTCTAAAAATATTGGAATATCGACAAGACGATTGTTGAGCTCTATAGTTTTGAAGTACTAGCTTGCCTAGCTGTTACCCATCCAACCACGTCATGGCAAAACCTTTTGGAACTAACTATTTTATATCATTTAAAAAAAGATAATGCCCATTACAGCTTCGAATATTAAGGGCTCTCTAATATTTGTTAGAATATATGTATATATTATGGCTATCAAACGATAAAAAAATGTAATCGAGTTAATTAAGACTGAGGCTCCGTGGTCCAGCTTCAGAGGTGTATTTATTGCATGCACAGGTTACGCAAAGACACACACACAACAAGCAGAGAATAGTCCTGTGCATGTGATGTTACGGCGGCGCGTTCGCCGAGTTGTCGTCAAAGGACAGCCGCTGGAGGTGAGAACCTCTGTCCAGAGAGCGGCCGCAGCTGCCCCGGGTCAGAATGCTGCGGCCACGGAGGATGCAGACTCCCGTTCAGTACATACAGTAAACAACAGCAAGTACCCCGCAGTCACGCGCGTTGTCAATTTAATAAAATTCTAAAAATATGTACTTCATTTAGAGTTCCATACTATCACTTTAATGACATACCTTCACTCCATACACCATACATGGTGGTGATAAGCTACTACTGCCTTGGAACAGACTGACAGAAACGAGGCAGCCAGTACCATTAACCCTTCGGACCTCCACCAATCATTCATGCACAAACCAGACTCATTCTAGGTAATGTGGGTGAAGTGTCTTCTTGTCTTCTTGTAAAGTCTTCTTGTAGGACAAGAAGACTTTGCATTAAATTTAGGAGATTCACTAATCTACACAGAAACAACCAAAACAAACAATACCTCTCAATCCCAGGCTGAAACTCCGACAGCAGCGAGGGTCGGCGGCGGTGAGGTTGCCCCAGGTGGGAGCTGTAATCTCGGGCATGATGTCCGTGATAGTCCACAAGCCCCACTTCCTAAAATGAGAAAAACAAAGAGTGTCAAATGCACGGACATATTCAGATATTGTAGGAATCTCATTGTAACAAATGCATGGGATTATGCATACCATCTGAAACTGAGCGCACAGAACTAACAGGCCTTTTTATAAAAACCAAGTGGTCCAGTACTGCAGTGAACATGAGAAGTAATAACTTTGATTAAAAAAAATTTTGAGGAATTTCCGCAGCCTCGATGCTACGTACACTGTAGTTTATTTGCGGCATGTTGCCTCGTTTAATAAATGCTCACGTTTCGCACAGATTCTTTGTGTTACAACTTACACAACATGTTTACATCACAGTTCTTACGTGCCCAGAGCTACACAGTACCTGTCTGCATCGCTAGTGTTTGTAAAACTTTTTGACGGACTATGGAGGACGACTAAGAAGGCACTGGGCAAGACAGGAAAGTTAATGAGAAGTGTCCAAAGTTGTTTAAGGTGTGGGAGCACTTCACACTGGACTAAGAAAAATTGAGTAGTTTCGCACATTGCAAGTTGGAGCTAGATTATCATTAAAGCACAAGTTTGATGCTGCAGCGCCTGACGAGGAAGCATCGAGGGACGACCCAAGACGAGGCAAGTCAACTTTTATGTTGTGGTGTAAGGGGATGATAGTTATGATAACACGCAGGGGTTTTCACACTCCCGTGGAAAGTCAAAGCGGCATGATTGAAATCTATCAATGTTGCCGCTTGTCGCCTTCAGTCTAAGCTCTGGTTTGATCTTTAAATCGTCCAAAAAGAGTCAACATTAACAGAGATATGCCCCTATTAAGAATCCTAAGTCCTAACCCTTAGCAGCATGAGGGTCTGGCACACAGTGACTCAGTTAAGAGACAGTGACACATGTAGTTCTATATTGCATATTATAATTTTTGCACAGATGCACAACATGTAAGGTCAGGTCAGCAGTGTTTGTTATCGTATAAAGGACATATTGAATCTGGGAGGTGTGTGTGATTGACGTTAAACATTTTACGCCTGCTTTTCCCTTTCTTTCAGTAAACCATCTCAGCCTGTTTGGGACAAAAGGACCTTCCTGCTCCCAGTACAAGCATCTGTTATGATAGATAGCATTTCAAATATGCTGCTCAGAGACATGCGCCTCATCGGATTTTGTCAATCTGGAAGGACTCAAAAATCAATTGTGGTACAGGTGAAATTGTCGCTGCCTTGTCTTCATTTATCAACAATATGAATACAATAAACTATATAACATTTCTGTTGTCATTATTAAGTGGTGATTTTGTATATTTTTGTATAAAATTATATATTTTTTCTAGATTACTTGATTAATCAGAGAAAATAAATACAATCAATAGAATTTTTTACTATGAATCATACATGTGTTTAAAATGTATATGTAATCAGCATTTGTGGCTGCAGCCCTAGATGCTAGATCTAAAAACAGATGAGTGAAGGAGAGAGAAAGAAAAGAGACACAAACTCTGCCATGCGCTTATATTTCTGTGATTCTTTGAGACAAATATTTTTTTACAAATACAACTGACTGATAGTGATTCAAAATCCTGTATTTCTTGACGCATTGCTGACAACTAGAACTTCTTGAAAACACTCTTTGTGGACTGCTCTGTTCGGCTAAACTACAGCAGCAATATGCAGAAGCCAGAAGAAAAATTATACTGACCTCCATTTTACAGTTTAGACATTTGAAACATCTTCAAATTCCAAAAAGGTTGATTAATTGAATTAATTCCATTTATAACCCAGACCTACTGACTACACAAAACAATGGGTATGTGAAATACCCAAATTGACCCTCAATCCTACTGTTCCGTAACTTGGGATGCAACACTGACATTTTCCCACTGTGGAACAATTACAGGATGTCTTAATCTTAATTCATTTCATTCTCTTAAATTTTAAAAACTTCTACATGCTTTTATCAACAAATGTTATGATTTAGGGTTAAAGACAAAATTACAGGCCACAAAATCTATTTATTTATTTATTTAATATGGACATAGCAATTAACATTGGACGAACCAGATGCATTGTTTAAAGTGTTATAGCACAAGTGCTAATTTTCAACACCTGTCCAAAGGGGGCATACGTGCAAAAGTGATTAGTACTTTGCCCCAACAACATAATAAAAATTGTATTGTAGAAAAACATCTTCAAAACCAGCACCAGTTTGCAATGGAATTGCAAGCTGGGCTGAGTGGGGCCAAGTGGGGTAGATGTGTGTAGAGTCGAGCAGAGGCAGGAAGCTGGAGCGGAAAGAGGTCTATAAATGAGTCAATGAGCACGTTGAAAAATTGTATTTCCCATCATGAAAGCGTAACAAAGAAAGACAGTGGGTCAAGGGGTGAGTCCTGCTTCCAGCCCAGACTGCCCAGTATCTGCATGGGCTCAACATAATCTGGATAATTAGTAGATGTGAAAGGAAACAATGAAAAACTTCTGGGTCTATACTAACAACATGAACTTTCTACTTGAACATCTAATGAGGGGGAGTTTCTGTGTGCACAACACACAGACCTCAGGTTCACGTTCCAGTTCCCTCTTCCTCCTGCGAATTAAAACTGGTAACTCCTTGCACATATCCTTCTTGGAAACAAACTTGGGAATCCATGAATGTCATGAAATTTAAAAGTCTGTAAGATGTATCATTAAATAAAGTAAAATGCAAAAGTCTTGTTGTGAGTGGTCAAAAAGCTCAAATTTAGTTTGTTTCTGTCCCAAAAATCAAAAGATATAAGATCATCTCAATAATTGAGAATCGAGTGTGGCAGTAGAATCTCTTTACTCATGAGCCTTTCACGCAGATATGCCTTTAAATATAGCTTTCATACGATGCAACGTTTAAAAAGGTTTAGATTAGAAAAACAATTGTATTTGTCAAACTTGTATGCAGATATTTATAATATTGAAATGAGTCTATTAAATAAATGGTGTTCTGTTACTGCTTGGGCAACTAGAAGATGGCAATATCTTTAGGGGCCCAGCAGGGCGGTGTGGGGTCAGTGAACAGAAATAACTATGTTTACAAAAGATCACAGGTTGAAGTGCCAGAGACCAAAGGATTTAATAATTTGAGAGCCTATTTTTTACAAGCTGAAGAGTGATTTTCCAAAACCATGATCTGACATCTTAGTAATGACCCAGTGAAAACCAAGCCCCGGTGATCCAAGATGGCGCTCTATTCAAATGAATAGATTGTGCTCAGTACCGCATGGGACTTCACGGGCGCTGACATATCAGAGCAGGAACTCGCCTATATTTGGGCATCGTCTGGTCCTCCCGGTTCTGCGCAGTGGATTATCTCCCATGATGCGTTGCGCCAAATACGCGTGTGTGTGGCTCTCATGCACGCACACAGAGGGACTCGGCTGCGTCTGACCAATCAGAGCTGCTGATCAGAGCGGAGTCAGAGCTGGAAGGAAACTAGCAGAGTTTGTGGCAGTAAAGTGTGGATTTAAAGAAAACCGACGGATTTAAGAAAAAAAAAAGATCATGACAAGGGACACTAAAATCCAGACAAAATCCAATCTTTGTGAAAGCTGTAGGTTCTCTGTCAGCTGAGGTTGAGCTGTTTTAGTTCACATTGAGATCTATGGGACTTTTTTCTGGGTAGCCCACTGCAGTACCACGGGCGCCCCCTGTGCCCATGGGTGGGACTGCAATAAGCTAGTAATACCCTATCCAGTTATTATCATAGATCCATGGTGAAAACACATAATGCATGCAAAAGATGTTCTGTCATGCTGCATTACAAAAATACACATGGACCAAATTGAGAGTCCAAAATTATTCACGACATCCATGTCTAACCAATGGTGATGCAGCCTGAATCCCATGTATTAATTTTCTCCCCCTTTATCCGTCATTGAGTTAGCGGAGGCAGCAGTCTGATCAGAGACTACCAGAATTCCCCATCGATGCACAATCGTCCTGCCGTCTCTCTGTGTCTATATGTGCCCCATGCTCCTCTCCCCTTGTTGCTGGTACATTGTATTGTCAATGTCTGTTCTATTTTTGAGTTTGTTTTCACCTGGACTTTTATTTGATTATCATTAAACCATTCTTTTTGGCATTCCTACATTCTCAGTCTTTTCACCTCGTGACACCTGCTGGAATCCCAACAGGCATGTTGTGGGTCTTCCCTGTGGTGACACCACTCCAGGGAGGGGGGCAGCACCTCTCCAGGGAGGAGAAAACTCTTGACTCAATTGTCTGAGAAAGACGCGTTATTGGAAAAATTGGTGTGACATAACTTATATTTTTCTTATGCTCCTCTACTTTCTCCCACCTTCCTTCACTTGGAAACAAGAGTATATGTGTAAGTCGGGACTCACAGTTGCTCGTTGGAGTTGCAGAGGTAGAGAGGCAGGGTTGGGCAGATGCCTGGTGTCCACAGTCCTCCGGCTCGGTGGTACGGACTGATGAGAGGACATGCTGGCCCAGCAGCTTCCTCTAAAGACAGGAAGTGGGAGTGGCTATGGAGGAGAAGCCGCACATTATCTGCCAGTTCCCTCAGCCTGCAAACTGTGGAGGGAGAAACTGAAGGTTAAGCAGAGAAATAATAGCAACAAGAACATAAAGTGTGGGTTAGGGCTCCGTCAGAAAGAAACACTGCAAATACGGATACCAAGTACTGCAAGAACAGTTTTTACCCTCATGCATGTTGTTCATAGCTTCATGCAGGGCACAGTGTAATAATTGCTGTATGAAAAAGAAGACTAAGAGGAGATATGTTGCTCATGTCTGTGTTTACCCTACACTGAGCAAGGACTGAACCCCAGCCAATAGCAACAGGCCCCATTGTTACAAAGTAGAAACGCATGACAGACAAATATGAGCTATCATGTAAACGTTACAGCACTGTCCATTCAAAACCAACATGACTCAGTTGTTATTAACAAGAAGACTGCATCATGAGACTAAATCGGACGTTGGGCTGAGCACTTGGTGGGATTTACTGTGGGTATTTCAAGGGGAAAAAGATGATAACAACAAAACCACATTTCCACCTCCCTCAAAATAATTTAAAACAATTATCAAAAATATTTAATCAAATGTATTAAATTAAATTAAATAAAAATAAAAAACAGTCTTATGCAAAAGCCCTGCAAGACCTCTGAATGCAGAAACTAGAAATGGTGTGTTTCAGTGAAATCTTAGCAAGTTATTGAGTAAAGGATGAAGTAAACCGCTCGTCAATTGTATAATCTCGCAAGACAACTGTACATTTTCTCAAACTTTAGCTCCGCCTATAAACATAGTAATTATATACCTATAACTGCTAACTCTTAAATATTTGTACAGATCATGTAACACTAGCCCAAAGCAGTCAGTGAGATCACAAACACAAGTTCACACTGCGGTATCGCCAATATACACGTCATATACCTTTAAAGACAACACAAATACTATGGCTGAGCTGTTGTGACTGCTGTGTTCTCATATTTAAGAACTGGCCAAAAACATTCGACCTGTAGTGGACTTTGGGATATTTCTGGCACATAATCGTTTCTCCTGTGTCCGGTTTTGCCTGCCGTTATTTTGTTGCCTCTTCTCCCAGTTTTTGCACAATCATTGCACTATTTTGTATAGCTCTTAATGTATTTTTCTTTTAGGGAGAGGATTTGTCCCAGGATCACAAATGAGAAATTCTGGCATATAAGTAAGTTATTATACAAGTTATCTTTATTTACATAGCACCTTTCAGAGACAGTCACAACGGACTTTACAATTTCTATGGGCATTTCTTCTCTCACTCCACACAGTGATGGGTAGGGTTGCCTGTACACATGGGGGCATACCAGAACTACTCTACATGTTTTAGGGGTAGGGGAAACCGAAGCACCTGGAGGAAACCTACACAGAGATGGAAAGAACATAGAGAACATGACAACAGAGACTTCACACAGAAAAGGAACCGTATGTTTGTACAGGTATGTATATCACAATAATGATGACTCAAAAATGTATACAAGTATTATTCATTCCTTCATGTATTTTTGTGTAACCTATTTTTAGGCCAGAAGTGATATTAACATAATACCAGAGTAGCAAAAATTATATTTCCTCCAACCCAAACAACCAGGCACTTGATATGACAATTATGCAACTTTGGCACATTACAAAATGATGTGAAGTGTAAACATTACAGGGAAAACTGAACCCTGCTTGTGGGTTTGAATTCCATGGACCGGTTAAACCCATTTTTGGCCACACACTGATGTCATGTTCAAATAGTGCCCAACCAAGAGAAGCGTAAATTGCGGAACGATAGATCCTCTTTGATTAGTTGCCAATGACTAGTGAGAGAGCTCATGGGGGAGACAGACAAACAAGTCTAGAGGCAGTCATAAGATCTACTAAGCACAAAAAACTGAATGAAGATGAGAAGGCCAGCACAATGAGGCAGCTTTGACATCAGCTTTAAGGCGCATGAGGCCTAAACACATGCGCTGGCACTGCTACAGACACCCACAGGCAAGTATATGGCCTGCTGCCAATGGCCATGAACTCACTCACCTCATTCTCCCCCTCTCCTTTGCAAGCTTATAGGGACGTCTCCAAAAGTGGGCCTCAACTCAAAGCACACCAAGCCAATATTTCATTCTCTAGAAGACCCCACCCCTTTGCTCCACTTAAGGCTGGGTTAGTGGAAATACTAGCAGAGAGGTGTACACGAACCGTTCACAGCGCTCGGTTTAAGCCAAAGATTTCAAGCAACGGCTTCATGTGACTGAAATAAACATTCAATCTGTCTTGTCACGTGTGCTTTTAGATAGTTCTAACAATGAGCAATGGTAAAAACTGTATACATAAAAATTGCACAATTGTTTGAGCCCTGAGATATTTTAACTTGATAAAATTTATTTCACACATTTATTTTTGTCTTGTACTGGACACTAGTAAGACACTAATTGCCTCGAGGTTATATCAAAAATGAGTGTCGGGATGTATAGTATTGTATCGTGAATACTGTAGCGCTTATTGCTTCTGTGCACGTGTGCCCAGAGCGGTCGTGGTTAACCTGGACTATTTAAAGTGGCGGACCGGCACTTCCGGGTTTTTCTGGTAAACGAGAGCTCATTAAGTTAGTTTATGTGTTCTTGTGAGTAGTTGTACCAGTGAATCAATCAAAGACTGAGGAGGCAGTCGGTAAGACCCACTTGTTTATACGGACTTTATGTGGCGCGATCGGTTGCATGTGCTCCATTTGGTCACGGGTGAGTCTTCCATTCTGGCTCGGACATTTAAACTGCGTTTACGTGGGGTGCGTGTACCACGCTGGGTTTTGGAAAGTGCAGCCTACTGTTAATTTTGAGCTTTTAACATGGAAGTGTTTATATTGACAGGGTTATTTATAGCAGCAAATCTGCAGCCTTATTTGGTGGTGGAAAGCGCTGGATTTAAACATCTGATTAGCATACTTGAGCCATGCTGCAGTACGCTACAGTATATACAGCTATAAGAAAAAGAAAATAAATCAATAATTGAATCAAATCATGACCCTAAAATGAAAAAATCAAATTGAATTGAGAATTTTGAGAATTGTGACACCCCTAGTATGTAGACAGGCAACGCTAACCCACTAGCTCAATGAAAACCAATAGGGAAGTGCTCATGGAAGAATTTGTATTGTTCCAGACGCTTTTGATTATCGTTATGCGGATAACGTTAAGGTTATTACAGTGACTGAGTTTAGTACTGTACTGTACTCAAAAGAAACACATGAAGAATCCCGGATAAAGCCTAGCGTACATCGGACTGGCAACTGATTATATCCGTCGCCTCTGAGTTGCTGCCCCGCACACATCGACAATCTGGCGAAAACGGGCAACTCTGAGTCGCAGGCCAGTCTCTTGAATAACAGCGCGTACATCGACAGCATCTGGCCTCAACTACAGTGTGTTTTCTGACATAAACTGTTGCGGGCGCGCTATACACGCAATACACACACGTTGTTGGAGCGGCGCATGGAGCGCGCACATCGGAGCAACTGAGGACAACTAGTTGCCGAAAAGTAGAACACGGGCAACTGACTGAAACTGGAGACCGACTGATCATCTCCAGTTGTAAGAGCGCGCACATCGACCGATTTCGCAACTGATCATCTCCCACCATCTCCTCTCAGTTGCCAAAAGCCGCCTTGCAACTAGTTGTCCCCAGTTTCTCTGTCGATGTACGCTAGGCTTAAGGGAGGAAGGGAGGAAGGGGGGCTGCAAGAACCCAGGCTCAAGGAATGTGGCACCCTGTCAGCTCCCATAAGAATTTATCTTCCCAGAAGACTCATTACCCAAGGGACCAGGACAAGGAGACCCTATCTCCCAACAGCACACAAAGACAAAACACAAGGATAATTCACAGTTAAACTCTTTATTTCATGCATCATCATTTCATGATCTATAAATATTATTGTCCCGGAGCCTGGACCCAGTTGCCGTTTGCGAAATAGCAGAGACATCCAATCTATGCAACAGATGAGTTCTGTTTTGATCTTTAAAGTGTCCAAAAAGAGTCTGTATTCAGAGAGATATGAGCCGCTCAAGTGAATTGTGAAGTGAATTGTATCGCATCGCTGACATAGTGAAATGTATTGTATCGTATCACATCATATAGGCAGGGGGCCTCAGTGTATCATTACTGTATCGAATTGGTGATCAAGTATCGAGATAGGAAAGTCCCATTGGTTTAAGAACTTCTTTTTCAAGGGAGTCCTGGACAAACGTTACATACAATTACAGATTATAAAGCTGTTACATACAGAATATACAATTTCATAAAATTACAAATTATAAAAACAGCTACATTTCAATGAGGATGTCTCAGTCTCTCAATCTGGATCTAAAAGCATTCAATGAAAAAAGTTAATTTCCTTGTCCTTCCTAATTGTCTTTTTACAACACGTTCCATGTAGAAGGAGCAGCATAAAAGCCTTTTTTCCTAGTTATGGGCAAAATGAACAGAGAGCAACAAAAGATGATTTGATGGCAAACCATATGAACCAACATCTCTTTGTGTGAGTAAATGGCAGATGTAAGAGGGCAGCAGACCAAGCATAGCCTTATAAAGAAAAGTGCACCAGTGTCCAAACCATCTGGTGGACAAAGATCCCACTCCAGGATATCATTCACAGTGGTGAGTCAAGGCTTTTCAGTTCGTAATGAATAGAACATTTTAATTGAATCATTATTGATTGATTGATTGTATTTTATTATTTTAGTTTTTTAGCTTTTTTCCTATATTTAAGCGCAGTCTTACTGTTGAAACTGTAAAATGTTACAATGGCTGACAATATTAAATATACTTCTTTAGAAATGAAACCTCTGCCTTGTTCTTGAATTAGGCTTATTACGCTACTGTATAATGTCGGTCATTTGTGGTGGTACTTGGAGAGGCAAGTATTTTCAGAGGCACTACTTTATACAAAAGGGGATGGGGTGTCTCCCCAAGGATGACATATTACAGACTTAGACCTGTATTAAAGGCGCTATACCCGTTTCTGCAATGTTTGAATGTTTAGCACCGCCCCCCAACTCGCTCAATGGCTTCTCATTTCCCCTACGCTCTCATGCCACGGAGCCACCTAGTTTTATTTGCGATCTGATACGTATGCTAACATTAGCATTAGCGCAACTTGTAAGCTGTACAACAATCACTGATTAAATGGCACTAAAGCAATGCACTGCTAACACAATATATAAGTTAAAGAATACCATTAGTTTCGCGTCCGAATGAATTAATTTAAACATTAGAATATATTCTAATATTTAATTATAATTTATTATACAGCTCCTTACAGCAGTAGAACACTCCATTGACTTGAATGTAATTCTTCCGATCATTTTTTCTTGATAACAGAACTCTCAAACCAATAATGACCGAAGCCCCAATGCAATCTCTGTTTGTAATTCAGGTGTGTACAATACTGCCATTACTTTATTATCAGCGCCTGTCACTACATTGTGCAGTTTTTCTGCACACTTGTCTGTGTAGAGAAGCTAGCGCAGCTAGCCACGCTCAATAAACAAATACATATCAATCAATCAACACCATTAAACGTTAATCGAACAATACAGTATACATATACATCCTTAACACACATGCACGGACGATTTCAGAATTTGCTGTCAATGTTTCATGACAAAAATACTGTTTTAAAGTGACAAAAAGCGATCGCGAAAAACCCGGAAGTTACCGTGAAACAGCTAGCTAGCTTAGCTGTTACCTGCCTAGCAAGTCCCGGTGAAACCTTTGGGAGCCAACTATTTTATTTGCAGTCATTAGATACATTTCGAATTATAAGGGCTGTCTAATATTTGGTCGAATATATATAAAAAAATATAATTCAGAATTATATTAGAATTTTGAAGTTGAAGCCCTGGTGTTGAGCAGCGCTGTAGAGGCTAGAGGACGCAGGCTGTTCGCTGCTCGTTCTGTGAGTGGAGGAGAACGAGCAGCCCGCTAAGACTCTACTCAGCACTTTCACTGCTTGAATTTCATACACAGTGGAATCAATGACCTCAAGTTATGTATTATGATACAACTTGTATGTAGTAAAAAGCATTTTTATGAACTACTTAGAAAAAAAATCGGGTATAGCTTCTTTAACCGACTAAGAACAAAAGGCCACATGCATCAGAAGCAGGATCAATATGCATTAGGTTAGGGCTGCAAGATAAATCATGAATCAGAAAACATCAAAAACTGCAATTATAGGTTTAATGCATGGATCTATAATAAAATCTGGATAGGGTATTACTAGCTTGGAGCTGAAGGATTCATGAAATTAGGGGATTCTCGCGGTCTGCAGACTATTCAAGACTAAATTCACGTGCGCTACCGAGAAATGTTCCCCAGACCGCAATGTGAACTAAAACAGCTCGACTTCTGCTGACAGAGAACCTACAGCTTTCATAAAAGTCAGATTTTGTGGGGATTTTAGTCCCTTGTTCTCCTGAACTTTTTTTCTTCTTAGCTCCACTCTGATCAGCAGTGCCTGATTGGTCAGGACGCACCGTGCCCCTCTGTGCACGTGCATGAGAGCTAAACATGCGTATTTGCCGCAAAGCATCATGGGATCTCGTCCACTGCGCAGAACCAGAAGGACCAGAGAAATGAAAAAATATGAGCCAGTTCCGCTAATCTTTCAGTGCCATGATGGCACATGCACTACTGAGCACAAGCCATTGATTTGAATAGGGCGCAATCTTGGATTTCCAGAGCTTGGTTTGACGATTTATATGAACATTTGATATTGCTGCTAGACAAACATAACTAATAGGACACCAGAAATTAGCTTAAAAGCAATTTTCCTATTGTGTTTAATTTGTTAGAGAAAAATTGTACATCCCTAGGCCTGTCACGATTACAAATTTTGCTGGACGATTAATTGTCTCAGAAATAATTGCGATAGTCGATAGTATTGTTGTTCTAAGATAATTTTCATCTAATACTATGATAATGATGCAGGTACACCTTTTCAAAGAGAAATACACTTTTATTTTTAAAGACCACCTCCGGAATTGGCGGAAGTAAAAAGCCGCGGCTTTTTGTGTAAAGTTCATGCCAATAATGCAGCTTGCAGCGTCTCTTTGTCCTGAGACCTTCCAGAGACTTTATATAACAGCAGTATGTGTTCACGGAGGTGCATCATAAGTTTATTTTATTATTAAACGGTACTTTCGCATCGGCGAACATGCTAGCAAGCTAGTTAGCTAACTGCTAACTGCGCTAGTTTAGTCACTACAAGAGCCTGAATGAGAACAACTACTGTGTCCCCCGTTGTCAATCCTGGTTAAGTCCTGGTTTAGGTCCTGGTTGTATTTTGTATTTTTGAGTTATTTCAGTCTGCTCGCGTCACGCGTGACCACTTTGCGGATCTCTGACCCGAGAGGGAGAGAGAGAGACGGAAAAACTAACAAGCATGCAAATGGAATTCATCGCGGCCAGGAAAACTATCGAGCTAATTTTAATTATCATGCGATTAATTGATTTATTGAATATCGGGACAGGCCTATAGATCCCTATTTATGAATCTAAAAACCTTATGTGATGTGATGCTGGTGTGACGCAGAGCAAAGTAAAAAAAATAATAATTTCTGTCAATACAGTTGTCCAAATGTTTGGAAAGGGTGCACATTTATGCAAAGGATTCTGCTAATGTGAAAGTGAAAGTCCTAGTGCTGGCCACACGCACATGAGCTGGGAGCCGCTCTTAAAAGGGACAGTAGCACGTATCCTTAGTCACACACAAAAATGCAGACATAACACCTAGGCTACAACTATGATGATGGCTACTACTACTCCTACAAAACAATTAGGCTGTATAAATTCCTGCATTTATTTTTTATATGAACATTTTTATACTTAAAAATATCTATAATGTTCAGCTATTTATATGTTAAATGTAACACATACAATAAAATTGTGTAAAATGTTATATGATAATCAGCTATACCCGTTTCTGCAAGGTTTTTTCAGTTTGAATGTTTAGCACCTCCTCCCTACTCGCTCACAGGCTTCTCATTTCCTCTACGCTCTCATCTTACGAAGCCATCTACTTTTATTTGAGATCTTATACGTATGCAAACATTAGCATTAGTGCAACTTCTTGCAAGCTGTACAACAATCACTGATGAAATGGTACAAAAG
This sequence comes from Knipowitschia caucasica, assembly GCA_964034765.1. Classification (NCBI taxonomy): domain Eukaryota; kingdom Metazoa; phylum Chordata; class Actinopteri; order Gobiiformes; family Gobiidae; genus Knipowitschia; species Knipowitschia caucasica. The sequence goes on from OZ035831.1 coordinate 35,333,615, forward strand.
CAACGCACTGCTAACAAAATACATAACTGAAAGATTACCGCTAGTTTCGCGTCCAAATATCCGAGCATAGATAGTCCGAGGCGGTCCCGCTCCTGCAGGTCTCTCCAGAGGATACGATGTAAGCTAATGCTATGTATATTCGCCCGGGCTTGATTTCTTCTTTGATAATTTTTTCGCTTTAGTTTCCTCTTCTCTTCCTCACTGTTGCGTTGTTTGGGATGTTTTGCAACATGCAGTTACAGCCAGAGGAAGTATAGCCACTTTCTACCTCCGTGCTGCTGTGTTTACCAGCGCTATATCGTTATCGCAATATTGGTGCGTGCGATATCCATATCGAAAATATCCGCGATATAAAAAATAAAAACTTTTTTTTCTTTCCTTTATTAAAGACAACAGCCAGCCACATCAACATTCAACAAGAACAACAAACAAACAAAAAAGTGTATAGATTGTGCTGGCGAACTGCCTTGTATAGAGGTGCAACGGTTCATCACTGATCCGTGATCCGTTCGGTTCAACGTCTTCGGTTCGGTACAGACGTGATCCGCGGTTTGATTTATGAAAAAAAAGTTGTGCGCACGTTATTCAGTCCACACACAGCGCGGTCATTGCGAGCGGAGGAACGGAGGAGCTTGAAAGCCCTGCGTCATTTAAATCCCCTGTATGAGAGCATTTTGGCTTCACTGTAACTATACTGATAATTAATATTCGACAAAACTGTCACGATGTGTAAGCACTGTGGCACAAGAAAGACATGAGTGAAAAAAGCGTCTCAACGACCGCTTATTGTCGCGGCGTTTAAGCGGCTCCTTTACGCACAGTCAGACCGGGCTAAAGTCAACTCTCCCGCGCATCCTCAGCTGCGCTCACGACTGACGCTTGGACGTCCCGCGGAACCTATAATAGATCCATGAGCGGAAACGCTCACTTCATCACCGCAGACTGGGAGATGAGAAGTCTGGCGCTGCAGACACGCCCCCTCTACGACAGTCACACTGTCACACAGCGCAGGTACTGACACAAGCAGCGGAGGAATGGAAGACAAAGGCCCAGTACTAATATCCCAGTCACAACTGATAATGCCAAAAATTAAATAAATGCAGTGAATGAGGCTGGGCCCAGAATGGAGCGCCTCCTCGGGAGAATCAGGAAGGTGGTGTAATATATGAGAGTAAATATCCTCATAAAGTGCCTTCTTATGTTGCACTTTGTGTTGTTTTTCATTAATTATGTTAAATAGACATAATTGGATGGATGGAATATTCCATCCATCCATCAATCCATTTCCTTCCCCTTAATTCATTTCTAGGTCAGGGGGGGCAGTCAGAGCAGGTGCCGAGTCCACATGAGCTGTGTTTATTAAAAAGACAACACTTTTTTTTTGAAAAATGAACCGAAAAATGAACCGAACCGTGGCCTCTGAACCGAGGTACGAACCGAACCGTGATTTTTTCAAACCGTTGCACCCCTAGCCTTGTAGTCCCACTCCCCCTCCTCACCGGAGGGAAATGGCGGGTGCAACTGTTAACCTGCGCAATCCGCACCCACCCGGATTGTTAAAAAGGACGGACACAAACACTTTAGCATGAGTTCGAGCAGGACCATAGACTGTAAATATAGGACAAGCGGCGATCGCAGTGCACAATCAGTAAGTAAGTAAGTAATCTTTATTTATATACCGCCTTTCACAGACCAGAGTCACAAAGCGGTTTACAATTGTTATGTTTCTTTTTTTCAGTGCATGTAAATACAAGTACTGTGCAAGACAAACCCTTCTACAATCCCATGAAAGACAGCCGGTAAGCGCCGTCATCATTCACAATCATTGACTGAACGCGGAGTTGTACATGATGGGTTCAAGAGCCCTCTGAAGTAGCGGAAACGCGGACTCTTTAACATTTATTTTGTTCTGATTGTTGATAAACGTTTGACTGTGTTTAGGATGTATCCAAAACATAACTCCAGGAACAAATCAGGGTTAATTGATTGTATTTGTTGAATAGATTGTTAGTTTAATAATATTAATTCACTACTAATCAATGATATTCGCCTTACGTTAAAAATATGTTAAAAACTGATTTAAAACCTGATCATGTGTTTAAAAATGCAGTTAGCAATCATGTTCCTAAGTTCATTACTTAATGTTAAAATTATTTACTTTAAAGGTGTGCTATAACCAGGTCGATTGATTAGTGAACCTATAGTCTAATTCATAGTATATGTTTTTGATAAAAGCTAAGCAAATATTGTAATAAGATTCAAATGTAGTTAAAAACACTTGTAAAAAATATCTATGAAAATATGTTTAAAACCTCTTTTGTAACTAAAACAATAAAACTATATTATACTATTCCATATAATAAACTATACTATAATAATGCAAAACTGTTCAGAAACAGGTCTTCAAACAGTTTACTGACCTGAGCAGGTTAAAAATATAGATTTCATTTGGGAGTAAAATTTCATTTAATAAAAATTACTAGCAGAAAAATTATTTGTTTAACATTAGCGATTAAAAGACAGTTTTTTTTACAGAAAATGATTGTATGTTTCTGTTCTACTTTTGAGGTAACAAAAATATTGCAATAATATCGTTATCGCAATCCTAAACACTCATGTTGAATATCGCACTAATTTCCAATATCGTGCAGCCCTAGCGCCGCACCTCGTTCTGTGATAGCGTGACGCTAGCTCTCCTTTACTTCGCACTTTTTACGGCCTTCATTCATACACAAGCTGAATCAACCCTAACCCTAACTCTTTAATTCAAAACTTGAGGTTTTGAATTACAGATTTTAATACTTGTATGTAGTAATACGCATTTTTATGAACTCATTAGAAAATAAATTGGGTATTTAGTTTGGTAATTTAGTTATTTAAAGCTGCACTAACTGACTTTATTTTTGTATTCAATACGAAAATGCTATCCATGTCCATGCAGTGCATTGGGAAATACGTCTGGTGTGCTGGCGTGACATTATATTTTAGATCGAGTTTTGATGAAACAAGGAAGAGAATGTGTTTCGGGTCTCAGATTGTGACCAATCACAGCACATCCACTAGCCCCCACTTTCGTAAGAAATCCACAGGTCCGTTAGCACAGACGGCTGAGTTAGCACAACAAGCGGCGGAGCTAACCTGAAACTTTCTCGTCTTCGTCACCGGTTACTGCTTACTCAGCGAGACAGCCATCCAAATGAAAGTCCCGTTCCGCCGCGCTTCCCGGTTCTATTGTTCTATGGTCACGCCATCCACGTGAAAATCCATGTCCATGTATTATCCATATTGGGAGACGCTAGCTCCGTCAACAACAGTGGGTGTGTGTGGGGGGCGATAGCTTCGTGGGTGCGGGGACGGGAGCAGAAAGAGAGGCCAGCGAGTCCGCCGCTTCAAAATCCTAAAGTCAGTTAGTGCAGCTTCAATTTATCCATTTATTTCTTTCCAGCTAAAAACAACAATCTGAGTTGATTTTCTTTCATAGTTTTCAATCGCAACATTTTCTCACAATAATCGTGACTCTAACATTTCTAATTGTGGCAACCCTAGCTGTAGCTGGGTAGTTTTACAGAAAATAATCAAACTTTAGGGGAGGTGAGAACACTACATGATAGCACTCATCCACAGTGGGAGATTGCAGAGTCAGGGCTTTGGCGTGAGCCTCTGACGTGACCTCAACTAAATGTTGTGAATCAAAGCAAACGGTGACATTTCTGAACCACTGTCAAATGCTCACAGTTAATGGTGTTGCCTGTTTGCCTAAAGCAAGGGTCGGCAACTCAAAAAGTGCAAAGAGCCATATTTCACCAAAAATACTAAAAATAAATCTGTCTGGAGCCGCAAAAACTTTACTGCCTTGTATAAGGCTTATATGAAAGCAACACAGGCTGTAAGCTGTATTAGCCTACTATCAAAATGAGTAAGTATAGGCTACAAATACATAATATGCATTCATGATTATTATTTGTATTTTCACTGTAGTGCAAGAGAATGACGCACCATGTAACTACTTTGCAATACAATGCTCCTTTTGTTGCGTTAATGCAATTGTAGATATACAGTGGATTAATCTGCTTTTTGGCTCAGGAGTTCACATACCTGCATTACAGCACTGTCTGTTCATATCAATCACGTCACACGTCGCCACAGGCTGGAGTTCGCTGGAGCTGAACTAATGTCCCTTCATTGCTCCTAGTGTTGCAACAAAATTCAGTAGTAGAAGTTTGGAGATGAATCCGCTCCAGAATAACTGCGATCGCACTGTTTCTCTCCAAACTGGGGTCAGCAGCCAATTTTCCACATGACTCTTTTTGTTCTTTGATATATTCTCATTAGAAAGCAAACATTAAGCAGTCCTTCCTCATTGACAATGAAAGCAAATGTTCCAGTCCATTCCTCCTTGAATTCTTGGATCAACTCTTTCTCTTTTTAGCTTTGGGATTCATGCAGACTCGTGTGGCACACGCCGGTTTGTTTACAACAGCAACCGCCCGGCGCGGGGCCGCGTAACCGCGCGTTGCAGGATATGACGCAAATCTCAGTTGACAGAAATGTTGAAACTGAGTATTTCTTATGCATTTTTACTGCATTGGAAAACGTTAAGAATATTGTTCCTCCTACAGAAACCACATTGAAAATAGAAATAAAATATACCCCTCCCACTCCATTTTAAGACATTTTTGAAGAGACTCCTGGAGCCACTCGAGGGGCACTAAAGAGCCGCGTGTTGCCAACCCCTGGCCTAAGGTGACAGCGGGGCTTCAGGCAAAGTGGGGTTTAGTGTCTTGTCCAAGAACACAAGAACAGCATTCATCAGTGGGAGTCATGAAGTAGGTCTCGTGGTGGGCTCGAACCCACAACCTTCAGGCCCAAAGGCCAATGCTCTACCAACTGAGCCACTGTCACCCCACTTTCGAGACAAGGTTTGTTTAGTCTTTTCCATAGACAAAACAGACATTTTTATGTCTTCTCTGTGTCCGCTTCTGTCAAACATGATCTCTCGTGAAGCCAAAGTCCAAAATTTCAGAATGGCAATGTTTTAAGAAAGATGTTTTCCATCATTTTCTCCAAGAGCTTTTGTTCAGCCATTTGAGTTCGGCAATAACAAAGCGGTCTCTTGGGGGGTATTTAAAGAGGTGTGTTATTGGTAAAGTATGTAAAAACAAGCATAGGCCCAATGTTGAAAAAAGTACATGTTTTGGGACAACACGTTGACGCAAAAAATACGTTGATGCAAAATATGCGCGTCGATTCGTCAGACTCTCAACAAAGATGGCGGTAGTAGCAGTAGTAGCAACGCGAGTGCCGTCTGGGGCGTTCAGACCGCCGACACTGGAACGCAGTTTCCACGCGCAGTAGTCGCACATTCTCTAAATTTCAGAGGCTAGGGGTGTTCAGACCAGAAGTCCTGGGCTGCGGTGGCGTCCGGCGGAAGTGCTTTGATGTTAACGGAGTAAAGCTAGCGGTTTTTGGTGTAAAGTTCTTCTCCAAGAAGGCAGCTCTGCAGCGTCTCAGTGTCCAGAGACCTTCCAGAGACTTTATATAACAACAGTATGTGCTCACGGAGGTGTGCCATACATTTATATTTTTATTAGACGGTACTACTACTTCGCACAAAGAGACAGACAGTATTCTTAAGGGGAAATGAAAGTGTCCGAGTCCAAGTTGTTATTTGTGAATGAATTTTCATTAAGCTAACATAACTGTTGAATTCTAAATGTTTATTTTTATTATTTATTTTTTGTTGGAAAAGCACTTTCTGTATTAGCTTAAAGCCCCCAAGTTTATTAGTTACTGTATTCTTTCAGTAGCTCTGAGAAAGGGTGGCTGGGTGACCTTTTTATTTGCTATACATCAGAATGCATTCATTTGCTTATGTATACTCTTACTTAATTATTTTATTTTTTATTTTGAGTTTAACAAGAAGATGCTCCTTTATTCATCCCACAATGGGGAAATTTCAGTTAAATGCATACACATACACATGCACATGCACATCAAGGCAAGCGGCGAGCATCACACTTTGCTCCTTAAAGGCAAAGCCGGTTAAGTGTCTTTCCCCAGGACACAACGACAGCAGACATCAGTGGATTCGATGGAGAAAGTCTTGTAGTGGGCTCGAACCCAATGCTCTACCAACTGTGCCACTGTCGCCCCAAGAAAAAGGGAGTGGCAGAGTGTTACTATATGTTGTTATTTTTATGTGAATAAAGAATTTAAGAGATACACTTTAAAGTAGCAGTATGTAATATTTGCATGTCAAGTCATCGATAAATGGCCCCCATATTTCAAAAGGCATTATTAAATCATGCTCTTTTTGAATACATCTTTAACTGATAACAGTAGTTCAGCCGAAATATTTGAATATCAAAATTAGTTTTACGACCCGTAAAAGTTGTTATTGTTTTCATTCTCAAGTCCTACCCGTCACCGTTTCGACAATCAGGAAGTGCGGGGTCCGGGTTGCCAGAACTCCGCGCAGCTCACTAATCTCAGTGGTAAAATAACATGTGGCCACAGAACTAAAAAAGGTCTTGTTATGATTCTCAAATCATTAATGACAAAACAAAGACTAAAACGAGGATTTGTATCGGGACGCCTTTGAAAAATTGAGACAGCGGATAAAAGTTTTTGTGTGATGCAAAACTTGCTGCTCTGAGTCCGTTCTTCATGAATGGGTGAATTTTATCCATCCACGGCAAAGGTCCGGGTGTGCACAGGTGGTCTAGTGCAGGGGTTCCCAAAGTTTTTAGCCCGCGACCCCCATCATAAATGCGCTGCTCCCCCGCGACCCCCCACCTCAACAGTCCTTCCCGTTAATGAGCATGTATTTCCTTGATACGGAGTAACGCAGAGACTCGCGCCACTACTGAGCTGCACTGTCCAGCCCAAAAAAGGAGGCTTGCGCATTTTTACTCACGTAGTGACACAGTGATGGGCTCGGTGGGCTCCCTTCTTAGCAGAAGTGGAGCGCATTTCTTGCGGCTCGCCCTCTCTGTTCTCGTACCGCGGTAAAGTGGCCCGGCTTTTCGGAGTCAGCGGTAAAGAGGTCCGCACATCAAAAGCGGGCGGCCGCTTTCTGCTGTTACTTTATGGGGTTCCTCCCCCGCGGCTTCTTTTTCCAAAGTTACTGTAAGTAACAGCATAAACCGGCCACCCGCTTTTAATGTGCGGACCTCTTTACCTTTGACTCCGAATAGCCGGGCCTCTTTACCGCGCTGTTCTACCGCTGCCCTCTCTCCCTCCGCTGCCTTCTCTCCCTCTCTTCGCACCATCAGCCTGACCTCACATGTGACTTTTCTCCCCCTCCGGGTTTTTCTGTTGTGGATATTAACCACGTTTCATTTTAAAGCAGGTATTATTTGTTTGAAGCCTCCAAACACCTTTAGTTTTAGCAAACAACAGCAGGACACGCTTTGTCGCTGCGTCGCTGCGTAACTTGATTTTTCATTGACGCTGTCAATGACTGGACAAAATTACAAACGTAATTTAAATATTTTATATTCTCCTAACACAATTTAACAAGTCCTTTTGAATCAAATCAAATGCTAAATCAATATTTAAGGGCTATTAATTAGCAAATTTTGTTATTTTTTTATGTTTTTAATTTTTTTTTGGAAATCATCTTGCATCTTGAAACATTAGCACGGCTCATGGTAATGTGAATGGAGACAAACAACTGATAAAATAATTCCCTGTGTTTGCTGCAGGATTTGGTGTGTATTTGGCAACCTGAGTCAGGGAGAGTGGGAGAGGACAACAAAATATTGTAATTTTATGTAAACACATGATTGTATGTCAAACTTCTATTTAAATGTGTGTACGCAATGCCACCAGAACTGAAAACTGAATCATCAGTCAACTTCTTGCCTTCAGAAGTTGACTGATGATTGTCCAAAGTTCACTTTGAACCCAGTTTTTTCTTGATGATTAAAACACATCCCTTTTTGCACCCATTTTCCTTAAAGAAGCTATACTCGATTTTGTTTCTAAGTAGTTCATAAAAATGCTTTTTACTACATACAAGTTGTATCATAATACATAATTTAATTGAAAACTTAAGGTAATTGATTCAGCTGTGTAAGAATTACAAGCAGTGAAAAGTGCTGAGTAGAGTCTTAGCGGGCCGCTCTTTCTCCTCCACTCACAGAACGAGCAGCGAACAGCCTGCGTCCTCTAGCCTCTACAGCGCTGCTTAACACCAGGGCTTTGACTTCAAAATTCGAATATAATTCTAAAATAAAAAATGATGAACAAAATAATTGAATAAAAAAATGTGAACAAATATTAGACAACCCTTGGAATTCGAAATGTATTTAATGACTGCAAATAAAATAGTTGGCTCCCAAAGGTTTCACCGGGACGTGCTAGGCAGGTAACAGCTAAGCTAGCTAGCTGTTTCATGGTAACTTCCGGGTTTTTCGCAATCGCTTTTTGTCACATTGAAACAGTATTTTTGTCATGAAAACGTTAACAGCAAATTCTGAAATCGTCCGTGCATGTGTGTTAAGGATGTATATGTATACTGTATTGTCCGATTGACGTTTAATGGTGTTGATTGATAGATATGTAGTTGTTTATTGAGCGTGGCTAGCTCCGCTAGCTTCTCTACACAGGCAAGTGTGCAGAAAAACTGCACAATGTAGTGACAGGCGCTGATAATAAAGTAATGGCAGTATTGTACACACCTGAATTACAAACAGAGATTGCATTGGGGCTTCGGTCATTATTGGTTTGAGAGTTCTGTTATCAAGAAAAATGATCGGAAGAATTGCTGCTGCTGCTTTGAGGAGCTCTATAACAAATTATAATTAAATATTAGAATATATTCTAAGGTTTTAAATTAATACATTCGTACGCGGAACTAGCGGTATTCTTTTACTTATATATTGTGTTAGCAGTGCGTTGCTTTAGTGCCATTTAATCAGTGATTGTTGTACAGCTTACAAGAAGTTGCGCTAATGCTAATGTTAGTATACGTATCAGATCGCAAATAAAACTAGGTGGCTCTGTGTTATGAGAGCGTAGGGGAAATGAGAAGCCATTGAGCGAGTTGGGGGGCGGTGCTAAACATTCAAACATTGCAGAAACGGGTATAGCGCCTTTAATTAAATATTGAAAGTGGGGACAAAAGTTACTTTACCCAAAAGTGAACTGTGTTTTAAAAACGCTGAACATTTTAAATCACCAACAGAAAAGAATCTTCTAAACAATGCAGACAGTGAACTATCTGGATCACAAAATATAAATGCAGGTACACAGAGCATAACACATATTCTTGCAAACATTGGCCCTCATTTATGAAACTTGCATACGGCCAAATCAGGGTGCAAATGAGGCGTACGCTTTTTGGCATTTATCAATCTGGACGTGTGCATACGGTACGCACAAAATATACACCAAGGCTGGACGTGGTGTAAATTTTACACCCATTTCAACCTTCGTTGCATGACAATCAAGATTTGGACAACAATAAACATATTCCCCCTCTGGCAAAAATATAAGCTGCGTTTTCGTTGAACATCACATTTCGAAATTTGAATGTGCGAATCAGAAAAACTAATGGAAACACGCAAACTTTGAATAAATCACAATTCATGATGAGGACTCTCTTCTGTTTCTTCGTTTTTAAATCTGACTTGTATGTGTGTTAAATTCATCTGTATGTTTTTTTTAAATGTGCAGCACTATGTGATCCTGGTCTGTTAAAGGCGCTATACAAATACACTTGACTTACACACTAACTTACACAATAGGGATGTGTGACCCCATCTATTGCTTTGTAAATCTGTGGCAGGCCCTGCGCTGCGTGATTACGCATGGCTATTGGTTTTGCCTATTTCACCTCTGGCAAAGCAATGTATTTTTAATTAGTTTTGTGCATAAAGCCCCATAAACGCACTGTTGGTCTTGCTCACAAAAAACTCTCAGCCACTGCCCTGTACTCCGCATGTAGCAGTTTATAAGCCTAGTGTATAGTCGCGCATCACCGCAAGACCCTTGCGTAGCCTGCCGTGCACCCTCAAAAATGTCTAACTACGCAGCCGCCGCCGCGAAGCTCCACTGTGTGTGTATAGGACGGAAGCATGGAGCAGCTGCAGGGAGCATGGACGAGGCACTTTGGAGCAGATAGCTTCGTGCTTCGAAGGAACCGAAGGAAAAGTAGTTTGGGTTCATGGCTCAGAGCCTGATATACGCGGAGACTGTGGACTGTTCAGTTCCGTTGCATATCCGACTTATAAACTGTACAGTAGGGCTGGGCGATTAATCGATTTTAATCATTAATTCGAGTTTTACGTTTAGGGCGATTTCTTTTTTTTTAAATTCGATTTTTATTTTCTCCAGCGCAGAACTACAGCGCTAACCGCGGGTCTATGGTGTTGAGCAGTCATTTTGAAGCTAACCTAATGCTAACAGTCTCCCTCTGGCCTGATGCTCGCTCTCACAGTTGGTGCTGTTGCAATAACACTTCAAATGTTCAAGAATCAGACTTTATTTAATCGCCAGAACACACACACACACGCACGCAGGCTCCGGTCGCTATGTTCGTACGCCACATCTTTCACGCTCTCTCACGCTCGTTATTCCAAAGCGCACTCCCGTGTCCGTGGCGCGCACACACTCGTGTCCCACTGAGCCGCTGCACTTTGGGGAAAGACACGTCTCACACATTGCTCTCATTGCTCTGATACAAACGTGTTCCCCGCTGTCTGTTAGCTACAGTAGCTGCTACAGTAGCTGTTAGCTACAGCATCAGAATATAAACAGGAAGCTCGCACAATGCGGGAGTCACTGAAGTTAGTATTAGCGCCACCAGCTGGACCAAGCGTTGTACTACAGCACAGTTACTCAGGCACAGTTGAAAGAACAAGCATGAAAACCCGAGGAGGCTTTTGGAAAAGACTGTCTGTTACAACATTTCTATTTTGAGTAATCAGTTTTAAAAATGTGATATTTCATGTAAATAATGCATGTGTTTAATAGGATTGATATATTTGCGATGGGCCTTGTTTTTGTGATTTAAGTTATTTTGAAGGTGCATAGTGTCATTGTAAGTGAAGTGTTTACAATGGCAGAGCCATCTCGTTTACAAGCATGTTTTAAGGCTTAATTCCTGTTACACTTATGCTCCATGGGGATTTAGATTAAACTGCATAAAGGAAAATCTATGTCTTTGTCAGTTGTAGTTTGTTTTTAAATAGAAAAAAATAAATCGATTAAAATCGAAAATCGGATTTGGTGTGAAAAAATCGGAGATTTTTTTTTTTTGCCATATCGCCCAGCCCTATGTACAGTCGTTACTTTGTTTGAATTTGCACTTTAGCTTATCGCGTCTTTTGCATTCCTCCTGCACTTATAAATTGTTCATGTTTGGTCTCAGATATTTACCACTTATTGTTTTGTTGCTTGTGCTGAATAAAATTTAATAATAACTATGTTTCCAAGAAGAGTCTTTATTCACAGCATCACAGTTGAAATGACTTATGAAATAATGAGTCCATAGAACCATCACATAAACCTGCACTAGATACACATGTAATGATCTAAAACAGCTTGGTTTGCTAATGTTTTGGTTCTGAAGAGGAGAAAGTAGCTAGTGTAAATGGGACCGCTTTGGTTTCCTAGGCAACTCCTTTGAGATGTGGTTTGTTGTGGGATTACAAAATTCTCTTCAAAATTAACCAGTGCCGCGCGAGTATACACTTAGCTATAGAAAGGATGGCAACGCGCTTATCTATGGGAACGGGCTCGGGCTCACAGGCAGTGGCTCTTTGGGCAGTAAGCAGCAGGCACCAAGACAAGTCCCACCACAAAACTCCTCAAATGTGGTGCGCGTCATTCAGACGTTTTGGATCCAGAGTTTCTCTGTGAAATTACGGACACTTCCCAAAAGCTTTTCATACGCATGAATTGCATTCACAAGAAGATGCCGCAGACACTTCACCCAGGCCGCAGACGCTTCACCCAGTTAATGATAAGAGCCACCACTGAGGCCAAGATATAATTATTCATTCATCCATCCATCCATTTTCTACCCCTTAATCCATTTCTGGGTCGGGGGGGGTGGCCAGAGATGCACACCCAGTACCCTCACTGATCCTCCTGCAGGTGGTGAGTCCACAGGATGGCTGCTCTATGACATAGTCTTGATCTTTCGGCGGGGGCTTCAACAAAGTGGGGTTAAGTGTCTTGGCCAAGGACACAACAACAGCAGACATTAGTAGGAGTTGGTAGAGAAGGTCTCTTGGCGGGCTCGAACCCACAATCTTCTGGCTCACTTCTAAAGTTCAAGAGAGATGAGTGCTGTAGTGGGTCTAAGCACTAGGGAAAAAATGCGTATATATAATATAGTGTAAATTTAATATAGCGTATATTATTTTTACAAACGAAAATAAACTCAGGAGTGCGTGTCACAGGCCTTTTGAAACGGGGCATGAAACAGGCGGTTTCTCAATATTTATAGGCGTGATGTTCATAAATACGCTAGTTTTCAGCGCTCCATTTATCATCAGCTGCAGTTGCGTGTGACACGCTCGGATCTGGGCGGATCTTACACGTTCATAAATCCCACGTTGGATTTTGCGTACAAGGAATATACACCCTTTTCTGCGCAAGTTTCATAAATGAGGGCCAATGTATGTAGAAACCAAGCAAGCACAGAGCATTTACAATAGTATCAGGCCATGCCACTTACTCTTTTCGCGTCTGTATTATTCTACATTGCAATGTTTCCGTCCTGTACAATGAACAAATCATTAAACAATACAAGAACAAGATTAAGAAGCGTAGCACTGGTGATAAGAATTCTAGTGCTTCTAGTGCTCGTAAATTTCAAAATTAATGTAAAACACAATTTCCTGCATTTTAGGAAGGAACTTTTGTGAAGTAAAGGTAGTTTTAAAAAACTGTTTACTCGTGCTTGATAGAAATCTTCCACACATGCTGTATACATTCACAGACACCAGTGTTGGGCACGTTAAGTAATTAGTTATAGTTACTAGTTACTTCTCCCAAAAAGTAACTGAGTTACTAACTGAGTTACTCCACTATAAAAGTAGCTAGTTACCAGTAAAAGTAACTATTGCGTTACTTTTTGTTTTGTTCTGGAACATAATGTGCACTTGACATGCACATTTTTACCTTTAACCTCAGTGAGTTTGAAATAGTCCCGATATTTCCATCTGGAAAAGGCTGTTTTGTTGCTGGAGTCCTCCTCACTCTCAATCTTTCTCTGTGTGCTGTAAGCACTTAACACCAACACCCGCCACTGTGAATGCGGAAACACCCACCAGTGACGTGCAGTGAGGTTGGTAAAGCACTGACTTGACCCTAATCAGATGAACATATATCATATACTAAATTGACAGGACCTACAGAGCGGCTTATTCACATTTATGCCCACACTACTACTACTTATTCATGCCCACATTATTTGTTCATACGAAAGGAAAAAGTATGTAAAAAGCACATTTCAAAGTGCGTTATCGGCCTTACCTTAAACATAAACTGCACAGACCACCAGTTCAGACCAGTTTCATGTTTAAGTCCAGATAATAGTTTGAGCGTAGATATGTAATCCTCCATTTGGATACAAGTCCAGTGAGTTTTAATAAGTAAAACAAAACGGGTGTCTCCTCCATAAACTCCTCTCATGTTTCGCTGCAGCCGAATCTCTTTATCATCATTCCTATCGTCATTGGAACATAAGTGCATTTTAAATTATCTTAAAATGTGTTATATGCTAGCCAAACCTGTGGCTGCCCTTAGCAAATGATGAACAAGAAAGGAGCTTTCTGATGGAATCGGATGCAACCGAATTCTGCGCTCACATGCGCCCCCAACTCTGAGGCTGGCCTCACTTGGTGACATTACAAGCCGGGGTTGAGCGCAATTGAGACCCATATTTGTTGTCAAAAACACTATTTATGACCCATCCTCTCAACTGTAGACATATGTTTTACATCAGCCAATAATTGCTGAGAGGTTCTCATCCTCCGTTCTCTCATGACAACACGAGTCCCATCATAAAGTTAAAAAAAAAAAGTTCATTGTGCGACTTGAGTAACGTGCATTAACGGGGTGTCGGCAATGATAAAGGTGTTATGGTTACAGTCAAAGTAATTTGTTAGATTACTCGTTACTGAAAAAAGAAACGGCGTTAGTAACGTTGTTTATTTCAACGCCATTATTCCACTGCGACTTTCACTTGTCTAGTCCTAATCCTCATTATCTCCGGTGCTTAGAATAAATATTTTTCCACAGTAATGTGAGCATATCACATACAGCCTCTTTGCAGCGGTGTCCTGTCTGCTGGGCCCATGGCTGACCTACTTGTTCTTCCGAAAGCTTAATTATTCAGCAGCTCTGAAATGTTTCGGTGTAAATCCAAGCAAGCAACCCGAGTGTCCACACAGCATCATGACAGGAGCCTCACAGGACTGGAGCTTATGGATCAGGGTTATCCTGTTACAGCAAGTACAACAATATAATAATAAATATGAACCAAAACATAAACAAACATCAAGAGGTGCAGTTCCATTCACTCATCTAAATACTACTTTATAGTCCCGGTAGGGACATTTTTCCAACTCATCCTTCTATGCCACTAGGACAGGGGTCAGGAACCTTTGGCTCGGAGCCAGATTTGGCTCTTTTGAAGATTGTGTTTGGCTCTCAGACAAATCATAGTAGGCAGTAATAGAATGTCATAGTAATTATATGTTGTGTTAATATAATAAGACTAATATTACACTCTAAATGTATATGCAGAGTATCTATATTCACAGTAATAAAAAGGTGTATGGCTCCCATAGAAATACATTTTTAAGTAGGAGACTTTTTTGCTTCTCTCTGCTAAATAGGTTCCCGACCTCTGCACTAGGGCATTCTGTCGGGAGCATCTCCAGTTGTTGTAACCCTAACCCTCATAATTATTATTTCATTTTGATTGTATCATGCTGTGTGCACTTGGGAAAGGGAGACAGTGTAGTGGTTCTTCTAAAATTATTGTGTGAAAAACAAAGTAAAGCTTCTCGTGGAGTAAAATTACAGTAAGACCATTCCTGTAGCGGATAATAAAGATGGTTTTATTTTGAAACCCAGGAAGTAGGGTTGAGGAATATGGCCAAAAATTACAGCACCAAATGACATACCATGGACAAGAAAAAAATCGTATTCTCTATCATAATATTGCAGCACAACGTTACCATTATTGGTCCAAAATGAAAAGAGGAAAGATTTATTTTCCATTCAAAAGCCATAATATGAAAAGGAAAGAAATTACCCACACAGACTACTGTAGAAAATATTATTGGAACAGTTTTACTGAAATGTATCTACAACCGAAAAACATATCTTTGGCGATGTCTGTGAACCTATGGCTAAGCCTCGACCACAAACGCAATGAGTCAATCACAGTTTGCATAGCATCTAAAGTAGGATAAAACTACCAACGATGTCTACATCTGTTCTAGTCAAGAACACAAGAACGTGATCTCTAATGTAACATGAGCCTAACATTAGATAATGTTAGCATTGTGTCGGATGCTACGAGTTCATTGACCTGTTATCTTCTAGTTTTTATATATTAGCAATAGGGCTGGGTGATAAAACGATAACGATATATATTGCGATAGACACGTGTTCGATATCAATAGAAAACGGGGTCGATAGAATGTTCGATAGTTCAACTTCACTTTGTTAGAAGAAATAGGAAAAAAAGCCAGAAGCGCGCATCCTGGGGGTTGTAGGCAGAGGGTTCTCGACCTATCGCAGCTGAGTATGAACCGCAAAACATTCTGGGAAATGCAAAAACAACAACCGCACCATGCGTAGCATCCATGGATCTATAGATTGTTTTTCAATTCCGTGTCAGTGGTTATGCATGTCCGTGTAAGGAATAGCATGTGCGGTGCAGAAGAGGCAGTGGACACAGAGACCCGATGCATTCGGCAAAGCAAGATGTGAACTTTTCCCTCTGGAAGCACATGCGGCTATCAGAGAGCCGCGGGAAGCCGTCACGTGGACACAAGACACTCTGATACAGGCATAACAGGAGCTAAACCAGGACTAAACCAGGATTAAAACAGGATTAAACCAGGACTAATTTTTTAGGTTTAAAAAAAACAAAAAAACTAGGGCTGTCTAACGATTAACAATTTTAATCAAGTTAATTACAGCTTAAAAATGTATCAATCGTAATTAATCACGTTTTGAACTATCTGCAAAATTATGTCATATTATTCTGTAAATGGTTGTTTGAATGGAAATATTACATCATAGTATACTGTGTATTTGTTTATTATAACAATTAATCCACATATAATGTTACTAACATTATCAACATTGTCTTTCTGTAAAAGACCGTATTTTTTCAGCTCAACATATTCCGCTTCAGCTATAGCCTCCTCTTTCTTCTTTTTCTCTGTCTCATAAAGGCTGTGGAAAAATTAGGTACCCCAGCTTTAATTTAGCGAGTTTAAGTTGTGATATAAGTTGTATAGGCTCCATACAGGGATCAAGAGTTCCGAGCTTCCGGCTCGACCGCACCGCATTGTGGGTTCTCAAAAAAGTGGGCATGAAATTACCTTCTCCTATTAGATTACCTGTTACGAGCGTGATCTGTCTCTCTTTTTTCCAGCCCATCGATTGTTTTAGTCGCTACAAAAATCACCAATTTCAGACATTTAGAAGGTAAGGTAAAGATTTTTTCATGTAACAAAAAAGCAATGCATTTTTTTTCTTGTGGTTTTAGATGTAAACACAACCGACAGACGATAGAGTTACACGCAGCTTATGCTACTTACTTACTTACGAGGATCGAATGAGAGAGCTTTATAAACTTACCCAAAGCTGTACTTTGGACATAGAGCCCTCAGAGCGTTTCATGAACTTATAAATAACATTTCTGATCAGAGCCTTCAGAGTGGGGACATTATTAAGAACTAACAGTGAGCGGGCAGTATAGAGAGGTGTGCAGTAGGCTTTAAACAGTTATTTTCACTTTCTCTGTACACATGTGAAATCCCCGTGCTTCAGTGTTAGCCTGTCCGTACAGCTTACAGTACTGCCTCTGGATGTCATCGTCATCACTGAGGTCACTCCTGATTACGTGCCCCAGGTATTTGGTCTTCTCTACATTCAGAAGCTCCACACCAGACGAATATGTCCAAAGTACAGCTTTGGGCAAGTTTATAAAGCTCGCAACAGGTAATCTAATAGGAGAGCGTGATTCCATGCCCACTTTTTTGAGAAGACTACCCACAATGCCGTGCCACAATTTTAAACAACAATTTGTAAAAAATAAAAAAAATAAAAAACGATAGATACTTGGCAAATGCATATCAATAATCGAATCGCGGGAGAAAGTATCACGATATATCAATATATTCAGTACAAGCGTTAAATGAATTAACTTGTGTTAACGTTATAATTTGACAACCCTAAACAAATAAAAACATTCAATATATATCGTAATCGACAGATATGAATTACCTATATTGTGATGTAGTTTTCAGCCATAACGCCCAGCCCTAATTAGCAATCATACATGATTGTTGGCCATTGTCCAAAGGGCTCTTTTTATATTATACTGACTCACAATGACAACAGCAACTTTTGCCCTGGACCTTAAAGATGCTATACCCGATTTATTTTCTAATGAGTTCATAAAAATGCCTATTACTACATACAAGTTGTATTATAATCTTTAATTTAATTGAAAACTTGAGCTCATTGATTCAGCTTGTGTGTGAATTCAGGCCGTAAAATGTGCTTAAGAAGGTCCTTTATTCGTCCCACAATGGGGAAATTTCAGTTTTTTTGATGCATACACATATAGTATACATATACATATACACATACACATCAAGGCATGCAGCGAACATCATATCCGCGCTCCTTATATATGCTAAGTGGGTTAAGTGTCTTGCCCAAGGACACAACAACAGCAGGCATCAGTGGGAGTCGGTGGAGAAGGTCCCGTGGTGGGCTCGAACCCACGACCTTTGGGCCCAAAGGTCGGTCTGGGCTTTGACTTCGAAATTTGAATACAATTTGAAAATTAAAGAATATATATATTCGAACGAATATTAGACAGCCCTTAATATTCAAAATGTATTTAATGACTGCAAATAAAATAGTTTGCTCCCAAAGGTTTCACCGTGACGTGCATGGCAGGTAACAGCTAAGCTAGCTAGTTTAAAAAAACTCTCTGGAACTACATGAAAACTGAACAAAGAATTCTGAACATCAGCGGTGAGTTACCCATTTATATATCGAACCTTAATGCATAATCAGATCCTCTTCAAATGTGTCAAATGTTAGTTTCATGTTAATGGTTACTTCCGGGTTTATCGCGATCGCTTTTTGTCACATTAAAAGTATTTTTGTCATGAAAACTTTAACCAAAAAAATTTGAAAACCTTTATTATATTGAAATTGAAGGAGTATCAGACCACTGCAAATCTACCAAGACCTGGCCGTCCATCCAAACTTTCATCTCAAACAAGGAGAAGACTGATCAGAGATGCTGCCAAGAGGCCCATGATCACTCTGGATGAACAGCAGATAACTACAGCTGAGGTGGGAGAGTCTGTCCATAGGACAACAATCAGTCGTGCACTGCACAAATCTGGCCTTTATGGAAGAGTGGCAAGAAGAAAGCCATTTCTCAAGATATCCATAAAAAGTCTTGTTTAAAGTTTGCCACAAGCCACCTGGGAGACACACCAAACATGTGGAAGAAGGTGCTCTGGTCAGATGAAACCAAAATCAAACTTTTTGGCCACAATGCAAAACGGCGGTTTGGCGTAAAAGCAACACAGCTCATCACCCTGAACACACCATCCCCACTGTCAAACATGGTGGTGGCAGCATCATGGTTTGGGCCTGCTTTTCTTCAGCAGGGATAGGGAAGATGGCTAAAATTGATGGGAAGATGGATGGAGCCAAATACAGGACCATTCTGGAAGAAAACCTGTTGGAAGATAAATCTCCATCCCAGTCTCAGGTCTTTTGCAGACTCCAACAGGACAATGATCCAAAACATAAAGCCAAATCTACAATGGAATGGTTCACAAATAGACGTATCCAGGTGTTAGAATGGCCAAGTCAAAGTCCAGACCTGAATCCAATCGAGAATCTGTGGAAAGAGCTGAAGACTGCTGTTCACAAACGCTCTCCATCCAACCTCACTGAGCTCGAGCTGTTTTGCAAGGAAGAATGAGCAAGAATTCCAGTCTCTCGATGTGCAAAATTGATAGAGACATACCCCAAGCGACTTGCAGCTGTAATTGCAGCAAAAGGTGGCGCTACAAAGTATTAGCGCAAAGGGGGCCGAACAATATTGCACGCCCCACCTTTTCAGTTTTTTATTTGTTAAAAAAGTTTAAATTACCCAATACATTTTGTTCCACTTCACGATTGTGTCCCACTTGTTGTTGATTCTTGACAAAAAATGTAATTTTTATATCTTTATGTTTGAAGCCTGAAATGTGGCGAAATGTTCAGATTCAGATATTTGCTATTTGCAGTAAAACCACATAGGAAAAACTGTGCAAGACTACCCCGGTGTGCACCACACACACCAGAGCTCTTGCCACGGCGCCATCTTTACGGCGCCATGCGAAAGGTTCAAGGGGGCCGAATACCTTCGCAAGGCACTGTATGTGATGCCCCAAGACAAAGAATGTAGTGGATGTGGCTGGACTTTTTTCACAGAAATATGCCTTTGAAATCAGCAACAATTCCTTTTAATCTGACATTGGGGCTCTACGTGACGGATTGCCATTGTTGGAAAACGTTTATTCTTAGGTATTAAATGACTATGTACCGGTGTTCTGCCGAGTTGTGCCGCTCGCCGAGTTGTGCCGCCTCAGCTGTTAACCCTCCAAGGTCTAGGGCAGGAGTGGCCAACCCGCGGCTCGTGAGCCGCATGCGGCTCTTTGGCTGGTTCCGTGCGGCTCTTGGGCTTTCACACGACAAGCGTCAAAAACGCCTCGGTGGTGGTGCTGCCATTCATTCCCTATGTAGTTCTGACCCATAGTAAAGGCCGACTTCACTCCACTAGCCGGGCCGCCAAAACAATCTGACGTCGGCGAACGTCAATTCTGATTGGTCAGATGCGTTGTCAATCACTCTGCAGCTGCTGCCTCAGCTGTTGCAAATATCATAACAAACAACACGTTGCCTCGACCCATGACGTCCGTACGGAAAACAATTCCTTGGTCGCTGGATGAGGGCAACACCTTCCTCAGTTTGAGGAGAGGACACCAGCGTGAGCTCGATGGTTCCACCAGAAACCAGAAGGTGTTTGTGGAGCTAGCGCTAAGGACGAAGCAGAATGATTCCCACGAACATGAAAGATCACAGCAGCAGAAGTAGAGGCAGAACCGAAAAGTCTGGAGGTGGTTTGACCAAATGGATTAAATTTACGGACATCGGCTAACACCAGCTAACACCGGCTAACATCGGCTAACACCAGCTAACACCGGCTAACATGCTAAAACCAGCTAACACCAGCTACACCAGGAGATGGGCCAACTCTGCCTGGTGAGTGTCTGTCTTCAATCAAATGCGAAAGTATCTGGTCTTACACTGAACATGTGTCTGTGGTTCTAAATCAGCTAAAGTGGTGTTGGTGTTATGTGTCAAATCTATATCTTTTGCTAAATGCAGTCAGAGAGTATATCATGGTTCGATAAAGACAGTTGTGTTCCTGCCTGCTTTTTTCATTTCGGAATCATAATTGATGTTCGCTGACGTGAGATTGTTCTGGTATCGACTCGCCCGGTTAGAACCAGGGCCAAAGCATTAATAAAAAGTACCGGGGAGCGGCTGAAGCGAGCGGTGGAAGCGCCCGCAAACCGGGGAGAGTCGAGTCCAGCCCTTTAGTACTGTACGAGTCCATTTCTGTCATTATCATGTTGATGACATTTACAATAAATCTGTCTGAGCAGAGGTGTGTGTGTGCGCGCACGTGTGCGTGTGTAAGGGATGGGGTGATGTTTATGTATTGCATATTTGTATGATGCGGCTCTTTGCTGTAACACAGTAAAAAAATTGGCTCTTAGTCTGTGACTGGTTGGCCACCCCTGGTCTAGGGTCATTTTGGGGAACTTTTCTCGCCTGGTTTTCTTTGTGTATAATTGCTCATAAAAGAGTCATTTTTTGATGCAGAGTCAAGCAGTATACTTTGTTTTTTTCAGTACAACCTGGGGTTTTAGAATATCTATATTTTGGAGCTGTCATATCAATTATATACAAAATTTGGAGTCATAAAGGCAAAGAAAAAATCAAAACGGAAAATCAATTTCACAAAAATGTATTGAAAAACACAATGAAATGCTATAAACAACTGTTTAGACTGCATAGAAATGTTATTTATGGTCTTGGGGATAATGGGGAACAAATTTGAATCCGTAACAAAATTCCTCTATAAAAGCCAAAAACGCTGTACTCCTGATGCCCTTCCTCAAGCAGTTTGTCTATGAGGCTGTGGTTGCTTCTGTAAACTAGAAACTAAGACAAAAAAAATAAAACATCAAATGTATATATACAAATACATTATATACACATAATATCATTTTACTGTATTTATTATTGTCTATTCTCAATAATGCAAACTCCTCTGGTTCTTCTGAGCGCTGCTGCCTATGCAGCAACAAGTAAACACAGAGGAGTGAGCCATCTCACTCTCTGACAATCTTTGTCTGAGTCCGTGTGTGTAAACAACTTTACATGCGGCTGTGCCTGGCTCACGGGGCACCGCTTGAAGATCCGTTTGGGGAACTGACTTTCATACACACGTAGTTTATCCCCCGTATGTAGCAGAGACAAACCGAAGGCAGTTTCGGAAAGGCTGGAATGTGTACTTCACAGAGATAAAAAAAGTAAGTCGCTAGCGATGGCATCGTCTTTTAAGGGTTAATGATGTAATGCAAACCTGCGCATGTGCGTCTCACGGCAGCCGAAGCAAACCAAGATGGCGGACATAAAGTCCGTGAATTGCTTTAAAAGTTAAAATACGAGCGAATTAAGACACGAATGTCACTTTTAATGCAGTTTGAGGCGAGATGTTGATGGTTCCGTGTTGTGATATGTGGGTTTTAAGAGTAAGAGTTTCGTGTAAAGTCTAGTTTAAGCAGTCAACTGCTTCTGTGAAACCACATGCTGCTACTGTAACCACAATCTGATTTGCGCATGCACAGAAACCCGACAGAATGGGGGAAAAACTCAATTTAATTAAATATTTAGTTTGAACACACTATTGTTAATTATATTGAATACAGTACGATACATGCATTAAATTTAATTCATTATTTCCATTATCAACCCGACAGACCAGTTGTAAGCTGTCGAGTTGCCACAGGACGCGTCATCAGCCTACGTCAGTAAAATGAAATATGCAGCAGTCAACTCGAGGACTGCTATCATAACAGTTGCAGTGTGGTTTCATAGGAGCAGTTGTCTGCTTAAATTAAACTTTACACAAAACTCTTACACTTAAAAAAGTGACATTTCGTGTCTTAAAGGCGCTATACCCGTTTCTGCAAGGTTTGAATGTTTAGCACTGCCCCCCCAATTTCTCCTACGCTCTCACAACACAGAGCCATCTAGCTCAATTTGCGATCTGATATGTACGCTAACATTAGCATTAGCGCAACTTGTAAGCTGAAGAAATGGTACTAAAGCAACGCACTGCTAACACAATATATAGGTTAAAAAATACCGCTAGTTTCGCATCCGAATGTATTCATTTAAACACAAGAATAGATTCTAATATTTATTTATAATTTATTATACAGCTCCACACAGCAGCAGAAGAACACTCCATTGACTTGAATGTAATTCTACCGATCATTTTTTCTTGATAACAGAACTCTCAAACCAATAATGACCGCTGCCCTTTGGCAATGCAATCT
This sequence comes from Knipowitschia caucasica, assembly GCA_964034765.1. Taxonomy (NCBI): domain Eukaryota; kingdom Metazoa; phylum Chordata; class Actinopteri; order Gobiiformes; family Gobiidae; genus Knipowitschia; species Knipowitschia caucasica. Next base: position 35,356,534 of record OZ035831.1, read on the forward strand.
CTGTTTGTAATTCAGGTGTGTAAAATACTGCCATTACTCTGCAAGTACAATGAGAGAAGCTAGCGGAGCTAGCTGAGCTAGCCACGCTCAATAAACAAATACATATCAATCAATCAACATCATTAAATGTTAATCGGACAATCAGTATACATATACATCATTAACACACATACACGGACGTTTTCAGAATTTGTTGTTATAGTATACAAAATTACTATTTTAATGTGACCAAAAGCGATCGCGAAAAACCCGGAATTATAAGGGCTGTCTAATATTTGTTCGAATATATATATTTTTTTTAATTTTAGAATTATATTTGAAGTCAAAGCCCTAGTGTTAAGCAGCGCTGTAGAGGCTAGAGGACGCAGGCCGTTCGCTGCTCGTTCTGTGAGTGGAAGAGAACGAGCGTGCCGCTAAGACTCTGCTCAGCACTTTTCACGGCTTGTATTCATACACAGCTGAATCAATGACCTCAAATTTTCTTTTTGCTTATTATTATGTAGTAATAAGCATTTTTATGCACTACTTAGAAAAAAAAATCGGTTATAGCTTCTTTAATTTGTTCGTATTTTAACTTTTAAAGCAATTCACTGACTTTATGTCCGCCATCTTGGTTTACTTCGGCTGCCGTGAGAGTGCATGCGCAGTAGGGCTGAAACAACTAATCGATTAATCGACGACTAATCGATTATTGAAATAGTCGACAACTATTTTAGTAATCGATTAATCGTTTTCTGGTTCACACGGACTCAAACAGAGCAAAAATGACATGAAAATGTAGTATTTTTGATTAAAACCGACTTTGTTTTTATAATTTCATGAATATCTGTCTGTCTCATCCAATCAGATAGGCTCTTTGTGCTAATTCTGCTGTTACAAACATTTACTTTAAGTTTACGCCATCAATACGTCCTCGAGTGTTGCCACTTTAGCTTTTTGTGATGAAAAAATAATTGTTTTCTACACAATTCACAGCCAAGCGATTACTCGATTAATCGTAAAAATAATCGATAGTTGCAGCTCTAATGCGCAGGTTTGCATTACATCATTAACAGCTGAGGCGGCACAACTCGGCGAGCAGCACAACTCGGCAGAACACTGGCAAAATTAGAATTCATGCTGCTTTATTTACTTCCTAGTTAGCGTGAGGTTATGTCACAGAGGGGGTGGGGGAGGCGGGCTCACCGACAGGAGCAGAGGTTAGCTTGTTTCAACTAAGGTGAAACAAATGACTTCCGCGGCGTGCCCGCACACACGGACACACGCGTGTTCCACTTAGGGATGTAAAAAACTATGAATTTTCATGACCGACCACCGAGCCTCATTAACCGGTTGAAACCGGTTAACCGCGTAGTTTAAAATATTTCACGTTCTTTGAAATAACAGCCATTTCAAGCCGCGTACTTTCCATAAGTGCAGCTCTGCGTTCTACTGGATCAGAGCCACGACAGCGGCGCCAAAACCTGCAACAGCTTCGGCACCTTTGCGCACAGAGAACTGCTTTTTTAATCTTTCCATACTTCTGTGCTGCGGGTTAACACTTTTTAGCAGCAAACAACGGCTCGTCCACATGGTCAGAGCAGCTAGTGACAAGCCGCGTCTCGCAGGTCTCCGCTAAAGTTTAAAAGTGATGTGTGTGGAGCTGATGCCAAGGACCATAAACACAACCATGGTCCATGTGGTTTGACTGGAGCCGCGTATTTGGATACTTTGGGCTGCGTGACACAGAGGAGCGCGACAGACCGGTATGTGTGTGTGTATATGTATGTATGTGTGTGTAAATGTAAGCTCCAATGTAGTTCTAACCCGCGTTGTGCAACTTTGGCGGACAGAGGGGAGAGATGATGCGTGTGGATGTTACGTATAAATGGAGGGGGGGAAAGTGTGTGTGTTCGTGCGTGCGCGCGCGTGTGTGCATGTGGCGCGTGCGGCGCGTGCGGCATGAAAGTCGGCCCGGAGTTTATGGATACGTTGGCGCACACAGCTCGAGAAGACCCGCTTGTCACACCGTGCAAATAGGGCTTAAAATAGCGTTATTAAAAGACCTCCTCCTCCCCCTTTTCTTTTTTTTAACCGACAGCTTTGACCGGTTGATGCTGTGATGGTCAACCACCGGTTAAACGGTCACCCCTACATCCCTAGTTCCACTGAGCTGCTGCACTTTGGAGAAATACACATCTCACACTTGTTCACAGTGGTAGTCTGCAGCACTGGGGCCCCTCAGGGCACTGTCCTCTCACCGTTTCTCTTCACCATCTACACCTCAGACTTCACACACGACACACACAGCTGTCACCTGCAGAAGTTCTCCGACGACTCCGCCATCGTGGGCTGTGTGTCTGAGGGGAACGAACTGGAATATCGGTCGGTTATCAAGGACGTTGTCGACTGGTGTGAGCGCAACCACTTGTGCTTGAACACCAGTAAGACCAAGGAGATGATCATAGACTTCAGGAGAAAACCACTTTCCCACACGCTGCTGAACATCCAGGGGGAGGACATTGAGCTGGTGGACAGCTTCAAGTACCTGGGTGTTCACATTAACAATAAACTGGACTGGTCCCATAATATAAACGCCCTGCACAAGAAGGGCCAAAGTCGCCTCTTTCTTCTGAGGAGGCTGAGGTCCTTCGGAGTGAGCAGGCCTCTGCTCAGGACTTTTTATGACTCTGTGGTAGCTTCTGCCATTTACTACGCTGCCGTGTGCTGGGCCCCGGGCAGCTGACATTAGTATCGCCACCAGCTGGACCGAGCGTTGTACTACAGCACAGTTGCTCTGGCACGTTTAAAAGGACAAGCATAAAAACCCAAGGAGGAGGCTATTGTAATAGACTTTCTCTGTTATAACAATTGTATTTAGAGTACACCGGTGTACCAATTGACCATAACTTTTTTTTAAACAAGAAAAGAAAAAATTCGGATAAATGTCATTTGCATGCTTGTTTGTTTGTTTTCCTCATCTCTCTCCCTCTCTCTCTCTCGGGTCAGAGAGCCGCAAAGTGGTCACGGGGACATAAGCAGTCTAGCGAGCAGACTGAAAATACTCAAAAATACAAAATACAGCCAAAACAGGAGCTAAACCAGGACCAAACCAGGAATAAACCAGGATTGACAATGGGGGACACAGTGCTTGTGAGCATATGCCAGCCTGAGTTCTCATTCTCTAATAGTGACTAAACTAGGGCCGGTAGTGTGTTCTTGATGCAGTAGTACCGTTTAATAATAAAATAAAATTATGGCGCACCTCTGTGAACATTTATTTTTCTGCAGTCATTATGGCATTATCAGAGTCATAAAACCTCTTAGCATGTTTAAGTCAATGCAAGTTGCAAAATACAATTGATTACTTAATTACTTGAAAACTATGGAAGCCCGTTTCCGCCATGTAAAAAAAAAAAAATCTAATTTACGACTTTAAAAATCAAAATTACGAGTTTTCAACTGCGCATGTGCAGTTGAAAACTCGTATGTATTGTTGTCTGGAACGGTCTCTGGACATCCCTATTATAGATCCATGACCATGGGTCATCCTCTACCTGCAGATTATGTGATATTTCCTACAGACAGTGACCACATCCATGAAGTAGAAGCAATAATGTTGTGGCAGTAATCGCGTTAAAATGCAAACTGTCTCTCCGTTTATGATTTGAATCCGCTTCAGGAGCCTCTATTTAATTTATCCTAAACGGACTGTGGAAGATTAATAATAAAACACATGTGGCTGGTCTCATTCATTGAGCATCAACTGGTGACATCTGGTCAGTATCACGGCTATCGATGGATGCACCAGAAATGCAGTGAATAATAGGGACTGACAGAGAGACCGTTCGCGATTACTGGACAGTGAGGGAGGTCCGCAGACAGAGGCAGGAGAACCACAGTCACTGACAATATTAAACCTTTTGGAATTGCGATCAGTGCATTGAAGAGTATGAGACGTGAGTGTGCGCGGCCAAAACGTGAGCACGCTCTGGGGTGAGTTGATGGAGCGAGCGTGAGGGTAAAGTTGTTGGAACCTAGAGACAAATGGGAATAAGTGCCTTGTCTGATTATTTTATTGTGACAAAATAAAGCCCATGACTCTTTTAGCACCAATCCGGAGAAATAATTCCGCAGATAACAGTGAGGGTCTTTGAAAAGGGAGTTAAACCCATTATAGATGCATGATTAAACCCCGTACTCAACACGTAGAAAGCGCATCCTTTCAGCCGTGGAAATACTCGCTCCGTGTGGACCCCTCTCAGCGCCATCGTCTGGTCAGAGTGGTCTACAGCAGATTGGATTGGAATGTCTCGATGGCTCATTTTCCTTTGATTTATTATAAAAACATTTTGCTCACATTATTTGTTACTATGTAAAAATAAGAAGTCGTTTGATTTAAATGTTGTATATATGTAAATTGAATTTAACATAAATAAATAAAAAGACAGCTCCCCCCTGCGTCCTACGACCGCGGTCTGGGGCTTAAACAGGAAGTTTTACAGAATCAATCAAACAACATTATTTCTGGCTACTTCATGGATGCAGTGGTCACTGTCGGCAATATCTTCACATAATCACATAATGAAGGATGTCCAGAGACCGTTCCAGACAACAACACATACTATAAAATTACGACTTTAAAAGTCAAAATTACGAGTTTTCAACTGCGCATGTGCAGTTGAAAACTCGTAATTTTGACTTTTAAAGTCGTAATTTTGAGTTTAAAACTAAAAAATTTGACTTTCTGTATGTTTTTTTTTTTTATTTTACATGGCGGGCTTCCATAGAAAACTATTTTGATAAATTAATTAATTAATTCACTTCTTCTAATAGCCAAATATTCACTGGCTTGTAACGATGTCAAACTGGTGACAAACTGCATGGACTTTACGAGACGTTGCAAGCTCCAGGTGCTGGCTTGAACAGCCCTCGTGTTTCACTCCAGTAAAAAGTGTCAGAACAAGGAAAAAATAAACGTATTTTTAGACGTGAGAGCAAAGACGACAGTGCAGGACCTTTGGCTAACCATGCAGTCGTTGGACAATTGTGTCCCTCTCAGGTCAGAAACCTCTCTGTTCTGTAACTCGTGTACAATACACGAATAAAGTACATTTTGTGTTGAAATCAGTGGGGGCGGGTCCCAACTCAGAAATGTCCAAAATGACGTGCGCTGATATGCTTGCAATACCACCCCGGGCCAATGGGGGTGGACCCGAATAAGAATTAGCCATTAGCATCTTCTTACCTCTCGAAAACGGCCACTTTTGCCATTAACAGCATTATTGATACAATTTACAAGAAGCATCAAGTCAAACAATAATTCCCTCATGAAAAACTGCCTACATAACAGCGTAGTGATTCATTAAAAAGGCCACAAATCCACATGCGATATACTCTAGTAGTAGTTTCACAATCATCAAGTAAACACAATCACATGCCAATGCAACTCCCAAGTACTGCATTATTAGTAGTAGTATGAATGCACAATATTATTACACGGCTCCTCACAGCAGCAGAAGAACACTCCATTAATTTGAATGCAATTTAAAAACGTTCTACGGGTCATTATTTCTTGATAATGCACCTCTCAAACCAATAATGGCCGCTGCCCATGGCAACGCAATTTCTGCTTGTAATTCAGGTGTTTAGATTACTCCGCAAGAAGTTCAGCCACTTCGTCACTACTGCCGTCTCTGCGAGAGAAGCTATCGGAGCTAGCCACGCTAAAAAAACACAAATAACAATCAACACATTTATATGTTAATCAGAGAATACATTATACATACATTCTTAACACACGTGCACGCAGGTTTTCAGAATGATTTGTTAACGTTTTCATGAAAAAAATACTATTTCATTGCAACAAAAACCAGTAGCGGTAAACCCGGAAGTAAAGATTAACATTAAAGCTGCACTAACTGACTTTATTTTTGTATTAATTCCGAAAATGCTATCCATGTCCATGTAGTGCATTGGGATATACGTCCTTTTGAAGAAAACGTAGCGCAGATTTGTGCTGGCCTGACATTATATTTTCGATCGAGTTTTGATGAAACAAGGAAGAGAATGTGTTTCGGGTCGCAGATTGTGACCAATCACAGCGCACCACTAGCCCCCACTTTCGTGAGAAATCTACAGGTCCGTTAGCATAGACGGCTGAGTTAGCACAACAAGCGGCGGAGCTAACCTGAAACTTTCTCGTCTTCGTCACCGGGTACTGCTTACACAGCGAAACCGCCATCCAAAAGAAAGTCTCGTTCCTCCGCGCTTCCCGGTTCTATCGTTCTATGGTCACACCATCCACGTGAAAATCCATATCCATGTATTATCCATATTGGGAGAGGCTAGCTCCGTCTCAACACTGTGTGTGTGTGGGGGGCGATAGCTTCGTGGGTGCGGGGAGGGGAGCAGAAAGAGCGAGGCCAGCGAGTCCGCGGCTTCAAAATCCCAAAGTCAGTTAGTGCAGCTTTAATAAAACAAACATTTTAGGACACATTAGTAGAGGATCTGGTTCTGGATTTAGGTTGTTTATATTTGGGTCACTCACCGCTGAATTGTCACTTTGTTGAGTTTTCATGTAGTTTGAGAGAGTTCGAGTTTTTAAGTAGCTAGCCTAACTGTTACTTGCCCAGCCACGACGCGGCAAAACTTGTGACAACCCCAGGGTTGCCCCTATGAAGTTTTGTTTCTGCCCCTTTTATGTACACTGTGCACTCCAGCCATGTATATACGCCCTGTCCCGTCATAGCCTCACCTCATTGGCCCAGTGCCCGCGCTGCGGGTGGAGCGGCCCTCTTCCGCATTTTGAAAATGACAGTCGCGCTCTGACTGAGAAGGAGGCAGGAGAGACTGATCGCATGTGCTCGATAGAAGCAGAATTCTGGAGGTCGTACAATCCCTCCGTGTTCTAAGGTTCTGTGCGCTACTAAAACGCTGGAAAGCTCCGCATGTCATTCCCGGAGACGCGTAAAAACGCTCGCTCCTTTTGCTCTTCCGCCTGCTCCAACACTGAAGCCTGTGCCGGCTGGGTACGTCAGCGCACCTCCCGCGTCATCGTAATGTGAGTGAAAAATATTAAATAAACTCTCTAATAGACACTCAGAAAAGCGCTCCCGTAAATATTATTCTGTTTTATGACAGTGAATATAAAAAGACTGTACCCCCTGCTCCATCAACATAGGTGCCTCAATCATACACGTGACATGTGAGTGTACTTTTTTTTTACTGTCTTCTTATTGTAAAATGTATAGTGAATAGTGTTTGATGATATTTTTCTGTGTGTGTGTTTTATCTTCAGCTTGTGCTGTGGAGCAGCTTATGTGGGGAGCTGCCTAAGCTTGTGAACTTTGGGAGGGGAAATACTTTGTTGCACAGTAGTACTGATTTTTTGGACTGTACAAATACACTTGGGACTCTTTATTTAATTTTCTGTGTGTTTCCTCTGGTTTTTTGTCATTCACATTTTAAGACTAAGGGTTTATATTTATACATCTATATTATAAGTCCTTGTGTGACGGAGACAATAGTTCAAACTAAACCTTCAATATCCCACTTGTCAGGAGGGATACCTGGCTGGCACCCCTATAAAACCACAACCCCAAATAATAACTCTAGTACCACCACCATCCCCCAACCTACAAACCGTTACAAACTTTGGGAACTATTTTAATTGCAGTTATCAAATAAACCTCTCGACATTCATAAAAGTGGACTGAAGTTTATTTTGTATGTTCAGTTGGTACAAAGCTGTATAATAAGCGGGATAATGGAGAGTAGGCAGGTCATTATTGGAAAATAAGTACCTTCAGATCCCCTTCGCTCTGTCGGTACTTATTTTCTGATAATGCCTATTATTAACTGCCTATTATACATTATCCCTTACATAAATATCAATATCGGCCGATGTTCATCATTGTATAACCTATCAGCATCGGACGATGAGTAAAATAAGGCTGATAACTTCAACCAATGTGTATTGCTGGATTGCAGCTGACGTCGCGCAGTGACGTGAAGTAAATCTCCCCATGAAGAACAATGTAAATATTCACTGATTCTGAGTCAAAATGCTCTTTTTCTGTGGCGTGTACAGTTGTGGCAACTGCACGTATCAAGTGGAGAACTTATGGAGTCTCTATTTTGCTAAAATGTATTTCTCTAACGGGTTGATGTTATCCAATTAACCAAATAACACATTTTCTTAATATTCAACAACTTTGTAGCAGTTAATGATTTATGCATTACCAGTCAGATGTGGTTTTAAGACTCAAACAAAGCCGTAGTTACAACATACATTCGTTGGGGGCTTCACCTAGATTTTTTCTGGTCAAATTTAACATCTGCAATGTAAATGAGCAATCAAAAAAACAAAAAGAATAACCACTAGATTATTGGATAATCAAAATAACCGCATGTTACAGCCCTAGGTGTACCAAACCAACAAACCAATAAATATTTCAAATTTGAAATATTAAGTCTTGCATGTGACAAAGGTTCCAAATGTTTCTAATAGTCCCATTGATCAATCCATCTATAGCTATTTTTCTTTCTATAAATCGATTCAGCTTGGCACACAATAACTAAAAGATACTTGAGAGCAGCAAAGTTCTTCAACTAAAATCAATACTATAAAGCATTAGCAGTAGAATTCATTTGGGCATTGGGTTACTATTTTGTATACTGTCTGAGCATTTCAGCCAGTCCATTTTAGCTGGGCAAGTCTTCACAGATGGCCACATTAGTTTTGGCATCGAACATGTCATTCTGTTTGCATTTAATGATGATCACACTCACACACACTAGTCTCACACACAGTTCATGGGAGCACTTGTTTTATAACCATGGCGTTTCATAATGAGCGCAGTAAAACATCTCCTTGAGATGGATTATCTTTGCCCCTGTTGGCATCAGGATAAGGGGAGACATCTCCTCACTCTCATTCAGCTTCACTCCCATTCCCAAGCCAAGATCAAGCAACACACAGCTCTCAATTCACATGGCATAGTGCAGCTCGTAACGTCCACTCATTATAGAGGAAGCTGACAAAACTGATCTCGATTTTATTTCTTGCTTTAGACAATTTTGATTTTAAATCGACTTTCATTACATTCACCGAAGACAGCCTTTGCCCTTAATTTTTTTTTTTTATCTTTCTGCTCAATATTCAAGTTTCAAAACTATTTTTAATTTGTTTCCCCCATTGCTTGCTTGCAATTGACGTCACGTCCACCTCATTATTTATGCGTATCACGAAGTGGTGGTCAGCCAAGCTAGTTTTTCACTAGAGCAGCGTGTCTGAATATGCCTTTTGCATGTGTTGTTTTAAGTTTTCAAACCGATCGAATCGCGAAACCTTTAACGGATACTTTAGGATTCCTCGTGAAGAGATTAATAAAGAGCCTCACACTAAGGACCTAACGAAAAGTGGCTCACTAACATTTCACTAGCAAATGCTTTTACATCGAAGGATTACTGTATTTATTTACCCAGCCATGCAGTCACAATGCAGTTATTACATCCCCATCTTTATCTAAATTAACTTTCAGGTATGAGTTGGCGTTTTAGATTAACATAGGGCTGGGCGATATATACGGTATAAGCGGTATGCTATATAAATTTGGCCCACGGTAGAGATTTTTGTTATACTGGCATATTGCGATGGGTCATTATGTCATCAAATTGCGCAGGCTCTGACGCCAGCAGAAAGGACCAAAACAAACCGGCATTCAGCAGCATTAGCCTAGCACATTAGCCTAGAAGCATTAGCCTAGAAGCATTAGCCTAGCACATTAGCCTAGCATTAGCCTAGCAGACACCACTGGAAACAGCAAACAACATTCACACGTGTTTCTGTCTCTGTATTGTTGTCACAGCGGCCCCAGCAGAGGTAAATACACACAGCAATCACAAAGCGTCTACCTTTCGGCCAATGAGTGCCAAAGGGGCGTAGGCTCGAAGCGCAAGCGTGAGCCGTGCCCTCAGCATCATCACATCAGAAGTTTGGGAACCTACTTGGGAAAGCTACTTTGTTAAACTTAATTGTGCCAAAATGACCATTTACATCAATTGTTCCAATCCAATGTGCTGTTTTAATGCACATAAATCCATTGAAGCATCCAGTTCACTGCAAGCGCAGAGAAAAACACTTTGGGAGCGTCAACAAATGGCAAGACCAGCTTTGTAAACGAACAATAGCTTTTACTGAAGCCATGTACCTGCACAAAACTCTCAGACACTATAAATAATGACCATGTCTAACTGCTACAGGCTTTGATTTCAACATTTGTGAGTTTTTAAAAATATTTTAAATTAATACATGTATTTTTATTTATTTTTTACAGTAAATGGTCTTTACTGTAACATACATAAATAATGTATGTTACAGCATTTGTCTCTTCATTTGTCTCACAACTCAAAAAATATATATATTAGATTCTAAAATATAAATAAGTAACAATCTTGACTATTTTATGCAAGAACCTGCTAGACCTATATTGAAATTCACACACCAAATTATACCGCAATATATACTGTCTACCGTCTGTGACCCAATTTATACAGCAATATGAATTTTAGGCCATATCGCCCACCCCTAGATGAACACTGTGAATGTTTGACCTGAAAAGAACACAGCCACATGTTGGTGCATTGTTATGTTGAGAATGACAAGTTCATTCACCAATCGTTACTTACACGGCTCTTTACGATGCAGAATTTGTCCTTCAGGACCTTAATTCGGAGTTCCTGAACCCACCGACAGATGAAAACGTTTTAGGCATCCATGCTTTTCCAAGCCTTCATTTGTTTCGCAGTGCAAAAGCTTTATTGTAACACCAGATAGTTTGAGATATCCGGGCTGGTGGATATTTTTCTAACTCGCAAATCAAATTATAACGCATTAGGATCATATTAGGGTCTATACCTTTAGACAATTTGCCTTTTACAATGTATCAATCTCGAGAATTAGAATCTAAAGTGAAGAAAATGACTAGGATCGTGTCTTTAATTCAGACAGAAGACATGTTTTATTGTCGATGGTAGAGACAGCATAACAAAGACATTACAGAATGTAAGTGATATTATACAGCGGAGGAATGGAGACTTATTAGCATTATTAGCATATTAGCAAATATTAGCATTCGCCGCGGTGCCAGTAGAACCTTGATATTACCAAAACATGTAGTGGAAAAATACTGCCTTGCGCATATTGTTAGAATGATGAGTTAGAACGCTAACCACAGTAGCTTCAAAGTGTCATGAAACATCCAAAAAAGCAAAGAAATACTCAGAAGAGTCGCATTTTCTTTGCATATCAGCAGCAACTTTTGCTGGCCTGACCACCACTTCGCTAACCGGAAGTTTATGCGTCACATGAGTGCAAGCCAAGAATACATATTATAAAAGTCTTGTACAGACTGTGCTGATATTGCAAGTATAATTCATGTGCTGCTGGAACTCTCACAATATCCTTCATTTGATTTCACCATTTTCACATTTTACACAAATTAGATTTTTTCAAAAGCCCATTTTGCCAAAATTCGATGTATTGCCCAGCCCTAAGTCAATTGGTAATTTCCTCATGAAAACTGTTTTCCTAACAGCGTAGTAATTCTCTTTTACCATTCATGAAACACGCCACAAATCCACAAGTGAGACTCACATAATAGTGATTTCACAATCAACAAGTCAACAAAATCACATGCCCATGCAACTCGCAAATACTGCATGATTAGTCAGTCTGATAGTAATTCATCAAGAGTTCTTTCAAATCTATTACGTTGACCTTATAAGTCTTAAAGAGAATAAAGATCATTCATTTTTGGATCATTCTCAAACTACAATTCAAGTATTCACAAACACCTATTGCAACTATATTCTGCATATGTTTTGCAATAACAGTGAAGCAAGTGTTTGTAAACAGAAGGAGGAATAAGTATTTGCTTACACGTGGGCTGCTGACCTCAAAAACATGTTACTAAGACATTAGAAAAAATATGAACACAGTCAAATTCATTGTTGTTATTGCTAAGTGGCAAAGACTTGCTGCCCTGGCATTGGTCCATAATAACAATAATAAAAAAAACAATGCCATAGTTTGGATGAAGCGATTATGGCAAAGTTATTATACTTCAGAGCCATACTGACAAAAAACGAACTACATAAAAACACCAGCAATATGCCTTTGTGTGTCGTAGGCTGTGTACCATATGGGCATGAATACCATGCAGCAGCGCCATCACAGCACAATCTACACAGGATGGTGACAGGAACATTATTTTACCTCAAATTAAATATGTAAGAATATTTCATGTTTTTTAGACAGAATGAGCTCGGTGTCTCGCTGCTGTGACAGCTAGCTTAGCGTTCGCTGCTAGCAGTTAGCTTAACCGTATAGCACGTGTTAGTAATTTAAAAACATTAACCTGCAGACAATAGCAAATGTCAGACAGATGCGTTATGAGGAGGAAAGTGGAGGTACCACATAGTGGAATGGTTGTTTGACGAGAGCTCCGTCTTGTTCAGCATCGATATTGTAATGTCTAGCATTGAAAAGGTCAATATTGCTATGATTTTTCTCTTTAGATTAGCCGGCCCCCAAGTCGTTGCCCGATTTGCCCCACCACCAGATTTGCCTCAATAGTGTTATGCGCACGCGTGTGCCGGTCTGCCATGTCTGTTACGGCTCGTCCACTTTGACAAACAACATGAATAACTCTGCTGATCGCCCTTCTTTACACTTGTACCAACAAGAGAGTTTGACAGAAGATTAGCATTCTATTTACTTCAAGTATTCGTTACAAGATCTTGACAATTATTCAATAAACCTCAGTGTGTGCAAAGACTATAATGCTAGCGTGAAATATGCTATTATTAACTTTGTTACGGCGTATCCATAATTTCTTATATTGTACCACGGGACAGACACTATTTTAAAGACATCACATTCATGTATGCAGTTAGCGCACGACCATTAGCAAGAACAATTGTGTTTACCCGAGAATAGCCTGTCTGACGCACATCGGGTAGTGACACGCTATGGTTCTACACTAGAGCAGACAAACCCCCCACCCCAGCGCACAGCAATGGAGGCTACAAACCTCAGCGGCGAAGCCACAACAATCATTCGGTAGTGTTATGGTGGAAAAGGTATAATCCAATATCCATCTAGGCGTTCCAAATCCAATAATGGCGTTTCTACTTCGGCTCCGCGTGTTGTCCCAAATTAAATCCACACGAACGCGTAGTTTTGGTTTTCATTTGTGTGCTTAGCTGTTGTGCAGAGGCTGTTCCTGCATTCACAGCGCTCTGCTGCTACGAGCTGCTGAGATGTGAGACCATAGCATGAACCGCCTCCCTCTCCATAGGTCCGCATGCTCTCCCGCCCCTCCTCTTCACGCACTCATCTTCACAACTAGGCATCATCATCATTATGCACACCTTAACATTTACAGTCTATGTGCACACCATTATATAATTGGATCGTAACAACTTTTTTTTGTCTTTTTCATTACCACAATGCATTCAAATGTATAGGTTATAAAAACACACACATATACACACGCACACACACACACACACACACACACAAAATAAATATATTAAAAATCTAAATTTAAAAATCTTATTTGAATCTTACTTTTTCTCACATTTTCAAAATAATGGTGCTTATATTTTTGGAAACTGGAACCTTTCTATAATGACCAGAAGTATTCACAGGGTCTCCAGTGACAAGATAAATTGCTATGTGAGGAATGGACAAAGCCAACCGCCAATGAAACAGGACCATTGGGACACACATACTGAAACAGTTTGGGTCTGCAGTCATTGGAAGAGTAAAGGCAAATTTTATGGACTAGAAACATAAGGGTGACACTGGAGGGAACAGGATGGACCTATGGTGGGATAAGTACATCATAATGCTCCACTCTGACTCAGCTAGCAAGTGGAACTCAACTCAAACACAGCATTGACCAATAGACAAGATCTTCAGGAAATCCAGCTCTGTCCTGGACACAGTGCAGCAGGTGGGGGACAGGAGGGTCCTGGACAAACAAACATCTATGCTGGACCATGACTGTTGCCCCCTGCAGGAAACTCTGTCCACTCTGAAGAGCAGCTTCAGTGTCAGACTTATTCACCCTCACTGTATGAAGGAGAGGTTCTGCAGGTCTTTCCTTCCTGCTGCTGTCAGACTGTACAACAAACAATGAGGACTAAGGACTAAAGATATACGTAAGTATCAAGGTAAGACATAACTTAGCAACTAATAGCTTAGTTAGCGTTAGCTACTACACATGACGCAAATAACATGTAATAAAGATGCCTAATTTGTGTGCTAAATTATTCGAAATATGTAATAGAAACATGGTATACACTTTCAAATTATATTAGAACACCATGATATGTGTTTGTCTATTTGTGAAAGCAAACACACTAAATGTTCAGCTTGAGTTCTTGTGTAGCTGACAGATGACCGCTGAAGACACCATCCATCCATTTTCTTCCGCTTCATCCGTTGCCGGGTCGCGGAGGCAGCAGTCTAAGCAGAGACGCCCAGACTTCCCTATCCACACACACTTCCTCCAGCTCGTCCGGGGGGACCCCAAGGCGTTCCTAGGACACGCTGGAGAGACTATGTCTCTCAGCTGGCCTGGGAACGCCTTGGGGCCTCCTTCCGGTGGGACGTGCCCGGAACACCTCCCCTGGGAGGCGTCCGGAACAGATGGCCGAGCAACCTCAACTGGTTCCTCTCGACATGGAGAAGCAGCGGCTCTACTCCGAGCTCCTCCCGTGTGACTGAACTCCTCACCCTATCTCTAAGGGAGCGCCCAGCCACTCTGCGGAGGAAGCTCATTTCGACCGCTTGTATCCGCGATCTCGTTCTTTCGGTCATTACCCAAAGTTCATGACCATAGGTGAGGGAGGGAACGAAGATTGACCCGTAAATCGAAAGCTTTGCCTTTCGGCTCAGCTCCCTCTTCACCACAACGGTCCGATGCAGCGACCGCATCACTGCGCACACTGCACCGATCCGCCTGTCAATCTCACGCTCCATCCGTCCCTCAATCGTGAACAAGACCCCGAGATACTTCAACTGCTCCACTTGAGGAAGGACCTCTCCACCCACCTGCAGAGGGCAAGGCACCTGTTTCCGGTCGAGCACCATGGCCTCGGATTTGGAGGTGCTGATTCTAATCCGAGCCGCTTCACACTCGGCTGCAAACCGTCCCAGTGCATGTTGCAGGTCCTGGTTCGTTGGAGCCAACAGGACGACATCGTCCGCAAACAGCACAGATGAAATCCTGTGGTCCCCGAACCGGACCCCCTCCGACTCCTGGCTGAAGACACAACTGCAGTAAAACTGAGAGCTTATACGACTGTCTTTCTGTTTGGTGGTTACTATTTCTCTTCTGCTGATTTTATAAGATGGTTAAGTCATAACAAGTAATAACTATACAGTGAGGGGAAAAAAGTATTTAGTCGGCCAGCAGTTTTCCAGCTTATAACAATGAGGGAGGCCTGTAATTTTCTTCATAGGTATACCTCAACTATGAGAGACAGAATGAGAAAAGGAAATCCAGAAAATCACATTGTCTGATTTTTAAAGAATTTATTTGCAAATCATGGTGGACAATAAGTATTTGGTCACCTACAAACAAGCAGGATTTTTGGCTCTCACAGACCTGTAACTCCTTTCAGAAGCTCTTCTGTCCTCCACCTGTTACCTGTATTAATGGCACCTGTTTGAACTCGTTATCAGTCTGAAAGACACCTGTCCACAGCCTCAAACAGTCACACTCCAAACTCCACTATGGCCAACACCAAAGAGCTGCAAACAACACCAGAAACAAAAATGTAGGCCGGCACCAGGCTGGAAAGACTGAATCCACAATAGGTAAGCAGCTTGGTGTGAAGAAATCAACATGCGGGAGCAATTAGTAAGATAATACCTAGTGAATGACCTGCAGAGAGCTGGGACCAAAGTAACAAAGGGTACCATCAGTAACACACTACGCCGCCAGGGACTCACATCTTGCAGTGCCAGTGCATGTCCAGGCCCGTCTGAAGTTTGCTAGAGAACATTTGATCCAGAAGAGGATTGGGAGAATGTCACATGGTTAGATGAAACCAAAATAGAACTCTTTGATAAAGACTCAACTCGTTTTGTTTGGAGGAGAATGAATGATGAGTTGCATCCAAAGAACACCATACCTACTGTCAAGCATGGGGGTGGAAACATCATGCTTTGGGGCTGTTTTTCTGCAAAAAGGACCAGGACAACTGATTTGTAAAGGAAAGAATGAATGGGCCCATGTATGGTGACATTTTCAATGAAAACCTCCTTCCATCAGCAAGGGCATTGAAGAAGAAACGTGGCTGGGTCTTTCAGCATGACAATGATCCCAAACACACCGCCCGGCCAACAAAGAAGAGCATTTCAAGATCCTGGAGTGGCCAGGACCTTGAAATCCAGATCTCAACACCATAGAACATCTTTGGAAGGAGTTTAACGTCTGTGTTGCCCAGCGACAGCCCCAAAACATCACTGCTCTAGAGGAGATCTGCATGTAGGAATGGGCCAAAATACCAGCAACAGTGTGTGAAAACCTTGTGATGACTTACAGAAAATGTCTGAGCTCTGTCATTGCCAACAATGGGTATATAACAAAGTATTGAGATTAAGTAAGCCGGATAACGTATATTACTCAGGTCATTATCGGAAAATAAGTACCGACAGGGCGAAGCGGACCCCGACGCGCAGGGGTCTGCTTCCGCCCTGAAGGTACTTATTTTCCGATAATGACCTGCGTAATATACGTTATCCCGCTTATTATACGGCTTTATACCAACAGAACACACAACATAAACTTCAGTCCACTTTTAGGAATGCCGAAAGGTTTATTTAATGACAGAAAATAAAATAGTTCCCAAAGGCTTTCCCGTGGCTATGCTACTAACAGTTAGGCTGGCAACTTCCAAACTAGAACTCTCTGGAACTGCATGAAAACTGAACAAAGAATTCTGAACATCAGCGGTGAGTGACCCAAACATAAACCTAACCTAAATCCATAATTCGATCCTCTGCAAAGGTGTCCGAAAATGTGCCGGTATCTACTTCCGGGTTTTTCGGGATCGCCTTTTCTCGCATTACATCAGTGTTTTTGTCATGAAAACGTAAACGGAAAATTCTGAAAACTTCTGTGCACTTGTATTAAGACTGGATATGTATAAATTACTCTCCGATAAACATTTTATTGCGTTGATTGATTGGCATTTGCGTTTATTGAGCGGCCGGAACTACTTCCGGGTTTTTCACGATAGCTTTTTGACGTAGAGAAATAGTATTTTTGTCATGAAGACAAGACCTGAAAATTCTGAAAATTTCCGTGCACGTGTGTGAAGAATGTATATGTATAAGTATTCTCCGATTAACATTTAAGTGTGTTGATTGAGCGTGGCTAGCTCCGGAATGGCCGGAACTACTTGCAGAGTTATCCACGCATTTGAAAGACAAGCAGAGAGTGCGTTGCCATGGGCAGCGGTCATTATTGTTTTGAGAGGTCCGTTATAGAAAATAATGACCGGTAGAACGTTTTGAAATTACATTCAAATCAATGGAGCATTCTACTGCTGCTGTGAGGAGCCGTATAATAACTTTTGTTATTGACCAAATATTTATTTTACACCATAATTTGAAAAGTTGCAGTTGGAGTAGGTCCCGAGGAGAGCTCGAAACCACGACCTTCCAGCCCAAAGGCCAATGCTCTACCAACTGAGCTACTGTCAAATTTCAATTGCAACATAATCCACTTTTAAATTAGTATTTATTTTTACCTGTACCCTTGCAATGCAACACAATCAAAAATAAAAAAACTACAGAATTCTGCCCAAGTGTGTTTTAAAGCTGCGCTAACTGACTGAGAAATTTTCAGAGCTCGCTCTTTTTGCTCGCCCTCCCCACACCCACTGAGCTTTCGCCCCCCACTACCCCCCTCCCCCTCAGCCTGTGCTCACATGCTAATTGTATACAGAGCTCACGTCTCACAATATGGATAGCACATTTGAACGTGGATGGCGTGGCCATAGAATGATAGAATTGGGAATCGCGGAGGAACGAGCCTTTCTTTGGATGCCTGTTTCGCTGTGTAAGCAGTAACCGGTAACGAAGACACGGGGAGTTTCAGGTTAGCCTCCGCCGCTTGTTTACCTCAGCTGTCTGTGCTAATGAGAGACCTGTGGATTTTCTCAAGAAAGCGGGGGCCAGTGGTCTGCTGTTATTGGTCACAATCTGGTCCCGAAACACATTCTCTTCCTTGTTTCACAAAAACTCGATCTAAAATAAAATGACACGCCAGCACAAATCAGCGCTACTTTTTCCTCAAAAAGATGTATATCCCAATGCACTGCATGGAGATGGATTGGATTTTCGTAATGAATACAAAATAAAGTCAGGTAATGCAGCTTTAATTTTGGAATAAACATTACAAAAATATTTACACAGGAACAGACAGAGAAGATTTACATACATGATGAATTTAGTCTTCAAAACAAAAAGGGCCTGATAATTTGTCAAAATACAACAAGCTGTGTTTTCTGAGCCCTCTGGAAGGCCGATTCCCTCTCAGATGGAGGAAAAATTATTCCAGGGGAAAAGAGATGGAACAGCTCCACTTTTAAGGTGACTGCTGCTGATCCGGTGATAAAATCCTCCTGTGTAAGACTACTACTACTACTACTTACTTACTTGGATCCACTGCCCCCTTTGGTCCAGATCCTTTGGAAAAGGGTGGAAAGAAAGGTATGGTTGTTTTCTTGCCCCACAAGAGCAACCAGGAATAGAACAAGAACAACCAAGGCGAAATTGAGGCATACTCGAAGCTGTGTGTGATGGTAAAGCATACCTACGGAAATGGCTTAGCACCACTTCAGGTTTAAAACACAAGTGTGAAAAAGGTCTATATAGACCCACATCCACTGCTGCTCCACTTCACTGTGTCCCAGAGCCTCATGCTGCTAACATGTACAGAGGTATACTATATATTGCTTGCACTAGAATACACAGTACTTTATGCTTGATTTTTATCATAGATAGATAGATGGACAGATACTTGGATTGATCCCCTGTAGGAGTAATTCAGGTGTCCAGCAGCAGAAGACTCATCCAGGTCTGCTGTACAGTCTGACAGCCGAAGGAACAAAGGATCTCTTGAAATGTTCCGTTTGCCAAAGGAATAGATTTATAGTTCTTTATAATGCTCATGATAGAGATGTTATACTTGTTTCTTTGATGCTGGAGTTATAGATTTTATTTTATTGTGTTTAGTATTGTTATTTTTCATTAATCTTCTGCTGTGTGCTTCTCCCTACTGTTCTGTAACTGGTGAATCTACACTGAAATTTACCCACTGTGGGACGAATAAAGGATCTCTTGATCTAAGACTGAACTGTATATAGACAATGCTAAGCACCCAGTTCATGGACAAAGTTTTGATCCAACGAGCTCTGGCTCTTACTGACTGTTTGTGTCACACTCACCTTTATATTTTGTTATTGTCTTTATAAAACCAGATATGAGCCATGCTCATGCAACAGGGGCAACACAGCTGCCCCTGTTACAGCGCAAAGCTAAGGTCGTCAGAACAATTGCCCAATTGAGGAAATCTGGTTCAATCGGGTTCAACTGTTCACTACTCATGAATTGACCATAATACTTTCTCACCTCACATGAACCCAATTCAGAACTGTCCATGAATATAAGACCATAACATGAAATGTGAATGAATCAAAGTGAAGGGTGCTGCTGGTAAAATAAAATAAATAATAAAATTGTGAGAAGCAACGTTCAAACAAACAACTGATGACATTTTGGAGATGACCCAAATCACCATCTAAATGCTGAAATTGTCAAGGCATCTTTTGCTCCTCTTTCACACTCTCTCCCTGACCAGAGGTACTCTGGTCAGCCTCGCCCTCTTCCCATAACAGCATGAGTTTTACACAAAGTGGCCAGATGGCTGTCCACTCAGGGTGATAAGTAGGCGGATGGAAATCTTTGCATTCTGTCGTGATTCCGCTAGTTGTGACGGCGGAAGTTAAAACACTTTGTGCAACACTATGCCACCTATCCACAAGTCAGAAACAGCTTTAAATCTTGGTTGAAAAGATGTCTCTTGCCTTAACACTAAGTCACAAATGCGTGTCAATGCTAAATAGAGTAAAACATTTTGGACCATATTTGTTTATGCGCAGTAAATATGCAACAACAGCAGTTACAGCCCTGTATGTGTCATCATGGCATGATGCTCGCTACTTGGCCCATGTGAGCAGGAGTTTTTCTGAGAGGGGCCACCCGCAAGACATCCGTGTTGGGAGACCACAATTTGAATGGGGTAAGTAGGCTTCTGAACAAATGTTTACTGTCTGTGGTTTCACATTGATGCCATTGATGGATAAATGCATCAGACTGGGTAAATGTAAAAAGCAAGACAGAAGTGATCCTGCTTGGTCCTAAGCGTCTGCGCGACTCCCTCGCCAATTGGATAATCACATTTGATAATGTTAGCTTCAAGGCACTGGGGCAACAGCAAGCCCCGGTGATCCAAGATGGCGCCCTATTCAAATGAATGGATTGTGCTCAGTAGCGCATGGGACTTCACGAGGACTGGGAGATTAGCAGAACTCGCATATATTTGGGCATAGTCTGGTCCTCCCGGTTCTGCGCAGTGGACAAGCTCCCATGATGCATTGCGCCAAATACGCGTGTGTGGCTCTCATGCACGTGCACAGAGGGGCTCGGCCGCGCTCTGACCAATCAGAGCTGCTGATCAGAGCAGCAGTAGAGCGGAGTGAGAGCAGGAAGGAAACGAGCAGAGTTTGTTGCAGTAAAGTGTGGATTTAAAGAAAACAGAAGGATTTAAGAAGAAAAAACGTTCAGGATGACAAGGGACACTAAAATCCCCACAAAATCCAATCTTTGTGAAAGCTGTAAGTTCTCTGTCAGCTGAGGTCGAGCTGTTTAAATTTACATTGAGATCTATGAGACTTTTTTCTGGGTAGCCCGCGTGAATTTAGTATGCAGTACCATGGGCGCCCCCTGTGCCCATGGGTGGGACAGCTCTAAGCTAGTAATACCCTATCATTATAGATCCATGGGCGACAGTGGCTCAGTTGGTAGAGCATTGGCCTTTGAGCCAGAAGGGTGTGACTCCAAGCCCACTGCGAGACCTTCTCCACCATCTCCACTGATGTCTGCTGTCGTTGAGTCCTTGGGCAAGACACTTAACCCACTTTGCCTATAAGGAGCACAAAAGTAATGTTCGCTGCCTTGATGTGTATATGTGTATATGTATATGTGTATGTGTATGCATCAAACTGAAATTTCCCCATTGTGGGACGAATAAAGGACCTTCTTTTATAGACCAAGCTAAACCAAACTAAAATGACATATTTCCACCGAAAAACAAATCCAAAATGAATGCTTCATTTAAAGTGATTGTCTGGAGTTTGTCAGAAAAAAAGAGAGAGGTACATGATTTGAAAAAAAACGACCCAAGCTCCCTCCCCCTTCCTTTCTGATTGGTCTACGCCTACGTTTCCGTAACAATCAATCAACACATTTAAATGTTATCGGAGAACACATTATACATATACATTATTATTACACATGCACAGAGGTTTTCAGAATTATTTGTTAACGTTTTCATGACAAAAATAATATTTTGATGCACAAAAAAAGCGGAAGTAGCTATTAATATGAATTGAACATTATATGACACATCTGCAGAGGATATGATTATGGATATAGGTTCAGTTTATAAATGGGTAACTCAGCGCGGATGTTCAGAATTCTTTGTTCAGATTTAATGTAGTTCCAGAGCCTAATGGAGGCTTGATTTGGAGGCTCCGTGAAAACAAACAACTGAGCATGTGCGCAGCTACGAGCATCGGCGCCGATGATTGACAGCCCTTGGCATGACTCTATTGGTTAACCTCGACGGCATCGTGGATTCTGAGCTATAGCTAAGAGAAGGGAAGGCGGGACTTATCTGTAATATTAGAATTCATAAAATGACTTATATCATATCAATATTTAAGGCCAGGAGGTCAATTTAATACAATTCTTAAAATTTGTAATTCATTTAGAGTTCCAGACTATCACTTTAACACACAAAGCCATAAATGGCATGGCTCCCTCCTACCTTCAAGACACGTTAGTGTCATACCAACCAACCGTTTTGTGCTCACAAAACGTCAGACGTCTGGTGGTTCCTAAAGTTTCATAAAGCTCTGTCGGCGGCAGGACATTTAGCTACCAAGCTGTGGAATCAGCTTCCCATCCACATTAAGGAAGCAGACACTATCTACATTCAAGGCCAGGCTTAAAACAGTCCTCTTTAATTTAGCATATGGTTAGGTAGAGGGAAGACTAAAAATCTCAGATTGCCAGTCAAGCTGCATATGGATATATTACAAACATTGAGGCATCCTTTCTTAATGTGTGACAGGGTTAACATTAAGTTATGTTCATATTTCATTATGTCCTGTTTGTTTTTCTCTTTTTAAATATACCCGCTGACAAAACAAAACCTTCTGTGGTATGTTTGCTCTAAACATCTGTTTTTTGGATGGCACTCCATCTATAAAAACATGACGCTTTCTCTGCTTTTCCTCCATTTGCTATAACCCAAATCGCAGAGGATCCAAACAAAGTCTGAGCATGCATTAT
The DNA here is from genome assembly GCA_964034765.1 of Knipowitschia caucasica. Lineage (NCBI taxonomy): Eukaryota > Metazoa > Chordata > Actinopteri > Gobiiformes > Gobiidae > Knipowitschia > Knipowitschia caucasica. The sequence continues at coordinate 35,379,239 of OZ035831.1, forward strand.
CTCCCCAGAAAGCCTCCACGTGAGCCGCTTGAAGCCCATGGAGAGGTGAAAGCTGTGAATACACTCTGAACATTGAAGGATTGTATCTTAGAGATCATAACAGTGCATGCTGTGCTGAAGTCAGTGCCCTCTAAATGAGCTGAAACCTCTAGCACCACACTACTTTCCATAAGCACCACCCAGGAGGCAGTTTTACGACTCAGCGATGATGTTCAAAGACATTGTTTTCAACGAATGTTTTTCTTTCTGTGTTTGTGGTCTGAGGTAGCTCTAACCATTAGTAACCACCTTGTCTGCAACCAGCCATGTGTTTATTTCAGCTGGGCTCGGCGGACACACATGTGGAAAACTAATCTATCCCATCACGGCTATGCCCAATTTGTCAGGACACCGATAGAGCACAAATGTTTCGCACTTGTCAGTTTCGATGCCAACAGCTGTATCTCATCTGCAGCAGGAGGACCCCATAATCACAGGCGCAGGAAGAGATAGACCATATCAGTCAGTAATGCCAGAAAGACAAGACTCAAATATGGAGCTCAGAATGTATGAAATAGGAGAGTCATAAGTTAAAAACAGCCAATGTCCACCTACAGGCTTTAGATAATCTACTTATAAGACTCAACATGGAAAATCTAAGGCTGTTACTATTGTATTGTAGGGAGATTCTGTCTGGTGTGCCTGGTGCCAAGGACTCCCCTGGTCCCTATAAATGTTTCAATCAAATCAATCAATCAAATTTTATTTATAAAGCGCTTTTCATACAAAAAGTGTAACACAAAGTGCTTTACAGTTTAGTTAAAAACAATCCAACATGCCCAGCCCTAAACCCTCCTCCCCACAGACCCCCCCAAAACCATAATTATATATACAACCACATGCGTATACACACACACACACATATACACACACACACACACACACACACACAGACACACACATACAAGTATAAAGTCATATCAGGTAACAAAAATGCATGCATACAACTTTTTGTGCATTTCTCTTTAAAGTGAGCTGGTACTAATCCCTAATAGATTAAACACAGGCTT